>CM023949.1:27161893-27300840 GCA_013407115.1 Glycine latifolia | reverse complement strand
ATATATATATATATATATATATATATATATATTCAAAGCATATTATATTTATGAAGTGTTAAAATACACTTTACAAGTTCAAGAAACATAATATTTAAACACATTGTGAGGGCTACAAAAATTTATTTTGAAATTTTTATAAACTTCAACTAGTAGAAAAATATATTTAAAATAATGTATCAGTTCAAACATTTCTCATTTTATTTTGTTTTAAAGTATTTATTTTATTTCATAAATATACATTTTTCTTTTCCATCATTTTCTACCCAATTAAATAAGAAAAGAAAAAAATATATTTTCTTTTTCTTCTACATTCTTATCAAACAAGTAAAAAGTTATTTTTTTTTTATCCTTTCTTCCTTTTATTCGTTTTTTTTCCTCAACCAAGCAAGCTGGTAAAAAGTAAGAGTATAATTCTGGCTTTTTAGTTTTTTATGACAGCCATTGTTCATATTCGATATTTTTTTATTACACAAGCCACAAGTTCATATCTTAATATTCAAAGACCTCGATTGATGATGCGGGTGTTTTAAGTGGTTAACATTGGATTCTTTTCCTGACTTTAATCTGTACGTATACTAATGTATTAAAATAGTCAAAGTTTTATTATTTTTATTTAAACATATTTATGTTGTGAATTAATTAAAAAGCATCTTAAAAAATGTTTCTTTTAAAATGATTCTAGTAAAAACTATTAATTGTACTTTATATGATGATTGTTTATTAAATGACGTAATAAATTTTAATTAATAATAAATCTCTATGCAGTTTTATAATATTTTTCATGTAACAATATGAAAAATATTAATTTCAAATAATTCATTTTTTTCTATGAAGTTGAAAGAATAGATAGTTATTAAAATCAAATCTAAAGAGAACGTTAAAGGAGAGTTCAGATGATTGAAAATTTCTTTTAACTAATTACAAAAATAGTGGACAAAATATAATTCTAAAAGTGATAGGAGAAAAAATATGAAAAATATTTATTTGAGAGGATAGAGACAATAAAAATCTCAATGTCTAAATTATTTATTTTAGTTTATAATATAATACAATAATAAGGGATTACTATGTTTATTGATTTTCATCACATTTAAATCAAAATTATTATATTTGTACATTTAACTTTTCTTTTCTTTTCTTTTTATTTTATTTTTGATCTCTCTATACATACATCATTTATGATGTCTATCAGTTTTTCTTTTATCTTTTTTTCTTCCATCCACACACTACAAAGTTAAATACTAGTGTATATGTTTACATTTTTTTTCATTCTTTTTAAATTAAGAGTTTAGTTATTTAGGTACAAAATATAAATCGTACGAGTTACCATGAAACAACCATTAAATAAGTATGGTGCAACGTAACAGTTAACACTAACCAATAAAGCGGGTATTTTATTTTCTAGGTGAGAAGGAGAAATCCGTAAAAAAGGAAAAAGTAAATAACAAATCACCTTCAATTATTCAAGTAAGTAATACGCTCTGTTCATCGTTATCGCTTAATTATTTCTGTTTAAATCTATTATCATTTTTAACCGTGCAGACCCTCAAACCTTTAACAACATGTTTTGCAAGGGAGCAATTAAATGTGAATTATTGTCTGGTAAGAAGAAATGAGGGTGAAAATAATTTTAAAAAGAAAAATGACTTCTTTTATTTTTATAGTTGTATAAATTTTACTTTTTAGTCTTTATACTTATAGTCTCTAATTTTTAATTTTCATACAAGTGCTTTTGTATTCTTCCTGATTTCTGTCGTTACAAAATAGTTAGAAATCAAATGTAAAATTTGTATAACAAGAATATCTAAAAGTATTTGGATAGGAGTTATAACTTACAAATAAATAATTTTAGATCTTCTTGTTATCTTTTAGTTCCTAAATTAAAAATTATTTTGGATAGGATTTATAACTTACAAATTAATCGATAATTAAACTCAACAAAAAATTTAAGATGCAATTTTCAATAAGATATCTTCTCCTAACTTTATACTAATTTTGACATCTTTACTTAAAGATCACCAAGTCCAATTCTAGTTGAAGAAACAACATTTTTCACCATGTTCGTGTTAACTAAATGTTTAATAATGTAAATGTTTATCCCATTTTGAAACAAAAAATTTATAAAATTAAATTATAATTGTGATATAATATGTGATACAATGGACAAAATAAAAATAAAAGTACATCATAAAATACAGTACAGTACATGATATAATTACTTGTAATTATTTGTATTTTGAAGATAATTAGTCATGAACTATAAAGATTTGTACGAAAATTTAGCATTGTTCTTATTAATAGAGAAATTAGGATAACAAGAAGAAGTACTTTAAATGTTTTTTAACCAAAACTCTTAAACAGTTAACGACACTCTTTAAACTTAATCAAAAAGATTATGTACTATATAAATAAATGAAAATAAATAAAGAACGTTCAACATGCAACTGAAGCAACAAAACAAAACTGAAACGGCTCATCAAGGAGTTCAGTTTGTTTCAATTGAATTCAACGAAAAAACCAAAACAATAAACAAATCCTAACCCTACAACATTTTCACATCTACCTCCTACGTTTCTGTGCTACCCCTTTTTTTTTCTTCCTCCTACTTTTAAAGCCAATATTTTCCTAGATTTACATTTTCCACCCCTACGCACCGTTTCACCAAAATCACCGCAAAATCTCGCCGCCGCCGCCTACATGGCTTGTAATGACTCCGACCGCCACAAAACATCCGCCGACGGGTCCGAATAGTCAAACAACCCGTCCACCGTCACAAAACCTCCGGCCCCGCCGTCATTCTCCGCCGTAAACCCTGACCCAAACCCGAATGCATCATAACTGGGTATGTCATCTTCAAATCCCATGAACCTGGAAAGCTCTGCCATTTCCGGGGCAACCCGACCAATTTCATCGACGCCACCCACCGTCGGCGGCAAACCAAGTTCGTCGTCGGAGGCTTCTAGAAGATAACCCAAGTTAGACTGTAGTTCCTCGGAATCGGGTTCCTGGGTCGGGTCACCGGAACCAGAATCCGAACCTGGAGCATTTATCTCATCCTCGAAGCTTTTGATAACCGAGTCAAGACCCTGCACCGAGTCACGCTCGGGCACATTGTCCGTGTCGTCAAGTATGTTAAAAATGTCGTCTTGTAGCTGCACCTCCGACGAGTCAAGGACCGATTCGAGTTGAGAATCGGACGAGTTGATACTCGAATCGGACGAGTCAACTCGACGAATCTTAGACTCGGGTGAGTCGACCAGCTGAGTGTTCGACTCAGGCGAGTGGGTAGACTCGTCCCGGACTCGCTTCTTGGTATTATTCTCCATGGAAAGGATATAGAGAAAATGTGAAGATTGAAGAGTGTAGAGAGAGAAAAAGAGAAGTGTTTGGGTGGGAGGAAAGAGAAAGGGTGAAGGGTATATATAATGGTAAGAAAAAGTGGGATAGGGTTTGTCTACTTTAATTCGTAATGCCAGATAGTGACAGGCGCGTGCATATCGGAAAAATAATAAAACAACTTCATTCACGGACGTCTCCTTCTTTCTTTCCTTTTTTGTTTTTTTTTTTCTTTTGGAGAAAGATAATAATATACTCTTTCCAGTACACTTTTTTTTTTTTAACCACCGCAGGCCTTCGGTTTCTTGTTAAAACTCTGAGCCAATTCTACAAGTTTCGTCTTTTGAGTTGATTATAAAAAATAGTTAAAAATTGTTTTTTTTAAGAGTATATAAGAATTCAACAAATTCTTTTCTTACAAACATAACATGTTCCCTTCTTTAATAGAATTTATTGGATTTTACTTTTAAATATTTGTAAGATTATTTTTTTGTTATACTTTAATGTTTAATGACAGAAAGATATAGAATTGTTACATTTTTTATGTATTCAGTTATTAAATCAAAAATTTCATTTTTAGATAGATCAAATTGTTGTTGAGTTTGCAAACGTCTAAAGAAAGCTGGACGTAATAAAATACTAGTCAATTGTTGGAGTATTATTGAATTAAATAATGCCTATAAAAGTTAAAAATTCTAAATTTCCTTTTTAGCGTGTGAGATCCGTTGGCCATTATTGCGGATAGCGGATTTTTCTTTTCTGGCAATTAACTAAATTTGATAGCGGTTTGGAGTCCGTGTGGTGGGGACCACGTACATAGGAAACATCATTGTGGGTTTTATTTTATTTTTAACTTACCATTTTTTTTTTATTGTGTTGAAAGTTTGGGATTTGGTGCGTTGGAAAATTGTGGTGGTCACCGGGTCACACCATAGGAGGTGGTGGTAGATTCTTGGCTAGGATTGATTTTGTTTTGCTGTCATTTTTAGATTTTTTATTTAATATTATTATTTTTAGAAAAAAAAATAGATAATAGATATGGCTTTGTTTTGACAAGTCCTTGCTTATTTTTTAATCAAACGCAAGGAAAGAAGGTTCCAGGTTTTTCAAAGTACTACATTTACATGGGTGTTGGATTGTGGTAGAACCACCAATTGTCTGGCTTTTCCCCTTGAATCTCTCACCCTCTTGCCAGTTTTATCTGTTTTCATTTACTTTGACGTTGATTTGGATCCAACATTGATTTTCGGCGAGCTACTTTTCTTGTATTTTTCCTTTAATTCCTTTCTCACGTGTCATATTTATCAAATTGTGATAGTACATGGACTGAATTTATTAGCGAGAAGTTATAATTCAATAGATAATATAAGTTGGATTACCGAAAATAATTTTTTTCTATGCATATATAATATTTCCATTCTAGAATCAGGGATCAATTTCTGAGAATTACATTAACTTCTCTGTCTATTTTATTTTTCATAAACGAAAACCTTAAAATCAAATCTCGTATCACATTAAAAAAAACATTGTTAAATTAGATGATTATCGATTTACATCATCCCACACGTTAGTATTTGTATTGAAGTTAAAATTATTGAGAATAATATTCCAAAGCACAGAGTGACTTTACCGACGCAGCCGCTGACAATGTTCTCCTCGTGGCATCAGAAAGTTTGATAGATCAGAACATCTTTCCTAACCCCCATCACATTCGCATAAACCCATTTGCAGCCTTTTCTTTATATTATCTTAATCTTTTTGCTTCTTTTTAAAAAAAAGACGAAAGAAAGCATGAAAAAGCTTGCTTGCTTTTTTATTTTTTAAATAAAGTTGTGTTAACGAATTTCCTAAAAGTTAAAACTGCCTATTATAGATTTAAAAGCAACAAAAAAAATATCATAAATATAACATATTAAAATTTATGTTAAATATTAATTTTAAATTTTACCCTTCAAAAAAATATTAAAATTTAATTCAAATATATTGATAATATAAAAACTTTTACATTTAATAATATGATATAAGATTAGTAGATTACTAACTTAAAATAAATATTTCAAAAGATATATCTAGATTAATTGTTAATTTTTTATTGATACATAAAAAACTTTCGTTGATAATACATAAGAAAAAACTGAAGTCATGGAACTTATTAAAGAATTTTATTTTATTTTATTTAATGATTGAAATTTTAAAAGTTATTAACCACTTTAAAAAACAAAGGAAATAATTTTTTAGAAACATTTTAAATTTAAACAAAATAGTAATTATGTTTAGGTCAGCGAGTAGAATTACCCGCAAGGCAAGTCCAATCTAAGGTAGGGTTTTTTATTGAAGGCAGCGGCAGAGCATGTTCCTTGCCTTGTCCTCCTCACCTCGTTGAGTTCCATGACTTAGCATTTAAAAATATGAAAACATGATGGGTCCCAGTTAGATATGTAATAGTATTGTTCTGATGTAGTGGGCCACCATAAGGTACTATTTGTCTATTTCATCAGTACACCCATCCCAACTTGCTATCCCCCTTTATACCTCTCATCAACAGTGCCTTTTGGGATTTATTTGGCAAGCATGTGGTTAACAGGTTAAGGATTTATTGTAAGTTTAAATAAACAGATTTATAAAGCTCAAAGAAAGAAGAAGAAAATATGATAACTGTTACAATTAACTAGTTTGATGTAATGATGTTACATAATTCAAAAAGGATATAAGAAACTATAATTTTGTGTACATTATTATAATAAAGAATACAGTTAGTATTAGAGATGTTCATCAACTGATCCAAACCTATGCAAATCATGGTGGTTGAATCGAAAAATCGAAAATCGGAAAAAAAATAAAAAATTTTCACTGGATTAAATCGGTTTTCAGTTTGACTGGTAAAAATCGATCCAATTATAAACTTTACATTACCCTTTACCTACTTGGACTTATTCCCATCATAGCCCAAAAATCAAAAACTCAATACACATTAAACTAAACCCAATGAACACGTTTACAGTAAGATTTCATTGCTCCTTATTTTGTCCAATAAAAATTAGAAAATGGTGTTTGTTTTTGTTCAATGAATGTGTTTGTTTATGTTAGATACTCCTTATTTTGATAAAAAATGGATTGAATTGGATTGGATTTGAAAAAAATTTCAAACCGAATGGATGATCAAATGACCAAACCGAAAGAATTGGATAAGATGATTTTTTGCTTCAAAATTGATCCAATCCAAACCACAAACACCCCTAATTAGTATGTAATTACTAAAAATGGATTTTACAAAACAAAAACTATTATCTTTAGACATTATAAATAAATTCGTACATGTGGGTAATGTTTCACCCCCAACTTGAGTTTGATAAATAATTCTTACTTTTACCAAAGATGAATACGGTACAGGCATACCCGATATTTAAAAACAGGTAAGGGAATGATGATGAGTATGTATATATTTACCATGTACCCGTTCTTATACTATGTATAATAATTAAATTAATTTTATTTTATATAACATATAGTATTTAATTAATCTTTTGTTATTGTTTATTTTTGTAACTGAAGCACATACTCATTTCACTCTCAAATTTTTATTATAATAATTATAAATCCATGATTGATTATTATGTTTATTTAATGATAAGACCAAAAGTTTAAAATTGAATATTTATATAATAGAGTGATAAAGCCTTTTTTTTATATATGATGATATTATATTATACAAAAATACATATTATTGTTTCATTTTTTCTTTCTTAAAATTAATTTTTTATGTTTTTAATTTTATTTTTAAAAATTATAGAGCGGGTATGAATATTTATCCAATACCAACTAGGGATAAAAATGGAAAATAAAAAATCATGACATCAACGATGAGAGGGATGAGCATGAATTTTGGGAGGTGGGGACGGAAAATCAGCATCGGTCTCCGCCCTGCCCGTTATCATATCTAATTATATTTTCTAATTTATTTGGTTTTATAAGCTTGTATGAAAGATGAATTTATTGCTTATAACAATCATGATTTGTGTCCCTCGATTAGTTTTTAGTCCATTTTAAAGAGTTTCTTACCGGTTGCGTCACTGACGTTGTTATGTTAAACTATTCCTTAATGGTAGTTGCAATAAAGAAAAATTGTAAACAACTGAGAATTAAAATAAATAATATTATAATGAAAAGTTATAAAGGCAGTAATTAAATGGCTACAAAATAAATTTATTTGATCGATTGGAATGTTCTTACATGGAAAAGGTTCAGATATTCAACAGAGTTGTAAGCTAATAGTTGTTTCTCACAAAAAATAACTGCTTATTCCTCGTGATTTTTGGGGAAGTTGATTCCTGATGAGTCTATTACTTGATAATTAGGTTTAACTATCAATTTGCTTTTAAATAATTTAATTTAATTATCAATTTTTAAAAAATTTATTTTGATTTTCAAATTTTTAAAAAATTCAATTAGATTTTTATGCTTTTTAAAATAAATCAATTTAATTTCTAAATTATTTTAAATGGTTCAATTTAAATATCAAATTCTTAAAAATTTGATAATAAAATTGATTCATTTTTAATAATGTGGAGATCAAAATAACTTACTTTTAAAAACTCAGTAACCAAATTAATTTATTTTAAAGAATTTGAGAATTAAATTAATTTTTTATAATTTGAAGACTAATGAAATCATTTAAATTAATTTAATGATTAAATTAATAATTAAACCTCAAAATTAACAATTAACCGCACTAAAATTTTTCTACAGTCAATTACTTTTGGGGAATAGTACTCCTTTGATTTAAAGCTAATAATTGTTACACTATTATTGGTACTTCTGTTACCCTCAGTAATATATTTCATGTTGCTTATTTTAAAAAATATAGTCCTTTGATTAGTTTATAAACGCTAAAAGAAGCCTTTTATCCAATATGGCAATATCTCACGTGATTTCCGTCTAACCATTTTTTTATGCAACCAATTGAGTAATGCACGTGGTTTCATAAATTTCGTGCAACTACTCTTCTACAGTTCTACCTCTACAGACTACAGTATTTGTCTCATTTTTGCAACTTTTATTCTTTTGAAAAGAAAAAGAAAACGGAATCAGACATTTTTTATAAACAATTTATTTCAGGAAAAAAAAATACTACTATATAAAACGGAGTGAAAAATTTTACAATATTAAATTATTTTCTCACTAACACTGCGTGGTGTACTAGAAAATGGCAAGAATGAATGAAAGAAGAAGAAAGAAACGATAGGAAAATATATTTAAAAAAGGCATCGTCTTCATCTTCTTCCCTTTGGTTATGTTTTGCAGAGCTCCTTTCAACGCCTTTATTCCACCCATACTCACTCTTTCACAAGCGCAACGACACGATAAAAATTGGAAAAATATCTTCCTTCTTTTGTTTAGTAACATAATATGCGGGGTGAAAAAAGAAAATAAGTGATAGAGAAATGATGTCATTTATGTTAAATAATTAAAATGTTTTTATTTTTGTATTATTTTTATTGAAAATAATTATATTATTTTATATATGCACTTAATTTGTTTTTTATTAAACAATCTATAAAATTATCTCAATTTTTCCCTTTCCTTTTCATTTCATTTTTCTCTGACCAAACAAATTAGTATTACTTTATTAAAATTTTAAAGTATTTCTTTTTTATATGTAAGAATGATAAATACTAAAAAAAGTCATGTATCGATTAATCAACTGAATCTAACAAAATGTCAATTTCAGAAATTTTAATACTAAAGTGATACCATAAAGGATATTTAAATGTATCTTAGATTATTTTTATAGATTTTATGGTGTCATGTAGGATTGTTTTATAGATTTTATGGTGTCATATAGGATTAAAAATCTTTTAAAATTTCTCTTATTTTATTTTAGTGGTAGATTTTATTTTGAGATATTAGAGAGAAAAATAAGAAAAAAATTTATTATGTTAAACAATATATAGATATTAAGAGTTATTTAAAAAATTCATTCTCTATGTTAAGATTTGTGCACCTCATTTGTTGAAAAATGTAATGAAGATAAAATGTTTAGCTTAACATCTTTAACATTATCCTTACCTATTTAACAAAATGTCAATTTCAGAAATTTTAATAATACAATTTAATCAAGTTCGACAGTCTATTGTGAGTTTAGACTGATTTATTTATAACAATATTATTTAATACAAATATAATATTAATAATTAAATATAATATCATCATTTTTATCACTATAATATCATCATTTAACAGTAAAAAATAATAAAAGTTACAAGCCAAAATTTTAAAAAATTACTTAAAGTAGATATCAAAAGTCATTTAAAAAAAATACTAACTAGAGCAATAGGTGAAAAACCAATTAAGCATAAAGAAGAATCCTCAAAAAGAAATAGTTGATAATATAAGAAAAAAAGATAGGAGATGGTTGGTTTGATGGCGGCTTTCAGAATTCACAGGGTCCGTCCAATGACAGGAGTCGGCATCTGCGGCTTCGATTCATGCAGGACGCCAACGCATAGGCCTTTTCTTCACACGTGCCGTTCCCACTTGCCACACCCTTTTCTTTTTCCAAAATATTCCCTTTCATAACTTAACTGCAAATACTAATTGCTCAATCTCAATGCATGAGAATGAGATACCCTCCTTAAAGATTTTTTTTATTTTTGGTGACGTGTCTACATTCTCAACCCTCAAATCAAATCAAATCAATTCAAACTACGATTAAGACTTTTTTTTATATTAAAAACCTTAATCACTCGATTCCAATATTGGTTACACTTAAGACTGTATTTTATATGTAAATCAAACCCAGGATTTTAACTGTATTGTCAATTAAACTATACTGAAATAATTACGATTATAACTTTTAAAAACCAGGTTTTTATATTATCTTATCCATTTACATTACTATTTAAGTCCTTAATTATTTAATTACATTTTGGAACTATGTTCATAATCTCAGATCTTAAATTTATACTTTTCTAAGTGATTTCTTGCATTTAAATACCATTGTGGAAAGTGAAAAAATTCCAATTTTACAAGGACTGGAATTAAAAAAAAAATACAATTTTATAAGGAATAAATTCATTTTAAAACTATTTAGTCAATATATATTATTTATTCTTAAATAATTATACATATATATATATATACATTAATAAATCTATAAATTATATTTTTAAAATAGTAACTATATAAAAATATATATAACTGTTTTAATGAGATACAGGATTTAGCGTGGCAAAATTATCTTATTATAATTATCAAGGAAAATATATAAGAAACTATTTTGATTTTTTTACTATGAATCCAATTTTTGCCAACTGGATGTTGGTAATTATGTTAGTTTTATAATTGAAGTTAGTTTCTCTAACTATGAAATTAATTTAATATTTTATAATGTGAAATAATTTAAAGGAAAAATCTAAATTAATATTTTTAAAAATTATAGAATATTAAATTTATATTTATTTTGAATATAAATTATTATTTTATTCTGTCAATACTAACCTAGTTTATAATCTAAAAAATAATTCTATCAAGAAATTAATAAAAATATTCCTTTAAAACAAATTTAACTCAAGACACACTTAATTTTCAGAATTTTGTAAAGGGTCAATTTTTTAGCACATTTACAATTCACAAACATCTATTTTTTTAAAAAGTACGTACTCGTGTCCATCGTGTATGAATATTTTAATATTTTTCAATGTTTTTTTAATATAATGAATATATCTATTTTAATTGTGTATCGAAGAGCATGTTAAATAAAATTAATAATTTATACTAAATTTTTTATATGATATGGATATTTAATAAATTTTTAATTAATTTAAAGTTAATTTAGAGTCGTTATGAACTTATAATTTTTCTAAAAATGTCGTAGCATACGTTTTAATTTAGGTCTTCCACGTATCGTTTTAATCACTATTTTTAGTGGCATTATTAATAACATTTTTTAATCAGATGATATCATTAATAACTTAGAATTTAATTATCTTAAAGTGGCGATACTTATTACTAATGGTATCATTGTTATCAATATAACTCATCATTATTTAAGTATTTTATTAATAGTTACAAGTATCTTCAGTGTTACTTGACGATATTTTTTTAAAAAGTACTGTCATTTCTTTATTGTAAAAAGTATACGTTTATATTGGATGGTTTAAAATTAAACATTATGGTTAATTCGTTTCTATAAGTAGTGATTGTTTATAACTAAAATAATGTTTAAATACCTTTACTAATTATAATTTGATTTTTTTTTGCTTTTTGACCTTATAATTATTTCCTACTTTTGTTTGTGTAAATTATGTTTATTTTAAAATTTTAAAGTAATTCAGATATAGTGAAAAAAATTAAATAATACTTACAGAAAAAAACAAAACAAATACAATTTATATGACTAAACATTAAAAAGATTAGAAAGAAAAAAATACTAATTTATCAGATTTAAAAAATATTTAATTTTTTTAAAAATGTTATTAAAGTAAAATATATATAAAATTTTTAATTATAAATTGTGAGTACTAATAAAAAAAATAAGAAAATCAAATTACACCAAATAAAAATACTCTTAACAGTTTTAAAAATGAAATGTTTTTTACAATAAGTGCGAGAGGATAACACCTGTACTGACATGACACAGAGTCACGTGCAGGTGAAATTGACTTGTCAGAGGCAGATACCATTCGCCACGAAGAGAAAAAAAATAAATACTGTAATTAAAAAAGGATAGGGTCGATAAGTTGCCAGCATGTTTTCATTGATATGGGATGGTTAAAAATAAAATTTAAATAGTTATAATATAATGTATTTATTATTACTTTTTAAAATAATTGATGAATTAATTGAATCTTATAAAATAATTATATTTAAATGTTAAGTTAACATATATGAAAACTACACAACTAAAATGATAAAGTGAATTTTTTTATCACATTAAAAATATATCTAAAAAAATAAAAATATAAATGTGTTATGAAAATATTTAATTTAAACTCTGCTCTTCTTAAATTTTTAATAAATTAAATTATTTATATCCGAGTATGATTAAATTAAAACGTTTAATGTGTAGAATAAGATTAAATTACTATAAGATATGTGGAGTTATTTCAATTAAACAAAAAAAAATCTTGGAATCATAGTGATTTACAAATTATAAAAAACAATTATATATGTAATTTCAAAAACATGTTATTTTCAGTCCAAAAAATAGATATTATTAATGAAAGTGGTGATATGATTGTTGAGTATGACTTATATTTTGTTGGCAGAAGATAATACATAACTTTTTTTGAGATTTAGTATTATTATTGAATAAATATTGTATGTTATTTTTTTTTCTATCTAAATTGTTATGTAATTGCAACGTATCTAATAGTTATAGGCAAAAGAAATAAATAATACAAATTAAAAAAATAATTTGAAATTTGGGACAATTTGAAAATAAATTTGAAAAATATGGCACTCAAACACGCTCAATTTAGACGTGTTTTCGTCTATCGCTAATTTTATCTCCAATTCGGTCGCTAACAATTTTTTTAAAATAGGAGTTTTTAAAAATTCGTCTCTAATTCAGTCTCTATTTCAGTCGCTAACACTTTTTTACATAATATTGTGTTTTTTTTAATGTGTTGCGACCACAATATTGTATTTTTTTATTTTTTTAAACTTAAATCGTTTAAAAATTTACAATATAATTTTGGTAAATAAATATGCAAAAAAAAAATACTTAATTTGGGCTAATTTTTTATTAACTTTGTTTTACGAAACATTAATTTTTATGAAAATAACTTGTGTCTTGTGTCTAGATACACTTTTTGAGTTTTTGATTTTTTTTTTAAGATTTGAGTCAAAATTTAATTTAATCTGTTCAAATTCATTACTGTATATAATTAAATATGCATATAATTTTTAATTCACCGATGATTGTTTAAGTTGATGTTTTTATTTTTACATCTTAATATCTGCAAAAAAATTAGCCCAAATTAAGTGTACGATATGTCCTTCAAATGGTCATAGCCCAAATTAGGTGTACGGTATGTCCTTCAAACAGTCATAACTTTTGATAGAAATGCCTAATTGAGACGTATATGTCAAAACGTTCGAAATTCAGAGAAATAATTAAAAAATAAAAAATAACATTAAATTAACTAATTAAATAATTTAAAAAGTAGACAAAAAGAAAATTTTTGGATTATTGAATCTTAAATCCTAATTTTAAAGCACTTAAAAGCGTTTTGCCACTGATTTCGCCTCAATCGGACATTCAAGTCAAAAATTATAACCGTTTGAAATTTTATATACACTGCGTCTCAAAATGACACGTGTGACAACAAACTGAAACACGTTTAAATTAGACGTGTTTGAGTACCTCATTTTTCAAATTTGTTTTCAAAGTGCCCAAGATTTTAAATTAATTTTTTAATTTGTATTCTTTTTTTTTTGTCAATATTTATAAGCATTTATCACGTGTACGCTTTTGAATGTTATATCGCAAGGTTCCATTAAAGTTATCTTTTTTTAAGAAAAATTATAGAGATTAAAATGAATTTTTTAATTTGGGGAAAATTGAATTTATCGTGAATTTCAGAAACTACAAACATAATTAAACTTAAATTATATTATAAATAAAAATTTAATAAAAAATATTTTAATATATAAATTGTATTCTAATTTTATGATAAAAGGCTTATATTAAGATACAACTTTACTTTAATTATTTATAATTTATTTTTAAATAAAATATCAAAATTAATTTAAAAATAAATATGACAAAGACAAAGGTTAAAAAAATCTTGATGAAAAAAATAATATCTAAAAAAGCTAACGGTAAAAATCAACTCTTAAAAACGTTTTCATCCAAAATAGATATTATCAATATATATAGAGATTGTTACAAAAATAAATATTTAAAAAAGTATAAAATATTTGGTCAAATTAAAATAATTCAAAGTATAGATAGAATCTGTCCGAAAATATGCCGAATCAAAATTTTGAAAGAATATCTCTGACGTGTGATAATCAACTTAGAATATCTGTCTAAAAAAGAAAAGAAAAATTAATAATATAATTAAAAAATTAGTTTTTTTTATCTTAATCTTTTGATTTACTAGAATAAAAAAATTCTGACGAATGAGAAATTCGATAATAAATAAATAAAAATTGACAAAAAATTATTTTGACAAACAATAATCTAATGATATTTTTTAAACTGCCTAAAAAACACATTTTATTGAATGCAATTAGTATTTGGAACATGTCAAGTCAAACTACGAATATACCCCTTGAGTTGGCCTGAAATTGCCATTGCCAGAAACAATAATGAAATTGAAGTTTCTCGGGGTATGACGTGTTTGGTTTGGTGGATAACTATGTTTAGGGAAAATCAAAATTTAAAGTTGAATTTAAATTACGGTCGCTGTTCCCTGTTGTATCACGTCTTCTGCCAAGTGCCCATTTAAATTATTTAGATATTAGGCACACAAAAAATCGAATATACTTGTTTCTAAGGCTAGAGCTATATGCCTATGTATGTTTATGGGTTGAATTTTGTTTGACTTATGAAGCTTGTTCAGCTAATACAAACTAAATTGATTAAAAAAATTAGAAACAAAATTATAAAATATATAACTTTTGGGATCAAAATATAAAAAATTAATTATTAAAAACATTTGTAGAATATATTTAAATTAAACACCTAATAAGTTTAGATAGTTTTTGCATAGCCCTAGCTTTAAATATTATTGTTGTAATTGTATTAAAAAAGTATATTAACTAATTTAATGATATATTTACAAGACTTTTAATAACCTTATTATAAAATCAACTTTTAAAAAAACTTTGAAGAGATATAAATGTTTTTAATGGATAGATTAAGCCTTAAAGAATTTATATTAAATAAATAAGTCAAGTTAATTAAAAATCATTTTTGTAACTACTTATAACTCATGGATTGATTAATATATACGTGATTGTTCCAATTAAATTTGCATCTAAGTTCTAAATATGTAAGTATTAAATATTCAAAGAAAAAAGTTATCATCTATAATAATTTTAGGTACCTTGTAAGCAATATTGTCTCCCATAAAATATACTTACAATCTCTTAAAAAAAACTCTAACTTTTATAAATAACTCAAAACTCAAATCTTATAAAATCTAATCTAAAATTCGATTCCAATAATATCATCAAGTCATGTCATCTCAAAGTTTTTGTCTGTTTGAGTGGGCTAAATTGTTCATTTAGTCACTTAATTGAGACTAATGCATATTTATAATCACCTTAAACTATACATGAAAAAGTAGTTCCACAAACACAAAAAAAATAAATACATGAAAAAGTAGTTGGTAGATTTTATCTTTATATCGGTCAAAGACTTAAGCAAATATTTAAAGAGGATAAAACAAGAAGGTAAATGAATTATCTCATAAGTCAAAATTATTTTATATACTTTAATATAATTTATCTTTCAATTTCTTAAAAAATTGATATGCATAAGTTATGTTTAACTCGCGTAAGAAGTTTGATTTGTGTTGTATTTTATGTTCTTATACTTACTGAAAATTTTATCTAAAAATGACCAACAACTTGTATTATTTCAATTCATGTAAGGGATTTAAATAAGTTTATTTAAATTATGTAAAGAGTTTGCAAGGATAAATTTTAAGAAAATGATGGACAGAGATAAAGAAATATTAATGAGATTTTAGAATAATAAAATAGTCATATATCATTACTTTAAATTTTATACAATAGTTGGTTTCTCTTCCTAAGTCAATAGTTAACTTCTTGATAAAAAAGTTTTTTTTCCCAACAAACTCCCTCCCCTAGTTAAATTAATATCCGCGGGCACCAAGAATTAAAAATTAAGTTGTTGTTTCTGCTTTTTTTTTTTAAATAGAAATTTGAGTGGTACAACTTAGCAACTAAGCATCTTAAGAGACAAAAATAACACGTGCGATCCACATGAAAAATCCAATATGTTAAACAAGATTAGGAAGTAGTCATTATTGAAATGTCTGTCTGAATGCATTTATAATTCTAAAATAAGAGAGATATCTATTATTGTCAACCTCAGGATGTATATTTGGTTAAAGGAGGCATGGGAGGATGCAGCAAGCAAGCGTTAGTTGGAGATGTCAATTGAGCTAATAATGTCAAAGTGGGCCTCACAACATCTTTCGGTTTTGCTTGAGATTTCATATAATAAAAAAATAGAAAGATTGCATATGCATATATCATTAGCACATGTCCACAACTACAAGCACCACACATTTCTTAGCCATTTACTTTTTTCTTTTCTTTTGAGATCAAATATGCTTTAGTCATTTAAGGTTATTATTTTAGATAATAAAATTTTCTCTGTTCAATATAAATGCATAATAAAAGTTTAATTTGAATGATAATTTTTTTTTAAAAAATATTTAACACATTTATATAGTAAGAGTTCAAACTCGAGACCAAATATTAAAGTAAAATATCTCTGCCAATTCTACACTCATTTTGTGTGTGTAACAAAAATATATGAGACTTTTATTTTGATACTTAACTGATTTTGTTCTCATTATGTCACTTCATTTGAGTGTAAAGCACTAATTTTAGTTATGATTTTATTTTTAATTTGCAATTTGAATCTCAATTTGTGGTTAAACTTTTTGTGTTAACATAGTGATATAAGATATTGTAGCATTTACATGTTGAATAACCATATATTTAACATGAAAATTCCTATTCGATATTTTAGCGATCTGTACCTTATTGATTGATTTCTGTTCTTTCCATCGCTTTCGACATGGTCGTGTAGAAAACAGGACGTACACATTGGTGCGTTGGATTGTCCTTCCACTTGCACTACAACTGCCAAACTACCTCACCTGCATCACAATTCACACCACAACGCGTGTTAGTGAGTCAAAGACACCCGATCTTGTTTGAAGGGGTTGTGGTGCTTCCAATTCCACCTCTTCGTTCCTTATTATATCATAATAATAACACTTGGCCTACACCTTGCAATTTGTTCTTTTCCATCTTTAATTCTTGATTACTAACCATTTGTCATGAACCGCTTATTAATAAAATATTAATTTTTTTTTAATTTACGGATTATAATGTGTAGAGTTTAGATAATATATTACAATATTCTTTCAAGAGTCTATCCAACGAATAGAAGGCCATGTAAATTTGTAACGCCTGTAAATTGTTATAAATAAATAAAATTGAATCAACAATATTTTGTTACATGACTATTATATTATATTATATTGCTAATTCACGTAACAAATCACATCATCATTTAGCAATTTAACAATTGACGAAAAGGAATAAAATCAATGAAGGACAAAAGTTGAGAAATTATGATTGGCAAAAAAAAAATCTTAAGAAACTAAAATCCATAAACAGATACTTTATTCATAACTTTTGACACGTAACTACTAAACTACCACAACACATTAGTAAACCACGTTACTATCAACATGTTGTCACGTAAATAGAGAAAAATATCTGAATTATTGCTGATTTAAATTTGTTTAAAAATTAAAAATAAAAATTGAGAGACTAAAAATATCGTATATATATTTTTCCTGTATATAATTGAAAATCGATCACGCCAAAATTTCTACATCTATCAAAGGTCTTAAAAGCCATTGGGCTATCCAACGCAAACTCTTCAATCCATTATACTCGAATAGGAATCAAAGGGGATAAGAACTTTTCAGTTTTCATTTCTTCACGCAATATTTGATTTTGGAGTCGCACATCCCATCTTAATTTTTCATTGGTTTTCATTATTACAGAATTACTGAATGTTTTCTTCTTTTGAAATATAACTTTTATTTTGCATTTACAATTAAAAATAGAAGTAATAGTTCCTTCTAGACAAAATGAATGCTATTCGTACTTAAAATTCTTAAATACATAATACATTCTACGAATGATGAAAAGATAGGGAAACAAAATTATATAAGCTATAATTAAGGGCGAGATAAAGAGAAAAAACATTTTAAAAAGTTCAAATAGAAAAAATAATGTTCTTCAGAGGTTAGAAATACCGTGCTCAATATTCAGGAGCTGCTAGTTGTACACATTTAGTGAAATACTATTTTTATTAGACATAAGTTTTATTATTCTAACAGTTAAATCATGTGATATATTATTATTATGATTGTGTATGTAACATTTTATATAATTTAAATATCTGTAAGTATACCAACAAATAATAGTTAAGTATTTAAAAACCATAACACATGTTAAAATAAAGTGAAATAATGATGTGTTAATTAATTTTTTTAATTTGATTTAATCTACGAAAAATTTCAATTCAACAATTAATAAATGGATAATTTTTTATTTTGATAATAATTAACAACTAATATCGTTTAATCTTGTCCTCTCTCCGTCTCTCGATTAATCTATTGGTGTGTATCCTAATAAGTGTGTAAAGGAACTAGATTTTCTATTGACTATATAATAAGTACTAATGTAGTGCATTAACAACCATTGACTTTACAACACATGCACACACCGGTGTATCCCACTAATTGTGTATAGAGGAAGTATATTTTCTATTGACTAATAATCATCTCCACGCCAGTTTAATTTTAATTAAAGTTTAATTTAAATGTTTTTTTATACTCATGATACTTGTATAAAATTTTTACTCATTTTATTTATTACTAATTTTTATCAAAAAATTTGACTATATCTTTTTTTAATTATGTTTTTTTATTAACAAGATTTAAAATTTGAGACCTTAAAAACAAATTTAATATCATTTGTACCAACATCCTGTCAGTGAGTTTAATTTTAATATATTATGGCTGTAAAAAATTTATATTTAACATGGAATTAATCCAGTTTGATATTGAAATTGTAATAACTAATAAGATATATAAACTATAAAGTGTCTGACGCGGAGAAATTATACTATTGATTGCAACAGGTGATGAGGCAGATGAGGTGAGAGAACAAGATTTTCTTGGCTGAATTACTTGAGGTGTCGTCTTATCTCTTATATAATGTTTTACATAAACATAATACAAAATAATTAAACAAAATTTCTAGGGGCATTACTTAATTTTTTTAAGGGCAGAAATTTGTACTTTACTTTTTCTTTTGTTATGGAATGAATGCTTCTAATCTTTACCTCACCTCGAATTGTTCCCTGGAATAATTGAAGTTGACATAAATGAACCGATACACACCGTACCCACGTCAACAGGCATACTTTTAAAAAAAAAAGATAAAAAAGAACAGGCATACTTTAAGAGAAAAAAAAACATAAATTAACTAAAATATATTAGTAATATAATAATTAATACTACGTAAAAAATTATGTTCGGCCTTTATTGTCTTCATTGTACATAAAAAATATTAATAATTTAATAATTTTTACATTTTGATAATTTTATAAATTATTTTTTTATGATAAGTACCTTTTTTAAGAGGAATGATAATTACCTAAAATATGTTAATAATATAATGATTTTATATTATCATTAAATTATAAATAATCATAAAATTAAAATTATTAATTCTTATAATAAATCTTAAAAGAATATATATTTAAATTAATTTTAGTTAAGTAATATTTAAATATTTGCATCAACAAATATATTGCAAGCAGCATATTGTGTATGCAGGCATGGCACGTCAAGGTACAATTGTAAAACACGCTCTTTGAATCCGTGTTATAAGTCCAATGTTTAAAATATAATAATACAAAGCGTACAAAAATAATCAATGTAATAATAATATAAATAATTTGTTGAGTTTTCTAGTGATTATCCTAACTTTATTGTTTGTCTGTATATATAAACCACAACCTCCACAACAACATTATTTATTCACTTTTTTTACAATGGGTATTAAGCCTTGTTGATTCACCTTTTTCTTTAAATATCACCTTGTACCTTTGCGAAGACCAACTTGCTATATATTAAAAAAAATATTAATTTCATTCCTAAATTATTATTATTATTCTCTTAAATAGCTTTTGAATTAAACAAATTATACAACTAATCTCTTAATTAAATATTATAAATCATACTAATTAATTTCTCAAATATCCAAAATTATTCAATTAAATAATTTGTTGAGTTTTCTAGTGATTATCCTAACTTTTAAATTAACTTATTAAATTATATATGTTCTAATAAAATTAGTTAAAAAATATAAAATAACATATTTAAAAAAGATAATAAGAAAATTAAATAAATATTTTAAGGATAAAAAATAAAATATAAAAAATTAAAAGTTAGAAATTAATATTTTAAAAAATATTCAAAGTTACTTAAAAATATTATTTACTGAACTTTCAAACAAGTTTTTCAACTAATAAAAAAAATTAAGAATTAACTGAAATGACTTATCAAATAAAATCATATATTTTTATTTTAAAGATTATTTAAGAAAAACAACAGTACTTGAGGGATTACTTTGATGGTTTATTTTATTCACATAAGAAAAAAAGTCCACACCTTCGAATATGCAATCTGCCATGGAAAAATACATTGATATTATAGATGCAATTATAATGATGCTGAAAACACATATTCCTTGTTGATAAAATAATATTTTTTAGGATCATAACAAGTGTACGAAGTGAGATTTTATTTTTGGAACTAATTTTGAAAAAAAAAACACTTTACATAGTAAAAAAATGGAATGTAATTTTTTTTTTGGATCCGGAACTTTCCCATTGGAAACATTTAGAGAACAATGCAAAATTTCATGTAACTTAGGGTTTATGAATTGGGCTATGGACTGAGTGAAAAGTTCAAATGGGCTTATTGGGCTTCCAAGTGTTAAGTTAAGTAACGTAATTTAAGGTGCTTACATTTAATTTGATTTGGGCATCAGCTTCCTGCACCATTAAAAATTCTCATACACCATATTTCAAATAGTGCATTTTCCATATTGCCCTTCACTTTCAAAATTAATAATAATTTTATTTTAAAACTTATTTTCTTCTTCTTCCTCGCGCTATTCTTCTTCCGGCTGCAACCACTGGACTTCTTCCCTGCCATTGTCATCGAATTCGCTTCTTCTTCCCTCTACAACGAAGGCAACGAAGCTGACTTCTTATTCTTCCCTTTACCATCTCTTTTGCTTCTAGTTATTCAGACAACCCATTGAATCTGCGCACCTTGTTCGAGCTTCTCCGTGGATACATTGCCTTTGGTGGTGGTCGTCAGGTCTTGTGGCCCTGGTGAGTGGTCTCTTTCTTAATCGTTGTCCATGGTGGTGTGTGGTGGCTGTTGTAGGCCGGCAATGGCTGAATTGGAAGCGTTAATCCGCAGAAACCGTACGGATCCGGCAATCCGTATGTGTGTGTTTTTGGAGTTTTTTTGGTTTTTCAGTACAAATAGCTGTGTTGGAGTAAAACCAAAGTAAAATTAACTAGCTGCTGTGAAAAAAAATTGTCTAGTATGACTTGAAATGGTTGAGTGTTAATCTTGATTTGGTTTTGGACAAATTGAAATAAGATTTTGCTTAATGTTATATTATTTTAAATGATTATTGTAACAAACGAATATATATGGTTGACTGGTGCTGGAATTGGGGCAGTTTTCTGTACGCAATTTGCACATTCATATTTGCTTGTAAAACACACAGATAGAGCAAGATTGTATTGGAGCTTGTCACTTACTTTGAATGTCATGTTCTTGGCTATGAAATAAGGCGAATTCACAGAAAAAGTTGCAGAACCATAGGTTCCTAATGGCTGGCTTTGAGTAGTGTCACCCCATTGAGTTAAATGTAATTCAGAATTTGTTGCTTGTGTAATGGTTTGAAGTCATGACTGGCATGTAATTGTTGAGTCTTGTTGTTGCTTGTGATGTTCAAATTGTCAATGGTTATTGCTTGTTGTTGTTGCTTGGAGTTTGGTTTGAAATTGGGATGTTATTGCTTGGTTGTTGTTGTTGCTTGAAGTCTGGCATGCAAATTTGTTGCTTGTTGTTGCTTGGAGTTTGGTTTGAAGTTGGGATGTTATTGCTTGTTGAGTTTGGTTTGAAGTCGTGAGTTATTGCTTGTTGGGTTTGCTTTGAAATCATTAGTGACACCAAATGTAAATGAAGGTTGTGTATAAGTTGGAATAGTTGACCCTTGTTGTTGGTTGTGTAGTATGATTTGGAATGGTTAAGTATTCTTGTTGCTTGATTTGGTTTGAGGTGATGGTTGACATGTATACAAATGATGCACAGAGATCATGGTTAAGACTAGAGGAATGCCTCGGAAAGTGGGTGGAAGTAGTAGAGCTGTTGAAGATGAGCCTGTTTAGAGGCGTAGGCCTATGGCATCCGTTCGTAGGCAAAGGATAGACCAGGTTGTTGCTGAGGATCCCGTTCTTGAGGAACCTCGTATGGATACCGATATTCCGGGGACAGAGGATGTTCGGAGATAGGATGTTGGGACAGAGGATGTTGGTGCTGAGACAGAAGCATATCCAGGGGGGCCAGAAGACAGTTCGGTGTTAACTTCTTATGCGGATCATGTTGCCCTTAGAGTATGGGCCGGAGAGGTATCATAATGTTAACTCTTCTAGCTTAATAAGTATAATTATTCATAAAATACATGTAATCTAATGTACTCTTTATTGTAGGAACGTAATGAGTTGAAGTTGGCTTCCCACGGACGGAAAGTGATAAAATTTGGGAAGCCAGCGGCAGAGATCATGGGCTTAGTGGCTGCATCGGGGCTAGCTCATCTGATTTCTTGCTGTGTGGAGACTGAGGACAGGGGATTGCTATCTGCTTTTGTCGAGAGATGGCACCCTGAAACCAGTAGTTTTCACCTGCCTGTGGGGGAGGTCACAGTGATAATCCCATGCATTCTTCTGCCTAACATAAGTTTTACATTTTGTCTTCACATTCTTCTCAATGTGAAATCGACACAATAAATTTGTTGCATCTGGAAAAACAGTTTTCACAGCACTCATCAACGAATCTCTATCTGTAACAATTACCTTTGGGAAGAATTCACTTTTATAAAAAATGCCTCTAAACCGTTCAAGGGCCCATACAACATTGTTTATGCGTTCAGCCTCTAAATAGGCCAATGCAGCTGAAAATGTCATGCTAGTAGGTGCAACACCGACAATGTCTAGTAAAGGAAGTCTGTACCTATTTGTTGTATAGGTACTGTCTATCAAGAACACCAAATGATATGCATTGCTCAATTGCACTGCATGTGGATGTGCCCAAAACAAGTCACGTACAACATTCTCATCCTTCAATCGATGCCAATGAATATACATGTCGCGTTCAAGAAGCTTCATTAGTTGTTGCATTTCAGTATTAGTGCCTCTTGTACACGTCCGGTATGCATATCTTGCATTATATATTTGTTTCAAACTTGTTACATTATTTTCATTGTGCTCCTTCAATGTTAGAAGAATATTTTTTGGTTTGACCATCGCCCTTGTCATATCAGCAATAATGGTCTTCTCCTCCTCAGTTATTCGACCAGGATATAGGTGTCCACAAAATGACTTGGCCAAAACATGATTATGATTTTTACATATTAGCTTCACCACCCACCCTTGCCCTCCCGAGATTGGTTTGGCCCGCAGCTTAAAAGGACACTCACATTTTCTAGTGCTAGTGGTGGAAGGTGTGAAACCTTTTTTCCATGCTCTATACTTTCCACTCCTTTCACAACTAATTAACACAAATGACGTTCTTCCTATTTTTCCAGTTTTCATGTCACGTCTCACTATAACCGCCACAAAACCATTCTCAAATGCAACATTACGAGCCCATTTCAATATCGCATCACGCGATTCAAACACCTACACAAATGGATAATTCATATTTAATTTTCTAAATTCAATCATTTAATAACTTTAACTACATTCATATTCTTTGACTACATTAAAATCTACATAATTACCTCAGTTGTTTGGAATGCTGCAGAACAATCAACTAAACAATCATTGTCTTCAAACTCATCAGCGTCTGCTCCAATGTCTTCATTCATATAAATTTCTTCAGCCATTATACTCTCATACATCCACTCATCGTTGTCTATCCTAACAAAGAAAAATCTGATAAATAATAGTAACATGGAGATATATTGAGAGAAGGTAAAACATAGGTAAGATAGGTACAAATAACAGGGAATATACAAAGTGCGTAATTCAATCTAACCGAATATATCGACAAATTTAATTTTGATCCCTTATCTACAATTTAGAATATACCACTCTAATAACTTAAAAAATTGTCTAGCCAAATTAATTCTTCTCATGAATTTATCACACTAATTCAATTAACTTGGTAATATTTGACAAGTTCAAAGAAAAAAATTATGGATGAACCAATTTGATCCAACAAAGAGATCAAAAGTGAAATTTAAATATCGATAAGGAGCAAAATTCTATTTCAGCATTCACAAAATAATTCCATCAAATTGATTTTGTTTTGTCTTCATCATACATAATAATTTTATACATTTTACAAACTAACCAACAATAATACTAAAAAAAATTCAATAACTACTCTTGTAATATACTAAGCTCACTTGCTAAATAACTAAGCAACTTTTTTCTTCGATATATTTTTAAATGATATCTACTCAATTTAAAAATGTTAAAAAAATAAAACTCAACTAATTACTCTTTTAATTTTAATTTTTTTAACCATACGGATTGAGTAATCCGTACGATCCTTATGGATCATATAATCCGTGCAATCCTTACGGATTACCGAATCCGTTAGGCAAAAAAAACCTCACATGCACCTCCACCTGCGAAGACGCTCCACTCCGGCGAAAACCAACCAAAAACCACCTACAGCAACCAGAATGCACACCTAAATGAAACCAAATGCCTAACAATCACCTAACAACATGACTCCAAGCAATGCGCAGCTCAAATACGTATGTGAGTTAAGCTTCCCGCAACTCCATTGCTCATTCTTTATATTTATCAGCTTTTCACTCATTAAGGGTATTTTCGAAATTATGAAAACTTTAAATGGTGTAGGAAGCTCTCTCCTTTGATTTGTAGATGTAAACTCCCAATCATCAACTAAAGCCAGCATTTTGTTAATGTAGGCTCTAAGAATTCACTCATAACAACCACTTTCACCCTTTCTCTCATTCTTGGCAACATTTCAACATCATCTTCTGCACGTTTTCACTCTCATTGAACACCATAGACTAATAATATAAGAATCTTGCATCTTAATAACGTTACCCTACCAAGTCACATCATCAAAATGCATAAGTGAATAGTGATCCATGAATAAGCCACTCCATTAAATTTTAATGAATAAAAGCCAGTATTTTTATTTCTTTTACTTTTATTTGGGCTGAAAACATTGGGTTTAATTTGGATCATTGCTGGTTGCACCATGAATTTCGGATCCAGCACCCAGCGAAGGGGACTAGACCTTTCCTCATTCAATATTGGTCCTCTCGGGACCCAACCCAATATCTTAATTTTACTCTTACAATTCTGGGTCAAAAACTTCCATATATAAATAAAGATCGTATTGCTTTTAGGACAATGATTAAAAAATAAAAAATAATAATTTAATGTGGAGATCATACAAAAGTGAAAAAAAAGCATAATATAATTTTACAAAATTTCAATAAAAATATTTATTTTTTTAGTTTTTTAATCAATATTCCAAGGATATTGATGAAATTTACTACAAATAAAACATAAGTTATTAATTTTATCAATTTAAATGTTTCACTGGAGATAAATAATTAAATATAAATAACATCAGCACCCACGTTCGTTAATAGTGTAGTCAACTTTTTTTATATTGTAGCATATAGTAAGTTATTATTTTTTCTCCTTGATTAATTATTTAATTTAGTGTTTTTTTATTCAACCCTAAAATTTTTATTTAATATAAAATACTATTTGGTAATCAGTAAAAGAACCTTATATCAATTAAATTAATTTTAATTTTAATTCATATATTTAATATTTAAATTTATGCTATTGTCATTAAATACATTCTTTTATTAATTAAATCAATGTTCTTTGAAATATTTTTTGCATATACATACAAAGGATTCATATAACCCGTTGAATGATTAAGATTGAATTGAATTGACTTGGATTCATATTTTTAACAACTATTTTTTTCTTCTTCTGTCCCTCAAGCCGTACGTACCAGTACCCCTTCGGCCCTCACCTTAGACTTGGACCACCCTGAATGTAGACTTTTGTTTTGTATATTTTATAAAACAAATTTGAAACCTAAATTTGAGATGATTAAAAATGTCCTTTTAATTTAAAGTAATTATTTTTACTATTTTTAAGGCTTAAATACATTTTTTTATTATAATTTAATATTTTTTAATTTTCATCCTTTTATTTTTTTTCATTTTAATTCTTGTAAAATATATATTTTATTTTTGTCACTAAAGCATTTTAGATGATAGTTTTTTACTATTTAAAGTACTTTTTTACTTCAAAGTATTATGAGGAAAAAAATAAAATAATATAATAATCAAAATGAAAAAATATTACAGTGAAGAAAAATGTATTTAATCATTTTTTTAATAAGCATGCAAAAGTAAGTGAAAATAAATATTTTAGATGGTCTTCAGTTTTTTAAATTTTCAAATAATAAATCGGTTATTTTAAATTTAAGTGGATCAATTTTTTTAATAGACAAAATAAATATATATTCAATGAATTAGTGAAACCCGATACAAATAAGGAGCAATACTCCACCAAAAGTAACCGTTAAATTTTTTTACATCAAACGGTGTGAATGTATATAAAAAAAGTTAGTCTAACTGAAGCCAAAAAAAAAAAATTAAAGCAAATTCCACTACTAAATTTATATAATATTTATTGATTAATACTATTTCGAATCATCTCGATTTGACTTATTTTATGGTCATTTTATAGTCTGCTAAGCAACCCTACCCAATATACCCAACTAGCGAAAGTTTGTAATGTCATGCAATCAAGAAGATCGCATATTGCAGGCCAAGACCTTCTTTTTTCCTAGATTTCGATTAAACAAAACTTAATACATCACTAATAAAAGTCAAATCACATTCCACTTTGTACATTTTCTTATAAATTTTTAATCAGTGTAAAAACTTTACATGTTACTATTACTACTGTTACTAAAATATAATTTTTAATTTTGATCTCTCAAGTTTCTTAAATTCTTAAATATTAATAATAACATTTAATTCTTTTAATTTTATAAATTAATGATTTTGATTCTTTTGATAAATTATTAACAAATAATTGCAGTTAATTAAATTATTTAAGTTCATTATAAAACTGCATTTAAAACAAAATAATTATAAATTAATCAAGGCCATTAATTATTAAAAAATAAATAAAAATTTATTAATCCTAATTTTCCACTATACTCCTAATCTACTCTATAAACACCTCTTTTACCTTCAATTTCGCATGTGACTTCCCAGATAATAACATCATATTAGAATTAATAATTTTTTATTAAAAAATTATGATTAATATTTTTATTTAATTTATAATTAATTTAATATCTTTAATAATCATAATTATTAGTTAATAACTTATCATAGAACTAAAATCACAAATTTATAAAAATAGAAAATCTAATGTTACAATTAAAACTAAAATTATTAATTGAAAAAATTAAAAAGGCTAAAATTACAATTAAATATATTTTTAGTGTCAAAGAAATTTCCATCTAAAATTATTGACGGTTCAATGACCATGACTCAATAAAGTAAAAGTTATTGCAGGACCAGAACCTGCACCTACTCCAATTGAAAAAGAGAATCAATCAACGCAGAGGTGAAGTTGAATAATGAATATGATTCCAATTTCCAAGCGTGATGCAAAATATATGGCTTACCAAAGTCCCGTTGGTATTGTGATAATAATCAATCGATTCATTGTATTCTCAAACAAAAACTTATTCAATTTCTGATCTCGCTAAAACTCTTGTCAAATATGGGGCGTGGAGCTTTTATGTTGCCCTTGCTCGTATATAATAAAACACAACTTGTAGACTACTATTTGAATTTCCATTTCATTATCTAAATAAAAAACCCATTTCATGATTTCACGATGATATCCATCCAAGTGTTTTCGATTCATCGCACCATATACATAATCAACAAATTTAAAAAGGGGGAATGCAAACTTGTATCAATGATGCTTCAATATCTCATAAATAGAAAAAAAACATTTTTTTTCTTCATTTAACAAATAAAAAATTGAAGAAAAATATCGTAAGAGGAAATAACCAAATAGGTTCATTAAATTTGTATATCTGCTGGAGAGAAGATACTTCAATACAAAGAGATGAAGGAAAAATGTGTCATTTCCACCAGAAAAAAAGGACAACAGTTAATAACAAATTAATAACAAACTTTTGTTTCATTGAAAATTTCATCAATCAACAGCACTGCTAGCCTCCTATATTATTATTACAACCTAATTAATTCCGAAAAGGACAAAGAGAGAGAGAGGGAAACGTGTAGATTCATTTTTCTTTTTCTTGTTCGGAGAAAACAACGCAACTAATTAACATGTTTGAGGAACCCAAACCTTCAATATTATGGTGGTTATACCGACAGCGCGTGCGTCCCAGACGCCAATTAATTAACTCTACGCGCCACCGCCCTCGGCGGCTTCCGGCGCGACGGCGTTCAAGTCAAAGCCCTCATTGATAATTACCTCACCACCCTTTTCCTTTGGCTTGTCATCCTCTTCTGCGGCGACGACGTCGTGGCGGTGGTCCACCGTGAGCTCCACCGTCTCGAGGGCCTCCCGCCACTCCCTGCCGCCACTCCCTTTGTCATCAAAGTACTTCACCGCCACCCTCATCCTCCTTAGTATGGCAAAAAACTCTTCCACCTCCTCCTCCGTGGGAACACAACCATCACTACCATCTTCTTCTTCTTCTACACCCTTTAATCTCTTATTCTTCACTCTTTCACCCTCTTCTTCCTCTCTCGTGACCCTCTTGTTCTTCCTCTTTTCCACTTCCATAACTCAGATCCCACAAGGCCAAATCACAATTAATAGCATTAACAAGGACTATATACTATATACTATATAGGGTTTCTTTGGTCCGTGAGATATGAATTAATGTACCCGTTTGTCACCAAACTGTATACAAAAAAAAAATCATAAATATCGGTGTATAATATATGTTGCGATTATTGAGTTTTAAAAATAATGTTGCTATTATTAAATTGTGCATTTGCTTGTTGGCTTTGCATGAGTGGGTAACGTGGGAAGACTGTTGACCAATTAATTATATTATTTCTTTTGGTACACATAAAAAATAAGTGTTACTTTAAATGTAATTTATTGTCGTAATTTTTTTATTGGTGTGCTGATGTGTTACTATACTCCATCATTTAATAATTTTTATATATTATTACAAATATTTAAAATTCTCATGTGTTGGTTACGATAGTTAATATTTTTTTAAATGATTTTTCATGTGTATTTTTCTTAAATGATTTAATGATATAAATCGACTAAATATTAATAGATAATATTATCCGTATGTGATCTTTGAGAGATAAGTTCTTGATATTTGATCAAAAGATACTGAGTTAAAAAAAAAAAAGTAATGTAATTCAAAAAAATGTAATTAGTTTTTATGAATTATGTAAATTATCAGTGTAGGTTTTCTACTACATAATTTTTTTTTTACTTGTGTAAGTACCTTTCAATGTAAAATTTCATCATGCTACTATCAATATTGAAATGTCAAAACTCAAATCATTAAATAAATTTTATCTTCAACGTTTCTTTTTAAAATGTTCATATATACATATATATGTAAAGAGATCTCAATCAATTTGCTAGTGAGTGATAAAAGATTTATAAACTGGATTTGTATATAGTATTATGTTTCAAACAATTTGTCTTCTCAAATAGGGATTCTTACAAAAAAAAGATAATAATAATCGTAAGAGGAGGGATAATAATTTTTGGCATCTTAAAAAAATGACTGGTTTAACTATAATGATAATAATTTTTCCTTCCTTGTTTTATTGTGAGTAGGTTCTAATCTCTAATCATAAGAGGAAGGATGAATACTTGTAAAAGGTATTCCAATACTAATGTTAATAGATTTTTCTAAAAAGAAAGGTGTGACAACGTTGGTTGCTCTCCTTTTATAATGCCATTCCTTGTCAATGTAATCTTTATTAAAACTATTCTTAGTTTGGTAATTGGTATTAATCAATTTTTTGTGTAAAAGTTTATTTACTCCTTTTAACGTAACCTCCCTTCTTTTTTGGCCATTGAATTGTTAAATGAATCTTTAATCTTTTGCCCCTAATTGTTGTTTCATATATAAATTTAATCATTTTTTTTGTTTCTTTGTAAGTGCTGATTTTTTGTGTGTTATTTAAATACTTTAAGATAGTATTTATAATAATTTCATTTATTATATTCTTATTTTTATCTGAATTTTAGTACTACACAATTTATCATGAAATTAGAGAGAAAAATAAAAATGCTAAATAATGAAGAAATTAATCAATAATATAAATAAATGGTATAATATAAAATTGAATAATACATTTTGATAAAAAAAATTGATTAATTTTTTAGTTTCTTTGTCATGATTTTAAATGATATTTATTATGAATTTAGTAAAATAAAATGAATATAATTGAATTAGAAACTTTGTAATTTTTTACGATTTTACACTAGATCAAATTCATACTTTTATTTGAAATGACTACTCAAACATTCGAAGCTAAGTATATTTAGCTATTCTAAAATAAGACAAGCACTCATGAATGTAAATATTGTTAAATTAAGATTTTATACCACCCATCATTAATTTTTTAAGACTTTATTAATCTTTAAGTTTAGTTACTTTAACCAGTAGTTTATGATGCTATCCTTGATTATATCAAGACAGTACTTGTTTTATATAAGGAGTTGTTTGTTTGTAGAGGAAAAAAAATTAACAGTAAAATAAAATAAGATTTATAATTTTAAACTATTTTAATTCAAATTTTTTCTCAGCACTTTATTTTCATTTTACTAAAAAATATCTTACAGTTCCTTTTTCAGACTCAATTAAACATTAATTAAGAAGACAATTAAATCCTTGCTCAGAAAGCTAGATTAAAAAAAGTGACATAAAAGAATGTTAACCACACAACTTGCGAAAACAAAAATGAAAACAACTACTAATTTAACTAGAATAAATTAATGTTATTTGTACGATTGTGAGGGTAAAGAGGGAATTGGAGATGGATTGGAATATGATGATGATTTTAGAATAGAAAAAAGTAAAGTGATGATGTCAAAGAGATTGGTAAAGGTGACGTCATGGCTATTGCGTCTTTGCAAATATGCTATTCTTCTCCATGTGGAAGACAATGACTGACCCACTCCCAACTTCCATTCGCACTCAATGCGTAGAATTTATACGCGTAGATGTTTACTCTGTTTGCCTTTTTCTTTTAAAGTACTAATTCTTTTAATTTAATAGTGTGCATTATTTCACATTTTAAATGTTACTTTTAAAAATAATAATTAATGGTTATAATTCTCATATTTCATTATATTTATTATTATTATTTTTCAATTAATTTTCAAACATATTATAGAAAATATTTTATTAAAAGTGATAATATTCATTTTAGTGATTTGTATTAAAATAGTGTAAAATTAAATTGTTTAGAAATATCCATCTCAAAATAATTATTTTATTAAATACTTTAAAAATTAAGTATTAAATATTTTTATATTTTATATAAATAAAAATAATTTATTAACGTGCATATATTTATTTAATTTAGTTAAAGTAAATTAACAAGTATTCATATTACTAAAAATTATTTTAAAATACATAGATAATATAACTTGTTAATGTACTTAAACAAAGAAACAAGTTTTCAACCTTTTTTAAATGTAAAATAAAACATTTAGTTAATTTGTGATGAAGGAAATATTTATTTGTTCTTAATATAAATTAAAATAGTGTAAAATTTAATTCATTGAATTAAAAATAAATTTATTTTAAAATTTCAATTTACATATTTTTAATAAATAATCTGAATTAATTTAAACATTAAACTATTACCTATATAGCATCAATTACTACAATTCAATATTGCAATATTTCTCTCGGAATGAGTTAAATGCATGTCAATATCAGCCTACTGTATCAATTGTTGCTTTGCCAAAGTTCAAAAGTCATGAAAGAAAATAATAAAGAAATGTCCTAGATGACATTTTGAATATTTTAGAATATGTTTGGATAAATTATTTTAAAATTTTAGGGGATTTTAAATTTATGAAAATTAAAATGTATTAATTAAAATTTTTTTATTTTCAAGACTTTATGTTTGGATAAAGAAATTAAATTTTTTTATTTTCTAAATTTTGTGTTTGGATAAAGAAATTAAATTTCTTCATTTTTAAAATTTTGAATCTCATGCACGGAAAAGTGCTTGAGGTGAGTATCATGAGAGTAGAGGATGTCGGAGTACTCATCAATGATGTAGACGGAGCAAAGAGTAATGTGGTTAAGAGATTTCAATTTCTCACATTTTAGAAGGAAATTCAAATTCCACATTTTTAATTGTTTAAAATTCTGTTTTAAAATTCCAAAAATTTAAATTCTTTGTATAAAAATATCCAAATAATGAATTTTAAATTAAAAATTTTTAAATTTTCTGATAAATTATTTTTTCCAATTAAAATTCTTTATTCAAATACACTCTTAACCTTTTTGTTATGATAACATTTAGTTTATTATAAATATTATTATCTTGTAACAGTTAAATGTTGACTTACTGGTTAGAATCATTAGAAGAAAATCGATAGTGTAAATGAAGAATAAATTTTTTAAAGTTATTATTTGAATAACTTAATTTCTCTTTTTTTAAAATATAAATTAGTTATTTTAATAGTTAAATAATTTAAATTATAACGATATTAAAACTATTAAGTTAAAATTAAATATTTAAATAAAATATAATTTAATTCATAATTTTATATGTTGTTTGAACTTAAATATAATTAATAATTTAATATATGAGTTGTCTAAAAAAATATAAGAAGTTTTAAAATAAAATGTGAGTAATTTCTATGAATTTTTGTTTCCGAACTCAATAATACCTTATGGGAAAGAGGATGAATTTAAAGTTTTAATCCTACTTTTTATAAATTGGACTTTGAACTTGTCTGGCTTTTTACGGGGATGATGAAGAGTAGAGTCAAAATTTGTCTCCAATTAAGTCATCCCATTTTCATGCTTAATCAATATCTTAATATAATTTTTTACAAAATTATAATATATATCTTACTTAAGTAGTTACTTATCATTTATCACTGTTTAAATGTCACGCATATATATATTTTTTATAATCAACTTCTAGTATAATTTTTACTATTCAATTAAAAAACACACTTAAATAATACGGATGAATTTACTTAAATATTTTATAACCCACTTCTATATACAGATTTTACTAAAGACATACGTCAAGTAAACAAATTAATTTAAATCCTCATTTTTGGCTAATAGTCTATAATATTTTATACTTTTAATTATATCCTTTATCCTCTTTACTTTTATAACCTTTTCATTTCAAGATATCACTTATTAAAAAATGTTTTCGCCCTGCAAAACATCACTTGTTTTGCTCCTTCTGAGACGGAGTCTAGAGTGCATAACCAAAACTCTTTACGCACCCTATGAAAGCAATCCCGGTCGTTCAAATATAAAAAAATTAAAATCAACGGTTAAGGAAAAGGAGGATTACCGTAGGCATGCATACACTGGATTAAATTAAAAAAAATTGCCCTCCTCTTCCCCCTGTCTTCTCCGAAAGTCCACCAGCACGACACCTCTTCTTTCGTTTCCTATAGCTGACAAGAGCAGTCTGCAACTCGGCACTGGCACCACCATCGATCCTGCACTTGAACTGCATGAACAATTTGATAATGGATTCGGAAGATGCAAAGAAATTGAAGAAGAGGCTCTGAGGCTAGCATTGGGAAGGGGTGCGCTGGGGAACACAAAAAGAGGGGCTCAGTTGGAGGAAGGGAAGAAGAAGGGTCTGATTCTAGTGGTAGGGGAAGAAGTGGAAGGAGAATCGAAGAGGAATGAAGATGAAGAAGACTGTGGATTCGATAGACTTGGCGGAGAAGAGAGAACGGGGGTGCGATGCGGTGTCCGGTGGAGAATGTGCAGTCGCCGGACAACTACTTCGACGTGGTGGTGTTCGGCGTGTTCGTGCACATCGTCGGAAGGGAGTACAGCGCGCGAATGGCGGAGGCCACGGCAGAGAGGAAGCGCGAACGACGGAGACGACAGCCAAGAAAAAAAAATTGATCTAGTGTGGGTGCAACTACAGTATCTCAACAATCTAACGGCCACGCTTTGTTTCGTAAGTTACAAAACATATTCAACTAGCATATCGTAACGAGATAACTCACCCACTCTATTCCTCTTTTGAGCATATATTGAAGGGGATGTTTAAAATAGTTATTTAACTTTAAATAATATTTTTTAAGTTTTATTTTTTTTAATGAGAATATATGATGTGAAATTATTTATATGATTATTGTTGTTTAACAATATTATATAATAAATAATATATTTTCAAACATCATAAGATCCACAAAATTAATTTAAGTACTTCAACAATTTTAGTATTAAAATAAATTTTTATTTAAAATATTTAAATTTATATAGAATTATAAGTTTCATGATAAATAACTTATATAAATAATTATATATTATAAATACTAAGTAGATCGATCAGATAAATTGAGTTATATTTAACATTATTTCATTCAGTTTTATTTTTGCTCGATCAAATAATGATAAGGAGATCTTACTATAAATACTCAAAATTAAAATACACAGGTTATGTGAGTCCTTTTTTTTATTTAAAATGTGAGTTCTTAAAATTTACATGACCTTTTAATTATTCGTATGACATTAAATTTATATCATTTATACATTATCATATAATTTAGATTTACTTTTCTTTATCCGTAACCTTCTTTTACTTTTATATAAAGATGTCATTCTTATTAGATATACTGCCTATAAGAGAGTATATTTAGTGAAAGTGTTATTTTTACGTGAATGTGAGAAAAATAAATAATTACTATTCGATATTAATTAAGATGAATCATTCATATTAAAACATATAACTATTTAATGCAAAATTTTCTTTGAAAATCGTGTAATATTAACAGTACAATGTCTAACACATTTTTTAATGCATACTTTATTAGATTTTTTTAAAACTATAAAAACATAAAAGAAAGTCAAGAGTGACAGTTATAATATTTTTAATTTTTAACAAACTTTAATCAATAAAAAATATTATATTTAAAAGAATATGTTTGAAAGTATATTAATAACATTTTTTAAAATCATATGAAATTATGGAGGAAAAGAAGGAAGGTGAACGGTGCGTGAATTAAGTGGTGGATTGAAAAGATAGAGTAGCGTCGCGTTGCTTCTTCAATGAATGATGAATGATTCCTAAGTGGACCCGTTCAACATTCTGTCTGCTTTGTACACATGGATGAATCCTAACGTCTCAGTTCCCTACTTCCATAACAAGAAAGATAATTTAGCTAATAATAGATAAAATAAATAATACATTAATAATATAAAATAATTTTAAATCGTAATTTAATTATAATTTATTATTTATGATAAATTTATTAACTTTTATAATAATATTTTAAAATTATATAGTAATAATTTGTAATTGGATAATAAAGTAAAATTATTTAACACTTGGATAATCATTAAACTCCTAAATAAAGTAGTTCAAAGAAAAAATGTTAGATAATATGCCTTCAGATTTCTCTATCGATTTTTTATTCAATTTAAGCAACATAATTTTATCAAAAATTGAGTTTCAAAGAAGTTAGACTAGTACTCTTTAAATTGACAATTTCCAATAATGGAGTGGATTAAAAAATTAGTATTTTTTATCATAAAAAATTGTTAAAAAAGCAATTAACGAAAAAGTAATTATCAGTGCATTAATGTTTTCAAAAAGCTCTAAATTAAAAGCCAAGTGTACAGTATCAAGGGATAACTCAATAATTGTGAAAAGTTTTATTGTTTTGTTTTTAGATGTGGAAAAGAAAAACAAGGCATTTTTTTAATAAGATAGCGAAGAATAAGAAGAAAAAAAAAATCTATTTGATGGTTGGTTCCAAAATTCCACCAAGAAACCTAACAGGAAGAAGAAGCACATGATCCACGAGAAAGTGGACTTAAAAATTCAAATACATCGCCCCTGAAAAAGATTGATTTGACCAAAAGATGTCTGAAACAATTTTCCACCACTAGGACTGGTCCAAGAAAACAGAAAGGCAGATATGCATGCAACCACCAACAAGGAAGAAAAAAATTTGTGGTAAATCCTCGAAAATGCACTTGTCTGGCAGCTTTTAATTAGTTACACAGTACATTAGACATTACTGGAAATGATTGAGGTTTATTTAAGGATGTTAATGTTATATTTTCTATGTTTGATTATAGGTACATATAGTTTTTTTAAAATGAAAAACAAATTATATGAGTGTGTTTTAATATTTTTAAAAATATGAAAAACTCTTTCAATTTCATATTTAGAAAAACCCATATTTGATTTAGGTTCAACATTTAGAGCCTAAGCTTAAATTTTACCGAGTGGGTTCAAGTTGGCGAATTCTTGGCACTTGGTAGGCCTGACCTATTCTTTAGATTGTATACTAATTGCTTAAGTTGATTATTGACCAATTAAATTTTTTTTTAGAAGAACAAAAAACCTTATTTGACTGAATTATAAGTATAAAATAATAATAATAATATATATTAAGTTAAATAACTCAAGTTATCCAGATGGATTAAAATCACAAACAAAAACTTTGAGTTACTAAGATCCGTCAAAGTCTTTTTAGGGCTAAAAAGTAAATCGTGACAAAATATGGTGTATTTTCATAATTTATTTTTGGGCGAGTTTAAAATCATAAAAAAACTGTATGATAAATTTTAAAAATACTAGTTTGTTACATGGTTGTTATGTCAAACTAATAATGCATGGGAATGTTACATTATTACTTAATAATCCGAGTTAACAATGGAAACTAAAAGTGCATATAGAAAATTAATGAGACACTATAATTGGTCCAAACTTTGTTAAAGAACTAAGTGAGGAATAAAAATATAATTAACTGAATAAATTTAGGGGTGTATGAGAATGTAATTTTAAAAGACTATCTTGTAATAAAAAAATCATGTGAATTTTAATTATTTTTTTAAGAATATAATGACTTTTAAGATTTTTTAAAAGAATTTTATGATTAAGACTTTATAATTTGAATTTTAATAGATTTATAAAATATAAATGCATAAGATTTTGAAAGATATTATGAATTTTTAAGATTTTAAAAGACTTCATAAATTTTAAAAAATATTCAAAATTATTGATAAATATCCATGAATTTTACCTACTTAACACTTTAAATAAAACTCATATTATCTAAAGAACCTATAGTCATTATATAACAAAACAATTTTTCTTACCACATTTACAAGCACAAAAGGCTTATTGTCCTCCAATCATAAATCATATTAATTGTATAAAAATTAGATACCATATTGCGTGTCAATATTAGTATGACTACTTGTAATCATTTTCATAATAACAAACTCACCAAACAAAAAACATGTCCAACAATTATTTTAAACTCCATTTATATTTTTATTCACTTATACATGAGTCAATTGTTTACATTCATTAAAATTTATATATTTCTGATGTTGATATATACTCACGTTCATTTATACATATAAATATGTGATCAAGATGCTCCAAATTCAAAGAATTAAAAATATCTCTCATCACACGTTTTAGGGCATGTCGATCATTGTTCGAAAGAGTAAAAAAAAAATGTTTATCGCTTTCAACAAATAGACAAGAGATTATGTATGATGAAAAAAATGACAATTGAAAGGAAAAGAAATAAAGTCTCATGAAATTTTGAAGATTTGAGTGAGATGTATTTCTTACCAAAAAATCTCATTAAACCCATTATAAAAAGGAATTCATTGAAATTGATAAATTTTTGAATATCATAATACTTTTTCTTAAGTTGTAAAAAATATTAATTGAATATCAACAAATTTTATTGATTTTTAAAAAAAATTATAATAGTATTGATTGAATATCACAAGACTTATTTCTATTATTTTAAAATATTGATGGAATACCTCAAGATTTTTTTTTAAAAAAATATTTTAAAATCTCTTGGAATATTAATTTAATACATCCCTTAATTATTTAGGTGATCCTTTAACTTTATTTTAAGTTGCAATTTTATTTCTTATTTATTAAAAATTGCCTCCTAAAATAAAATTCCGAAGAGAAAAAAAACAGAAAATTTGTGGGCTGGTGGGTATCCGGATCCGAATATGGGCAATCGGATTCCACGAAAATGAACTGACAAAAGCCTGACACGCAACCGGATTCAGTGCATTTACGCATTCACGCAGTCATGAACTAGAGGCGTTAGATCAAACGGATGAAATTTCGGATGCATATTTTAAGTCTGGTTTACGAGGCAAAAGATGATTCGTGAATCTTCATCCAACGGTTATGATTATCTCACTGCGTGAATTCGATAAATTCCCGACCGCAGAAAATATGGGTTTTGGGGACACAGTTGCGAATCAATAAAGTACCCCTTTCTCTTCCATTTTCAATTTTTTTATCGCAGACACTCTTATTCGAGCTCCAATTGAAAACCCTTGACATTGTAATACTTACTCTTTTGTTTGTATTTTCATTCAGTAAAATCCTATTCTGTTTTTTTTAATTATTATTATTGTTGTTCTTATTGAAAAAATTTATTGTTGTTCTTATTTTCAGGTTGAGTTTGGCTAAAATGCCGGATGTTCAGACCCTTGTTAACGATTTTCTGAATCAGCTTAAGAAACGGTAATAATTATTTCCTCTTTGATGCTGTTTGAATTCAATGAATGCGTATTTCGAGGTTTAGGAATTTATTATTGTTATTTTTCTCTTTACGCGCGTGGCGTGTGTGTTTGATTATTATTTATTTTTATTTGTGATTTCTTATTTATTTGTTTTGCTGAGTGATGCTAGTAAAATTGAAGGTTCTCAGGCCACAGCAAAGCTCACAGCAGAGTTGCTCCGGTCTGTGATTTCACAGCAGCGAGTGCCACACACAAACCAAGCCACAGCTCTGATTAATGCAGTAAGGGCTGTGGGGGAGCAGCTTATTGCTGCTAATCCTGTTGGTATGTTAAGATTAATGTTTTTTTTATTTATAATTTGTTTATGTCTATAAATATGCATGTTAGAGATCCATCATTGACTAATGATATGGTTAAAATAGAATAGATAAGTGAGGGGGCAAACCTTAATCTATAAGCTAGCTTTGGGGAATTGAATTAGGCTCAAATCAGAATTCTAAGAAGGTATTAGAACGTATTTTAGTTGTTGTTAGGCCTATATGGCCATTATTGGACCATTTGCGGTTGTTCAGTCTTGCAAACTTCACTCAACTTCACACTTGAGTGTGTAGTCCCTCAGTTTGAGGGGAGATCCCCCATTGGCTAGTTATATGGCAAAAGTAGTGTATATAAGTGGGTGGTAATTCTCACTCCATGAATTAGCTTTTGGGGTTGAGCTAAGTCCAAACCCTAATTCTTAGAATGCAACATCAACATTAACAACACCTTTAACCCAAGTTAATTGGGGTCGGTGGTAGATGAACCCAATAATAAATCGAAAAAAGACAAATGAGAGAAAAAAATAGGCTAAAAACAGAATGGTGAGAGGAATAAGGGAGAAAAAAGGAGTAGAAGGACTAAAAACAAGGGAACGACTAGAACATAGAGTTACTAATGGGTTTAACCTTCCACCAAGCTTATCGCTTTTCTCCACTCCGTCCTAAGACATACCGTCCGCCAATTTATATCCCACTCCATTAGGTCTTGTTTAACTACCTTTCCTCAGGTAAGTTTCGGTCAACCTCTACCTTTCTTTGTGTCTAGCTCTTGGTAACAGACTCTTGTTCTTACAGGAGCATCCAGTGGCCGTCTCATAACGTGCCAAAACCATCTCAATCTATGCTCCCTCATCTTTTCACATACCGGTACCACTGATACCTTTTATTGAATATCCTCATTTCTTATCTTATCCATCTTCGTATATCCACACATCCACCTTAACATCCTCATTTCCACTACCCCTATTTTATGCTCATGTTGCCTATGTGTTGGCCAATCTATACCCCTAATTCTTAGAATGCATTTTGTATTTATTGTGTTTAATGATTTATAACAGTTGAAGTATGTATTTTTGGGTTTATTTGCAGCCTGATTTCCTAGATTAGTAGTTCTTTTGTTGAAGGATGTTCTAGAGTCACACGCACAAGTTTATTATGATTTGGGAATTATGGAGATTTATTTATTGTTTGCCTATCATGATTCATGACATGTAATGTATGTGGTTGCAGAGCTAGCTGTCGGGAATATTGTGAGGCGTGTTTTGCAGATTATAAGGGAAGAGGATCTTTCCCTTGCAACAGCTGCTATGGATGGTTTGGGGGTATCAGCTGCAAGTGATGATGAAGATGATGCGGAGCGAGATGAAAATCCTGTTTTATCTGCTGCTGCTGTTGCAGCTGCTGCTAGAAGCACATTGCGTCCACCGTCATTGCAAACTCTTCTAGAGGATACATCTGATTCAGCTGCCCCTCCTCACACATCTTCCTCAGGGGGTGAATCTGATGGGAGAAGTAGATGTGAGGATTGTACTAGGCTATTGAGAATATTATAACTTTTATATTTTCCATGATATATTCTTTTTGCTTCTTAAATAGAAAAAAGGCTTTTGCATTTCTGGATACTCAGAAATTCATGCCAAAATGCTATACAGAAGTAATTTTTTATTTAATTCTTTTACATGCAAAGTTCATGTAAGACACCAGATTTCATTTAGTTTTGATAACTTTTGTTGATGCTACAAGTATTATTTTTTTCTCATTTTCTAAAGATATTTGAATGCCTCATTGACATTACAGGATTTTTGTTTGTTGATCCTTGTGAATAGTTAATAATGTTGTTTCCTTCTTAGGTGGCATTTGATGAAATATTTGTTCTTGGTGTTGTTTTGCTGTTCAATTGCATGTATTTTTGTGTTTTGAGTTTTGTTTTCCTTTCTTACAGCTGTGGAAAAAGGTTCAAGAGGGAGGAAATTGAAGCATGATGTCATTGAAGCAGTCAATGAACTTATTCAAGACATATCTACATGCTATGAACAAATAGCTGAGCAGGCAGTGGAGCACATTCATCACAAGTTTGTTTCCCATGAAACTACTATAAAGATAAATTGTTTATCTCTAGTTTTAAAACACTTATACATGCTTTTCAAAAGCTAGATTGTTCTGTGACTTTGAAAAGCTTGCATGGAAATTTTTACATATTTATAGACCATTTATTTTGATACTAAAATGTGTCAGAAATCATTCTATTTTATTTGGCATCAACCCTAAGATTTATTCTGGTCATAAATGGGTATTTTACAAAGGGTTCCAACACCCAAGAATTATCCTCTTAATGACTTATTGAAAGCTTTTGTTTCCTGAGTTGAATATTCTTTACCAGGTCTTAATGGTGAACAGTACATTATAAACTGTTATTGTTATTTATAGCAATTGTAAAGGAGGCAATGCATATGTCAAGTCCCCAATACATTCTTTTTGAGCACTTTTTATTATTTTGTTAATGGAAGAAGATTGGACTGAAATGGCAAAGAATAACAGAATTGGAAGATTCCAACTAAATTTTTTATGTAGCTACTTATATGGTTGAGTTTATCAAGCCACACTTTTGTTAAAGCTTCGCTTGGAGGCTGTCTTGTCTTACCCTCATTGTTTTTTAGCTTCCTGTGGAGTATGGATTACCTAATGTACAGTATGATAGCATTACTGGTCTCGGATGCAAAACAGATAATAGTACCTTATTTTATGAATATATAGCAATTGTATTTGGGGTAGCTACAATTGGCTGACATTATTAATCAAAGAACAATTTTGAAGTACATAACATTACCTTAGAATATCATGTGTCTATTTGACAAATGCCATTTAATTTACAACATCAAACAATAGAGTATGGAGTCTACAATATTTATCTTTTTGAAATTAACTCTGATGTGGCTTGTTTTTTTTGTATATTGGGAAAATGAGTTATTTTTCATGTTGATGTTTCCTAAATTTAAGGTTGTTTTGTGTTGCAGAAGATTGCCTAATCTACATGACTAGCAATATCTTTTTTCCTTATCTACATGACTAACATTATCTACATGACTAAATTTAAGGTTCCATATAATTTCCTTATCTTTTTTCTTGTATCCCTAGTATCTTTAATAACCAAGGAGAATGTTCTTCTGTTGATTTTCTTGATCAAGTACTATGATGTTTTTTTTAATCTTTTATTTTTTCTTATTATCTAACACTTCTGTTTGCACGATTTTCAGTGAGGTAATATTAACGTTAGGCAGCTCAAAAACAGTGTTGGAATTTCTTTATGCTGCTAAGGAAAAACAGAGATCATTTAAGGTCTTTGTTACTGAAGGTGCCCCTAGGTTGGTTGTAGTGGCTATGTAACATTTGCATTTATTTGCAATGAACTTGTTTATATTCTTCATAAGACAATTTAATATTTACTGGGTGAGCAATCAGATATCAGGGGCATCTCCTTGCAAAAGAATTAGCCGCTAGAGGCTTACAGACCACAGTAATTACTGATTCGGCTGTTTTTGCAATGATTTCTCGAGTGAACATGGTATGTGAAAATCGTGGCATAATTTTGCATGAATCAAGACTCATGCTGTATTTAAGTTGATTTTTTTATGCATTATTTAAGTTGATTTAAACTTACCATTATATAGGTTATAGTTGGAGCTCATGCTGTCATGGCTAATGGTGGAGTTATTGCACCAGTGGGGTTAAATATGGTTGCACTTGCCGCTCAAAGGCATGCCGTTCCATTTGTTGTACTTGCTGGGAGTCACAAGGTGAGTTGTTAACATGTAATATCTTTGTGCCTCACATGCCATGTTCTAGGAAATAAGAATGCTTATGACTTTTGATGTCTCCCCATAACTTCCTCTTGTTAAAATCTGGAAATAGGTTGATAGTTTATTGTCAAATTCATGGGAGACAAATTATGAACTGTTTTTTGCGCATGTGGAGTTGAGAATTAGTGGTTGATTGATTTGGATAATACATTACAGTTTGTATATTTGTAAATTGAAATATCAGAATCAAAATAATACATAATTAATGTGGTGTTTTTAATTTGTTTTACTGAATTTTCAAAATGTATCACCAAACAATATTTGATAGTTCAAACCAAATATTAGACAAAAGTATTAACTTTTGCCCCTTTTCTTCTTCCTTTCTCTTCTTTAAATAGAAATGGAGGGATAATATTGAATAGTTAACCAATTATGAATGGTCAACCGAAAAGGTTCCATTACATGTTAGTCCTTCTTTAGGGTATTTAGACAATTTATTATGGCATTAAAAGGCCAATGAGGAAGAAGAGACAAATGGTTTGAATGACTTTTGAATGTATATAAAATACAAAATATTTGAAATATGGATCTAAACAAAAAGTGTGTAAAATTTTTAGCCATCAGTTTAAAATAATGGTACTAAAATTTTTATTATGATCATGATGAGGTGATAGTGAAGCATATAATTCTTAATATATATCCATATAGACGTGAATTATTCCATTTCTACTAGTTTTGGAGAAACCTGAATTCATTTTCTGTTTTAAGAGTTGGTATTATCAGAGTTTGAACTTTGAAGGTACTGAGTGTCAATATATTTTTGAAAGCTGCTTAATTGTACTCCTGTTGTCTGCACAGTGTATCTATTTCTAATGAATGTAATGTAAGTTTAAAGTCTTGGTATCTCAAACTGTTTAAATTGGTTACTCTTGAGGTAATGATGGAATTTGTAGAGATTTGGAATTCTGAATTTAGCAACATTTTGTGTGATGATAATGAAGTAGCTGCTTCTTAGGTATTGATTTAATTAAGATGTGTCCAGACTCCAGATTGTGATAATATTACTAATTACTAATAATACAAAATACCTCCAGGCTTTCCATTAATTGCTTTTGATGCCATTTAAAATTAATTTGTTATCTCCTTCATCATCTCTTTTACCAACATTTTGGCTTTAGTTACTGGCCTGTTGGGTGTGATGGGTAACTTACAAGTTTCGTTACTGGAGCATTAGCATTAGTAAATATGCAGGGGGGTTTGATTGTATTAACAAACCGTGTTTGACTTATTTGGCTTAGGCCTTTCTTTGCAATTTCCTTATAGTCTGTTCTGGGCACTTCTTGTGCCTAGTATAGTATAGACTGTTAATAAATTTTGCTTATGAAAAAAACCTACTGTTTGGCTTTTGTTGAAATTTGCTATATTTTGTTGACAGTTGTGCCCTTTGTATCCACACAATCCTGAAGTCCTACTGAATGAGCTGAGATCCCCATCTGAGCTACTTGACTTCGGGGAATTCTCAGATTGCATGGATTCTGCAAGTGGTGCCGGTTCTCTTCATGTCGTTAATCCAACATTTGATTACGTGCCACCAAAACTTGTTAGTCTCTTTATTACTGACACGTAAGTTAAACTGAAATTGATTGGAAAAACTTGCTTTCCTTTATCATTGACTATGGAAAATGTGTTTACTAATTGGTTTCTTTTTCTGCACTCGTTTGTTTGGAAATTACTTCTTCTCAGAGGAGGGCATAACCCGTCGTATATGTACCGGCTCATAGCTGATTACTACTCAGCTGATGATTTGGTGGTGAAACGAAGACCCACTACAGGGAGTTGAGTTCAGATACCCCAAATTTTGTCCTATAAATGTAAGGAAGCAATTAACTATTTTTATACTTCTGTTTTCATCGTGTCTATGTTATATTGGTTGAGAGGACTGGTGAGACAACCGTGTTAATTTCTGAAACAAAAAGTTATGTGAAGAAGTTGGTGTTTGTGCATAGTCAATATTGTGAGACTAGTAAAATCTGATCCTATCTGAGCTTATTGAGATGGGACTCTTTAATTTATTCATATATTATATAATAGAATATTAATTATTAATAACTGATAATAAAACATTTTTTGCTCTCTTTGATTTATTTTTATTTAAATATTTTATTTAAAATTAAAAATACCCATCTAATGAACAGGAAACTTACAAGTTATTATTATTATTATTGTTATTTTATTATTATTATTATTATTATTATTTTAAAGCATCTAAGGCTTTGTAGCAATACTTGCAATGGTTTTTCTGTTTTAAAGGAACATCTATATAATGACATTTTGGTGGTCCATTTTCAGGTTGTTGGTGGTGTTCTCCAATGAACCATGAGCTAGAGATATTTGTGTATTAGAAAATGAACCTTATTAAATGGTAGGAATTGAGGTGGAGAAATTGTAACCGTGGAAATGATATGGGAAAATACAAAGTGAAACAAGGAAAATTACATTTTTGTGGTTGCTGACTTCTTGGACACACAACCTTGTCGTTTTAGTGTTCGGCCCAATCGTGGGCATTCAAGAGAATTCACTGTCCCTATTTTTTAATTGTACATCTTTGTTTCCACATAAAGAAATGATAATACTATTTTCGTCTTTATATATACAAACTTCTAGTCTAGCTATCTGAAATGTTACTTGAAAATGTGGTTGCGATTATAACATGTTTTTTATTTGAACAAATGAAAATGGTAGACTTTTAAGCACATAAGGTCTAAGTGGATGGTTTGTCATGAAATGTACCAGTAGTCTATTTTTGTATAACAAATCTAATTTTTCATTTTTTAAATTAGAATAATCTCTTGAACTCTCCTTTTTTACATAATACCCGATCACTTGTCTTGGTAATTTTAAGAGGTTTTTTTTTTTTTTAAATTTTAAATTAAGTTAATTTTATTTTCTTTTGATTAATTTTTCCTTAAAGAATTTGTAGTTTCTTTAACTAATACTAGTTTGTTTTAGAAAATTTTATGCACTTTTGACTATTGAATAGTAATTTATTAAATATGTTTATATTAAAGAGGTCTAGATAAATTTAACGAATAGATCAAATGAGGTAATAACATTTTACCTCAAAAAATTTGTTTACAAGTAATTCAAATTTGAAATAAAATTAGTGGCTGACCTCAACTTCGAGGGAGTATTTATAGCCAACTCCACATTTCTTATAAGAGAATAAACTATAAGAATAAATAATTTACGCATGTGAAAAAACTTTATATTGTTATTCAATTACAAAAATGAATGTTAATTAAATTTTACAACAGTAATTTTTAATTAGTTAATCACGTAAAACTTTTTAATTAAGGGTATTTTAAAAAGTATAAATAAAAAGCAGTTAAACAAATAACAATAAACAATGGTTGGAGTACACCATTACATATACAAATCTAAAAATAGACCCTTACACATTCTACACCATTACATATGTAAATATTTTAATAGGTAATCTTCCAAAAGTTTATGTAAATAGATAATCTAGCCCTTCTCTCTAAAAAAAATTCCCTTCTTCCACCCATCAGACTGTGCACTATACTCGCTTCAAATCTTTTGATCCCTATTAGCCACCATAAGCAATAAGGACTGATGATAAATACTCCGACTTTGATTAAAAACATTTTCATATTTATTGATTGGAAAAAAATCTTTAATTTATAAATGGCCATTGTTTTGTTTATACGATAATCATTATTATGCTTTTACTTTTCAATATTTTTCAAAAGGAATTGAAGTCATCGTCTTCTTTCTTTAAGTACCAAAATTTGAAATCTTTAAGCATTGATAATGAAATTTCAATCTCTTAATTAATTGATAGTGAAAATACTTCATTCCAGAAGATATGACAATGATAACAGGTTCAGTGAGGAATTCTTTTAACATTTCCAGCAGACTGATTGATTTAAAGGAAAGGAAGAGATTTTAGTCCCTTCAATTTCCTTTATTTCTCCTCCAAACTTACAAACCAAATAGGATATTTTGATTTCCCTCCCGTCCTACCAAACAGTAGGCAGGTCTCTTTGGTCATTCCTTTCATAAATTGATTACTAAAATTCTTTCTCCAATAAACATAGCATCTAGAAAAAGATGCCTTCCTAGTGGTAAAAAGTAAAAACAAATATTGACAGCAATAGGGAAAAATGAGAAAAGGGGCAGAGAGTGTCTATAAGATACACTGATAGCAGAAAACCAAAAGCATTTAACTATACCAATCAAGAAAGAGGATTGAAAAAGTAAGCACAAATAGAAATAGTAAAAGAAATGTCCTGCTGCTGCTACTCCTCTGAATGGCTTGTGAGAGTTCTTTGTTACCAAGCTCAACATTCTTAGTAGCTTCAACAGCCTGTAAAAGGCAGCAGAAGAACTATTATATTTCTTGGAAATGCAACTATTTTTGTGCAGATTAGACATTTTGCACAGTACTTACTGCACTACAATGTTGAAACCTGTGAAAAATATATACCTTCATAGTAAGAATTACTAATACATAGAATATGGATATTAGGATTTTTTGGTGAATAAAATACTGATTATTTATTTTTAGGATCACTGGGTTATCAAGTGGGATTTGCATAATATTTAGATCGCAACAGAGATATGATAGATGGCGACCTTAAAATGTTCACAAAATAATAATAAAAAAGGAGAACAAGGGTGAAGAATATGATATGTTAATATGTTATCTAACCTGATCATACAGATGCTCAATTTGCTGAGCTTGATGCAAAACATGTGTAGACATGAGGTGATTTAGTGCAGACATCTCCACCATCTTAGTTTCTGTTTCTTGAACTGTATCAAGAAGACTAGTCAATTCCACCTACATGAAAAGAAACAATGGCAAAAGTTAAGTTATAAGAATCTAATAGCCTACAATTAAACAAATGACACATGATAAAATAACTCCCACATAAACTCATAAGGAAATCAATTTTTATCACCTGAAGGGCACGTGTTTCATCGTCCAAGAGTTGCTGTTGGACTCTTAGAGGCTCAGAGAGTAACTCCTCAGGTTCTCTGAGCTCCATGTCATCTGACTTAGAGGTTTCTGCAGAATCTTTCCTGGCTACACGGTTAAGTTTTCTTCGTGGTATTGCTTTGTTAATGGTGTCCTGGAAGCGTACAGCTCTGAGCTGATCAAACTGTGCCGTAACTGAATGGAGTCTCTCACTTAAAATTAGAACCTAAAATCGGAGCCAACTAAACATTAGCATACAAACAAGCAAATAGCCATCTCAATTCATGAATGTATTAGTATTCAGGAGTTCAATGGAATAACATTATCAACCATCAAGCATTGACTGTGCATATGGGATCAAGATGATTGTCTCATAGCCAGTGTTTTTCTATTTTTTTTTTGGGGGGGGGGGGGGGGGGTCCTGTTGTTATCCCGTGTCTTAGAGAAAAAGTGAAAGTAACACTACTCTGCAGAAAATGTGATTCATATATTCATGATCAACATGGACAAAGACATAGAGATAAAAAATATGTTCCTTTTAAAGTATTAGAAAAGGATACAACTGCTGACCCACATAAGTAACTAATAACTGAAAAAATCAACAAGCACCAGAAGTCCTTACCACCCCATGTTTGTGGGCAATGGTGTCGGCATTAGATTTTGTGGTTGTAATGCCAAGCCAATGTTTCGAAGTTTCCTCCTCTTGATTTATACTATTCTTAAGAATATCAATTTGTTCCTGGCAAGTTTTAATAAAAGTACTAACCTGCACCAAAGTGATTACAAAACAATATTAAGTCATCAGCAAAACTCTGTACAACTTTTCAAGGATGCTATAAAATAACAGGATAACAATTCTTCTTGACCCATAAAGAGAGGAGGCTAATAGAAATGACATATAAGTAGCTGAAGCCCAAATCACTTGGCAGGCTTAAAATACGTTCTACTTATACATTGTTGTGAGTTGTGACTTTTGAGTGACATTGGAGTGAACATCAAAAACAAAACCAAACAGCCTATGAAAGTTCAACTTTTGACTGATTTGTGGGAACCCCTATGGATGGAAGTAAAGTGAGAGAAACAATGTTATTTAATGATGATGGTGCTAGAAGTGAAAGCATAAATTACTACCAGCCTAAGAAAGACCATAATCTAAATACATGTTATCCCCCAGCATAATAAAGAGAGGATCTAGAAGTTGTATGTGTGAAGGATCAAAGTAGAGAAACTGTTAGACAGCTGTTTGGGAAGTTAGTGAGTCTGGGCTGGCAAGCAGATAGACTGTTGAAGTGATAGTTAATAATAGGGGGACATGTTGTATAGAAGGGAGATTATCTGAGAGAAAAACCAAGCCTTGGATTCAGTATTTCAGCCTCGAGAAGAAGTTCTCTCCTTGAAGCATTTTTTTGCCCAAAACCAAAAATGCTGCATATCTTAATCTCTTCTCTCTTTCTATCACTCGTTCCTTGATCAGTTTCTTGCTAATTTCTCTTTCTATTGGTTGTTTCTCTCCCTAGACAACATCTATAAAGAAAAAGGAATTCACAGACCAAATCACAAGACTGCCTAAGTAAACAAACTCATGCCTTATCATGTACTACACAGTTGTGGGAAAGCTGTAAAGCATCAACGTGAAGCATAAAATTAAGTGAAATGTGAAACACTAAACTTTTTCTGAGAACCAATCCTGATCAAATAGCAATATCAATAAGCACTTCTATTTTCCAATTGTCACGTATGACATTGACACCGCAATACTTTCAAAACTAGTGTCCCGGCTTACTTCATGCTCAATGCTATCTCTCTCTTTTTCAGTCGTGCGATGCAGATCCGTGTAGTCCTTTCTATGCTTCAACAAAAACTGATCCAGCTCTCCAATACTCTCCAACTATAAACAAAGAGAAAAAAAAGGTAATATTACATAAAATTAGCAATGCACAACACACAGCACAAACATGATCATAATAGCTGACTAAAAAGAACAATACGAAAGCCGAGTCTACCGTCTTCAATGCGGCTTTGGAAAACGGTGACTTTTGTGGCGGTTTATGAATAATGAAAGATGCCATTACGGACGCCAATTTAGCCTGCCAAACGAATAATAATAACACTAAGACTCGAAACAATTCAAAGCTAAAACCAATAACCAATTACAATAAAATTGATCCAAAAACCCTAATTAGTTGATCCAAAACATTACATTTCCACAAAAACAAAAACAAAACTAAAATTAACGAGTTGGATTATGAGGATCATGAAATAGTGAATGAGAAATTGAGAAAAAAAGAAACCTCATCGTAGCCCAAGGAGCGAGCGGTGTGGCGCACGGCGTCTTTGAAATCTTCGGTTCTGTCCCTTGCTTTTCCCATCTCTCAATTGTCGTCGATCAATGGGAGTTCAGAGACAGAAAGCAAAGAAACCAAATTATCGTGCGATACGATACCACTCAATGAGTTTTGATTTCGCAATCGGAATGATTTTGACTTTATTTATAGTGTCGTTGCGCTTGAAAGAGTGAATATGGGTCGAAGAAATGCGTTGAAGGTAGCTCTGCAAAACCTAACATAAGGGAAGAAGATGAAGACGATGCCTTCTTCAAACCTAAACGTTTCGTTTCATACCATACTAGTGAAAAAAATTTCTTCTTCCTTTTTCTTTTCATTTAATTAATTATAATTAAAATAATGCAATGAGTAAAACTTCATAATTTCTTAATGAATGACTCAATACACTGTTTAGCAAAATCCAAATACTAATACTAACACTTATTTTAAATGTTATAACAAAAATATTATTTTTAATTAGAATTTAATGACCATCTACTTAGTCAACTAATATGTTTAATCATTGATTGCAATTAATGTGATTTTTAAAATAATACTAATAGTATGAGTAAATTAAGTTTTTAATTCCTAAATTTTTATAAAATTCAATTTTTAATCTTTAAACAAAAGTTTGTCTTCATTAAAGTCTTTTAATTTTTTTTCTTTTAAATTTTTACTCTAAACAAAAAATTGATTAATTACGGTTTTTTAATTATAAGAATACTGCTGTAGTTTCTACTTCTAATGCACTAATGATGATTTGAAATTTAGGGGATAGTAGCAATAATTAGTTTTGAGAGATGTCTTAAAAAATGTTGGATGACTATTATAATAACTTGATAAATTTAAATTTGATTTTGACTTTGAAAAAAGAACACGTAAAAATTTTCCATTAAAAATAAACATAATTTTTTTAATTCTTATGAAACATATGTAAATATTTCTAAGAATATATTTTTAAATATATTTCTTTTCTATCAAATACATTTTAGATCAATGATGAATCTTATAATTGAAATAAAGAATTGAAGTTTGTAAAAAATATGTCATGGTGTACCGGATAACAAGAGATCCTAATTAATGAATAAAATGTATGATAAAATAGTGAAATCTTATTCAATCCTTACTCCAACTTTCTATGTAAACTAAATTCAAATTTCATTAACTTGTTTATGTTATATTTTTGCTAATGTAACCTTCGTTTGCCAAATCTCAAAGCTGAGTTGTGAAGAGTAGTTGTAGATGCAGAAAAGAAAAGTAAAAACCAAAACGGAAAGAACAAAGAAGGAATGTGTCTTGAAATTGAATTGAAGCTGAGTTGTCCATCGTGAATTGAATAAAATTGCTCTGCCCAAAGGAACTGAGATTTTGACTGCACGGGGATAAGTAAGCTAGTGGAGTACACCAATTAGTTTTCCTTTTCTTCATTTTCTAACATTTCATGTAAAGAAGAAAATACAATAAATACTGTTCTGTTCGTGAGAAATAGAATGTATCTAGCAAAATTTACTGGGGTTTTGCTGTAGGATCAAGTTCTCCCTCTCTGAAGATGCCTATAGAGATGAAGCACCCCCAGGAAAATGATCACTGCCGGAAACAACACAAGTGGTGTGCTGTGTGTGCAGTGTGAATGGAAAAGAGAGAGTCAACATTGTTGTGTACCTTTCACCATGAATGATGCTTTATTTATAAGATGATACCTGGATCCTGGGAAGATATGGTTGAGGCCCATTATCTTTGGTTAAGATATTCAGATTATCTAATAGATGAATGACAGTGGTTGTGATTATATGTTCTGTTATATCTTCTATCGTTTGGTGGTTGCAAAGTTTAAATATTTGAATGGGCCTATCCGTAACAGATGCCCCACATCTCGGTTATCTAGAACTCTGGATGACCGGGATGTATAATTGGATAGGTCCGAGTCATTTGGAATCCAAGATCTTCATGTCGACGTAGGCAATTATTGTTGCCCCATGCCAAGATAACAGTGTGACACTTGTACGAGACGTTTTCAACCAATACCGATCTATTTCTTGCCGAGATGGGTTTCTTCCGCTTATCCTTTGCCGAGATACTGTTGCTTACTCCATTGCCGAGGTATGTATCTTTTCAGATGTTAACATAGTCCGATCTCTTAGCTGTATCCGAGCTATTTATGTCCGTACAGTTTACCGTTACTCATCCGAGTTCCCTTAGGAAACTAAGACATACTTCTATAGGATCGTGATGAAAACCTCGGCTTTCTAGTTTATTATGAAGTTATCTGAAAAGACGAAGGGTTATCTTTTCACCTTTTCCTTGGCGACGTTCCTTACTCCCAACATTTAATGCGCCGTTTCTATTTCCCATGCTTCCATCATGAGCTTGGAAATTACTTCCTGATTTGCCCCTTGTATGAGTCGGGAAATGTCATTTATGCCCATGATATCAGATCATATCTTGTGAACCACGTTTTTTGAAAACATTTTGTGAGGTTTTTGGTTTTGGCGGTTACCACTATTTCAGCTTTCTCATCTCCCTTTCCTTTTACCTTCTCCTATTCTGACATTTTTTTACCCTTTTGAAGTTTTCTCTCGCTATCATCTTCTCTGTATCAGCATTCTCTGAAGTTGCATTCTCTTGAGTTGCATTCTCTTGAAGTTTCCCAGGTATTTACTACGTCCCTCTTTTTGATCGCATTGTACTCTCTTTTCTTTGCACCTTTCCAATCCCTTTGCAGTTCTGTTCCTTTAGTTATTTCTGTCTAGGCATTTTGCTCTAGGGTGTTTCTCTTTTTTTCATATCATACTAGGATTTCTCCTTGTGCCCTTTTTGATAATGGGAATTACTCCTGAAGAAGAAGCTTTTGTGCGTAAACATGTCCCTCCTAAAACTGCGTTTTGGCTTTGGGGTTTCCCTATTTCTGACGAAGAAAAGAAAAAAGATTTGTTAAGATCTATTCCAGGTTCCAGTAGTTCCAAACCCAAACCCTCAAAGCCTTCTAATCCTTCCAGATTAGGCTTGCCTCTACACCAGAAAAATAAGACGTCCTTAGAAACATCTAGAATGTCCCCTGACATTTCTTCCTCTCCACGCTTTGTTGGTGTTGTTCCCTCAGATTCTATTGGGACAGAAAGGGAACCACATCAACATTTTGAGACTCGATTTGAACCCTGCTCCAATTGTTTATATGAGTTTTTATATTTAGCAAGTGTTAAGCAATATAACCAAGCCGAGGCTTTGCTCGACGTTTGCCAACATAACCCAATCCGAATAGCAATTCCACCTGTAGTTAATACAAAAACACCGGATGTCAGGGTTTGAAGTCTGTTTCTTCTTGTACCAACTCGGCACTGGTCATTTCTTCACCTCTTCGTCTTCCCCCTTCACTTCCAGGTATTTTACTAATCTTTTCTTTTTTCTTTGTCGTAGGTCATTATGGATATTCCTTCTGTGGAAATGGTAGATGAATCCCAGTCGGCAAGATCTCAGTCCAACCTTCCCCCTTCTTTTCTAATTGCCAAGTTTTCATGGGTTACTTACGAAGTACTTCGTACTTCGTCTATTCTGACCCCGGGGAACATAGCATCAATCCCCATAGGCAACCAGGACGGGTTCTCAATTCGTCCTCCTACCCCGGACGAGCCTATTTGCTCTTGTGCCGGGGAAAGAGAACCTAACTATTTTTTCTTCTGTAAGGATGTGGTCACACGTCTTGGCATCCAATTTCCTTTATCGGATTTCGAAATGCGATTATTAGATCATCTTCAATTAGCCCCTTCACAATTGCATCCCAATAGTTGGGCTTTTGTCAAATCTTTTGAGGACCTTTGTGAAGAATTGCAAATACCTTGTACTGTCTTGCTTTTCCTATACTTCTTTTCTGTTCAGGCTGGCCGTTCGGGTCGAGAAGCTTCTAATAAGAAAGGGTGGACTTCACTTCGAAGTCGACCCGGTCGTCGTCTCTTTCGTATTTTCACCGAGTCTTTTAAAAATTTTAAAAACAATTTCTTTAAGGTTGCAGCCGAACCCGACAAGCAACCATTCTTTCTCCAGGGTCCAGAAGCACCTGGTGTTAAGTGGAGATTCCCTCTTTACTGGACCCGAGCTCATCACTCTAATCCCCCTTCATTTTACCGAGTTGAGGAATGTAATCTTTCTGATACCGAGGCATCAGCTCTTATTCAAATTCAAATGCACAAGGAAGCTCAAGGTTGCGTATAAAAACTTTACATGCTTATCATTTTGTTTTTCTTCTTGCTAATCAATTCTTTGCTTTTCAGCCGCCGAGATGGAAGAAGATCCTACTGCTAACTTGAACCCTCGTCGTTCAAAGAAAGCCACTGCCGAAAAGGCCGCTGACTCCCGCCGTGACTATATTAACCAGATGCCGGCGAGGAAAACCAAGAAGCGCCACATCGAGACCCCGATCTCCAGTGATCCTCGGAGAATAATCACATTGGGGTCGGCCGAGGATGCCACTGCCGCCGATCCGATTTCATCCCTGGCCGGGCAAGAAAACCAAAAGATGTCGGCTGCCCCTACTCCCATTGTGATCGACGTTGCTGAAGATGTGGTGGCGAACTCCGAAGTCACCGTTGCTGATCCCAGCGCTTCCATTGCCGCCCCCGAGGACTCTTCCTTATCCTTGGGATGTCTGTGGGAAAAGGGAGTTGAAGACCTTTTCCCATATACTAAGGCTCCCAAGCGGTTTTCGGATGGGACTCCCTTCTCGGATGACGACCTCCGAGAACTCGACCAGCTCCACCTTCACGCTTTTCGAAGTGCTACTTTGGTACCGAGCTTAGTGTCTTTAAATGTTCGGTACAACAAAATCAAAAATGAGGGCCTCAAGTGCAAGGACGACAACCAACAGTTGTTTGAAGAGAACAATAAATGGTCTGAAGAGACCCAAAAGCTGAAGGCGGAGCTTGCCACTTCCCATCGAGAATTGGTAGTCGTGAATGAAGAGGTTGCTTCCCTTCGAACTGAGCTCGAAGCGGCGAACAGGAGAGTCGATTTCTTTAAATCCTCTTCAGAAGCCGCCACAGTTGAAGCTAGTAAAGCTCAGGCAGAAGCCTCTTCGTTGGACCGAGATCTTGCTGCTTTAAGGGTTCTCCATGAGAAATCCCAACAAGAGACAATTCTCGCTAAACAGGAGGCTGCCGAGTTTCAAGAAACGTTGGGGACGGTGGCCGAGGACGCCTTTTCTAATGCTTTGGAGCAAGTCCAATTTTTGAACCCGGGAATCACTTTGAACTTAGAAGGAACTGACTGTTGAGCTTATGTTGAGGACGACAAATTCATTCCATATGTTGATCCCGAGGTCACATCTCCAGATGAAGCTCCTGTGGCAGCAATAGACGAGCAGGTGAACTAATGAAGAGCCGGGATGCCGGTTTTATTCTGTAACATCTTATTACTTGGAACAATTTTTAATTTCTGCTTTTTGATTTGCGCTTTTGGATTCCGTACTTCAAAAAATTTATTTAATGCATCGCGCTTTCGCCATTATTGACTTGCTTACTCGGATATTACCTTGGTTCCAATGACCAAGTGTTTTAATCGAATCATCTGTTCGAATGTTGTTTCTGGAACCGAGTTCCTGTTCTAGCAACTGTTAAAATGTATTTCGTAATATTAATTTAAGGATATAATTCTTTCGATATAATCGATGATTTATCCATGATTAAATAATTACGTCGGCTTGATCAAGACCGAATTAATACATAACAACGACTAGGCCCTCAAAAATTGTGCACAACGTATAAATTCCCTGTAATAAGGGTTTCATTTATTCTTCGAAGATTATTCAGATTCGGGGTATCAATGGAAAATTTATACCGGGTTTATGTTCCTCGGCTTATATAACCAATGAGAAACGCATGAATACATTAAAATTTGTGGTATCAATGGAAAATTTATACCGGGTTTTTGTTCCCCGGTTTATGTAACCAATGAGAAACACATGAATATATAGATCACGATCTCTATGAAGGATTCGCCTAGATCCCGGCTTATGAATCGATTACAGATGAATGCGTGAAATTAACAATTTATAATCTCGGGCTTATTGCCGGGAGATATGATAAAAATAATACTCCACGATCTCGGGCTAATTGCCGGGGGATACGTGGGTTCTTTCAACTATGGTATCTCTTTAGCTTGTTGGCATTCCATATGCGCTTGACCTGCTTGCCTTCCAAGGTTTCTAAAACGTAAGCTCCTTGCCCCATGTTTTGGGTGACCCGATATGGTCCTTCCCAATTGGGTGCTAATTTCCCGTCTCGGGCATTCTTGTTTCCGATGTCCGCACGTCGTAGTACGAGATCACCTTCCTCAAAGGATCTTGGTTTTACCCTTTTATTAAATTTTCGAGCCGATATCTTCTTCATGTGTAGATCTCGGCGATGTGCTACAATTCGGACTTCTTCTATCAAATCTAGCTCAGCAGCTAATGCCTGGTTGTTGTCTGTATGCGACATTTGCCTCCTCCAAGATGGTTGGCCGATCTCTACAGGTATCATGGCCTTGCAACCATATGTCATTCTAAATGGAGTCTCGTGGGTGGCTGTTTGAACCGTGGTTCTGTATGCCCATAAAACGTAGTAAAGTTGCTCGACCCAGTTCGGGCCGGCTTCTTGCATTCTTTTTTCAATCCGTTCAGAATGACTTTGTTCGCTGCTTCGGCCTGGCCATTAGACTGTGGGTGCTCCACCGACGAAAAGTGATGTTTTATGTGGAGTCCGACCATTATTTCTTGAAATTTCTTATCCGTGAATTGTGTCCCGTTATCGGTGACGATTTCTGTCGGGATTCTGAATCTTGCTATTATGTTGCGCTCAAAGAATTTTTGAACACGGGCCGAAGTGATGGTAGCTAGAGGTTCGGCCTCAATCCACTTGGTAAAGTAGTTCACGACTACTATCAACCACTTCATCTGTCCTTCTGTTGCTTTAAATGGCCCTAAGAGATCCATCCCCCATTTGTAGAAAGGCCATGGTGCTGTGATTAATTTTAACTCAGATGGAGGAGTCCACAATATTTTTGTATGCTTTTGACAAGTGTCACATTTTTTCACATGCTTTGCTGCGTCTGCCCTCATTGTCGGCCAAAAGTATCCGGCACGAAGAGCTTTTAATGCCAAAGCCTTCGCACCCATATGCTGGCCATTAATGCCTTCATGTATCTCGGTAAGTACATACTCGGTTTGGTCAGAACTTAAGCATAATAATAATGGGGAGTGGAGACCTCGTCGGTACAGCTCACCGTCAACGATTGTGTACATCGAAGCATCTCGGATTAATCTTTTTGCCTCCATTCCGTCATCCGGCACTATCCCTTGTTCCAAATAATTTATGATCGGCCTTCTCTAGTCTTCGGCAATTAGGACTACCATAATGCATGCAGGTTGGGAGAGTTCCTGTTGAATGACCGTTCTATGATTACCCGTTCCCTTTGTACTTGCCAATTTTGATAATATGTCGGCTCGAGTATTTTCTTCTCTTGGAATATGGGCTATGGTGAACTCATCGAACTCGGATATTATTTCTTTGACTTTAGCAAGATATTTTGCTAACAAAGGACCCTTGGTTTGATATCTCCCTTCGATCTGTGCTGAAACCAATTGTGAATCAGTGAAGACATTAACTTTTAATGCTCCCTGCTCTCTGGCCTGTTTTAACCCGGCAATCAGTGCTTCGTATTCTGCTTGATTGTTAGACGTCATAAAATTAAGCTGCAGTGATTGTTCGAGTGACACTCCCTCGGGATTCTCAACGATGATCCCGGCTCCGCTTCCCTTGGAATTGGATGATCCATCAACATATACTTTCCACACGCTATTGTTTGTCGGGGTGGAAGATGCCGGGGTCAGCTCAACTATGAAGTCGGCCAAAGCTTGAGACTTGATTGCGTGACGGGCTTCATACTTGATATCGAACTCGGACAACTGAATAGCCCAATTCATCATTCTCCCTGCTAAGTCCGGTTTGTGTAATACCTGTCGTATGGGCTGATTTGTTCTCACCACTATAGTATGGCTTTGGAAATATGGGCGAAGCCTTTTAGCCGTTGTGAGCAGAGCGAAGGCTACCTTCTCGAGCTTCTGATATCGCAGTTCTGAATCCTTTAGAGCTCGGCTTACAAAGTATATCGGCAACTGACACTTGTCCACTTCTCAGACTAGAACCACGCTTATGGCTTCTTCTCCTACTGCAAGGTAGAGGATAAGTGTTTCTCCATGCTTCGGCTTCGAGAGAACTGGGGGCGAAGCCAAACATCTTTTTATTTCCTGAAAAGCTTCCTCACATGCCTGGTTCCATCCTATATTGGCTTCCTTTTTTAATAACTTGAAGAATGGAAGGGCCTTTTCTGCGGACTTTGGGAGGAACCGTGTTAAGGCCGCCATTCTTCCCGTCAGTTGTTGAACTTCTCGTTTGTTAGTAGGAAATTGCATGTCGAGTACAGCTTTGCACTTGTCTGGGTTTGCCTCTATCCCTCGGTGTGTTAACATGAACCCCAGAAATTTCCCAGCTTTTACCCCAAACGCGCACTTTAGGGGATTCAAACGAATACTGTGTTGCCTTAGTTTGCAGAACGTTTCTTCTAGATCTCGGATATGGTCCCCGTTTACGTCTGTCTTAGCAATCATGTCATCGATATATACTTTGATATTGCGTCCGAGTTGATCAGTGAAAACCTTATTCATCATCTGTTGGTATGTGGCCCCGACATTCTTCAATCCAAATGACATCACCTCGTAACAATAGTTTGCTTCTGTGCCTCGGAATGCTGTTTTTTTCTCGATCACCCGGATACATGGGTATCTGATTGTATCCGGAGTAAGCGTCCATAAAGGATAACGATTGGAATCCGGCAGAATTATCCACTAGCTGGTCGATATTCGGCATCGGATAACAATCATTTGGGCAAACCTTGTTCAAATCTGTGTAATCGACACAAACTCGCCATTTTCCATTGGGTTTCTTCACCATCACCACGTTGGAGAGCCAAGTAGTGTACTGTATTTCTTTTATGAACCCAGCCTCTAGCAATTCTTTAATATGCTTCTCTAATACCTGCCTTCTATCCAGGCCGAGCTTCCTATTCTTTTGTGCTATTGGCTTAGCATCCGGGTACATAGCCAATTTATGACAACAGAATGCAGGTTTGATCCCGGGAATCTCGGAGGCTTTCCAAGCGAACACGTCCTGATTCTCCCTTAGGCACTGGATTAGCTTGCCCTTGGTTTCTGAATCATTCTGTTTGCCTATTTTCGTAATTTGTTCTGGAGATCCTCCAATCTGAATGTCTTCTAGTTCATCTATCGGTTCCGGTCTCCATTCTTCAATATCTCGCATATCCAATTCCGCAAGATTGACCAGCTTGCGAGATATCGGCCTCTCTATTTGTTGTTCCAATGGATCTCCATGTCGAATCCGAGGTGGAGAAGATGGGCCGCCCTCAGTTTCTCGGATTGTATTAAAATAGCATTGTTGGGACTCCTTCTGATCACCGCAGATTGTAATAACTCAGCCAAGGTGTCCGATCATCTTCATCTTCATCTTCTGGTGCTTGGTGGACATCAATATATCCCATTTATGAAGTGTTGGCCTGCCTAATATAATGTTGTACGGTGAGGTGAACTCGCCAACGGTGAATGTGACTTGGCCTATCTTGAAACCTTCCCTTGTTCCCAACGTCAGTTGGAGGTCAATTGCGCCTTTCAAACTGGTGCCTCCACCATTAAAACCGATCAGCATGGTTTGACACGGTTTTAAGTCCTCCTCCTTTAGGTTCATCTTTTGAAATGCACTCAAGTTAATGATGTCGGCTGAGCTACCATTATCAACAAATATTCTTTTAACTCGAAAATTCGCCACGGTCCCTGTTATGACAAGACCGTCTTCGTGTCCGGGCACTACTCCTTTCATATCATCTTCTGTGAAATAGATTAGCGGTGGTGCAGATTTCTTGCTGCTTTCCTTGAACTTGGGTTGATCTCTTACCGACATAACTTCCTTGAGATATTTCTTTCGCTGACTAGCGGTGTCACCTCCACCTCCCATGCCTCCCAAAATCACATTACATTCGAATTCAGGTTCTGGGAATTCATCCTTTTTAGTTTTCTTGTTATCTCGGTCTTTATTCTCCTGACTTTTCCTTTTTGCTTGATGCTCTTGAGTCCGGATAATGTATTGCCGAAGTTTACCTTCGCGAACGAATTGTTCTATCGCATCACGGAGTTCCCGACACTGGTCAGTCGTATGACCCGGTCCATTGTGGAAGTCACAATATCGGGAGTAGTCTAACCCTTCCTTTTTGAATATCGGTCGAGGACGTTCTACTTTCCTCATTTCCGTAAATGCAACTTCCTTCCATATCTGACCTCGTGGAGCGTTCAATGGAGCATACTTGTCAAATTTCCATTCGAACTTTTTGGACCTGAGGTTAGGGTCAGGAAAACTTCGTGGAGGTCGTTTGGCGGGAAAATTTGTGGGTTGTCGATTGGATTGTGCATTCTCGTGACGTCGGTTCCTCGGCGATGTAGCTTTCTTATTCTCCCTTGGGGCCAAGTTAGCGATTTCCATCTGTTCCAACTCCAAGTATTTTTTGGAACGGATCATGAATTATTTAAAATTTTCACAGGGTCTTTATAAATGGATTTGGCAAGACGGGATGATCCATTGAGCCCGGCTGAGATGAGATGTATGTGGACCTTTTCTTCCAAGCCCTGTACTTGCAAAGCGGCTTCTTTGAATCGGTCCATATAACTCTATAATGTTTCTCCGGACTGTTGGCGTATTTTTCCTAGTACGAACTCGGACTTAGGCTGTTTCTTGCTTGTTGCGAAATTCAATAAGAACTTCTGTCCAAAATCTTCAAAACTTTGTATAGAACGCGACGACAATGTATGAAACCAGGCTTGAGCGGCTCCAGTCAAAGTAGTAGCAAAAATCTGAGAAATTATAGGTTCGTCAATCCCTCGGACGCACATTTGCATGTCGAACTCGTCTATATGCACCCGTGGATCTTGGCTCCCATCATACTTGGATAGAAAAGAACCATCGAAATCCTCCAAGCATTGGGCTTCTACTATTTCATTGATGAACGGGTTGTTATTCTGATGACCTCGGTGATATTTTCTCTGATATGTATCATCTTCTCGTCTGGCCCGACGTATAATTTCTCTTGCTGGTCTGTCGACAACAGCATGCTCTAGGATTCCGGTTGACAGAGTGGGCCGAGGTCCTTCTTTGCGTGAATGGGATTGGGAAATTCTGACTTGCTCGGATTGACTGGTTGGTCCTCTATTACCAGCCTCGGCTGTGGGTGCCGAGTTATTTGTTTCATGTCTTCTTTCTGCTGAATTAGGTTGCTCGTTGTGCGTTGTCGTCGGTCGTTCAGTATTAGGATTGCCCGGCTGTTTGGACAAATTCTGAGCATCCTCCTGTCGTTGAAGCTCGTAGCGCTTCTCCAAATTCTCTAACAGAGATAGAATCGAGTTTAGAGCATTATGGATAAAGCGCTGATTGGTATCTAATTCCACCTCGGCTATTAATGGGGAAGCACGAGCTGGTGGTATCGCTGGAGAGGAAGCGGTATGGGACGCCGCATCTTCTGCTACCACGTTCTCCAGATTCGCATTCCAGGGTGGTGGTGCATCATGTCCAGCGATCTGATGGCTTCTGGTGTTGACCATTGTGAATTGGTGGGATTCGAAATTTATCATTCCCACAGACGGCGCCACTGTTTTGCTCGTGAGAAACAGAATGTACCCTGCAAAATTCACTGGGGTTTTGCTGTAGGATCAAGCTCTCCCTCTCTGAAGATGCCTATAGAGATGAAGCACCCCCAGGAAGATGATCACTGTCGGAAACAACACAAGTGGTGTGCTGTGTGTGCAGTGTGAATGGAAAAGAGAGAGTCAGCATTGTTGTGTACCTTTCACCATGAATGCTGCTTTATTTATAAGATGATACCTGGATCCTGGGAAGATATGGTTGAGGCCCATTATCTTTGGTTAAGATATTCAGATTATCTAATAGATGAATGACAGTGATTGTGATTATATCTTCTGTTATATCTTCTATCGTTTGGTGGTTGTAAAGTTTAAATATGTTTAAATATTTGAATGGGCCTATCCGTAACAAATACATATATTTGTAAAGACATTATTATAAATTCAACTAATTTTTAGCATTCTAATTATAACTAATGTTACACCATTTTGTTTATACGAGAAAAAATATGTTTCAATCATTTGGAGAGATGTGAGTTCAGGTGAATTGAAAAAAGCTGAAGAGTGAATATACTCAGAAACAGAAACAAGTTTCAGCATCATTGTCCAGTCAAATTCAACATCAGTTATTTTCCATAATGTCATCACTGGCTGCTGATTTGGTTTCCTTGTTGTATCCATAAGAAACAAAATTCCCAAATAATAAGAATAATATAGAGTCATTGATATGTTACTTTTTGGTTTCTACGTCCCTCATTTTACCTCGACACTATAAAGTATATGCTTTCTGCAGAAAACAGCATGAATCTGATTAGTGTGGAGCTCTGAAGCAGTCTTCTCTATGCTGTGTTTCCTTTCATGCACTCCTTGAGCCTTTGGCCATTGCATGCAAGTGTGCAACTCTGGTCACTTGATCAGAGACACAACCTTTTTACATGAGATTGAGATCAGAATGGTATGTGAGTTCGCCTTGGTATCTGTAATTCAGTGTCACGCTGGTTTTACATTTTTATTTTATTTTATCATTTTTTCACTTCTGAAATGTTCATTTTTTTTACCACTTTAATGCGGGACTTATGTTGGGTTTGAATGCTTTAAGGCTCTTGACACAAGTAAGGGAGATAGTTGTGAGATTTTGGGTTTCTCTTGATACTCAAAAACTTTGATCTTTCCTTATTTATTTAGATTTTTTTTAACGTTTTTTTGGTTCCGGCTTAAAATGTCAGGTTTTGGCACCCAATCTTTCTCGGCTTGACCAGTTGTGGAAGATACCTGCGATCTCATACAAAAAAATGTTAGACTTTCCGAGGCAAACTCAGAAACAAGGAATGAAATGTAAGAGAGGAAAAGAGAAAGCTCCAGCCAAAAAAGAAAACATAAACACACTGAGGAAAATTATAACTGTGTACACTGACCCTGATGCCACAGATTCTTCAAGTGAAGAAGATGATAAGTTTTTCAGCAATGGCCATCGGTTAAATGGTTGTTCTAAGCGGGTTGTCAAGGAAATTTCGCTTCCATGCATGCCAAGCAACTTACATGAAGAGAATTCTTCACAAGAAGATCCCAAAGGTGAAAAGATCAAAGCAAGTCTAGGCCCTTTCGCAAGTAGAAGGAACAGGAAACCATCAAGCATGTACAAAGGTGTTCAACGTAGGAAATGGAGAAGATATGTGGCAGAAAATAAAGACCGTATTCGAGGGATCAGAATTTGGCTTGGTACTTTTGATACTGAAGAAGAGGCTGTTATGGCATATGAGAGAAAGAAGAATGAGTTTGACAGCTCTTTGTTGGATTTGAGCAAAAGGGGTGCATTTGATTGTGAAAGTGCCAAAGAAAAAGAAGTATTGTTTCATCCATGTCCATCATCAGTGCTTGATGTCAGCACTACAAAAGCTCCACTAGATGTTAATGACCTTAATGGTTCAGTCAAAGAAAAGGTCAATGTGGAAACAAATGGTGAAGGAGGAGGCATTGATGTGGAACCAGTTTATAGTGACAATTCAATTCTACATTTGCTAGAGGAGCCAGTTGTGCCATCATTGGTTGGTCATGATGGTTTCTATCTGGATGAAATAGAGAAAGAGGCGATGCTTCTTGGTAATGACTTTTATAATTTCTTGGACAATGACATGAAAGGTGGCTCTGTGTGGAATGTGGAACATGGGGAAGGCATCACACTTCCCCCTGTAGACAGTGCTTTTAATGAATTAGCTTGGATTGTTGAAACTCTAAATTGGGAATGTTCCTAAATTTTGTAGTTAAGTTAGTGAAACTAGTGGTACAGTTATTACAGAGTATATAGGCAAACAAATTGAGTTTAGCATGTTGCATTCAATTGTAGAGGCTTTGTTCTTCTGTCAACAAATTGTATCATATTTTCTTCAAACTAAGTGTGTCCTCACGTCTTCAGTCTTTTCCTTCTTTCATCTTATATGTACATTTTGAAAAGACATTGCTCCGAACTGTACTTTATTTGGTTTTGGCTACTGTTAATGCGTGGAAAATCAAAACAAAAAGAAAATGCCAAAGTAAAGGAAAAAGCAAAAGCATTACAATCACAAGGAATAAATGTTCCCCTCATGAAAATTTTTAGCAACTATTTTCCCCTTTCACGAAACATGAAAAAGATTAATTAAGAAGAATCATTTGAAAATATTCCGTTCATTCCAGCCCTGCTATTGGGGTGGCTAACAATGACAATCTACACAATGGTGTAGATTCTCATAAAATCTCCTGCAATTAGATAATTAGCATATGAGATAAAACAACCTTTTAACTTGACATGGATCCAATGTTCATTATTTTTTCTTCACCCCTGTTGGACGGGACTCCAGTTGCAGGTTAGGGGCTGATAAGACAATAAGATACATCTTTTGGTTGAATCAGATCACATAGTCTTATAACAAGTGTGTGTCCTTGGTTTTTGTTAAACTAGTCTAATGAAAAAAAATCTTTCAAATTTTCTAATACACGTGTAATAACTCAACCGATAAACACAGCCTAAGCCGTTAACTAAAATTTGTGTTAACAAAGAAGAAAGAAACCAACACGATGTGACTAAACTTTGAAACCTAAAAAGCAATATCTCATGAATTGATAAATATTTCACATGATATTTGGAGAATTGGAGTTTCTATTTGAAGGTGCCGCATAGAAAACTCTATAAAAAAAACTAGAGAAATTGGCAGCCAATTTGTCTTGGAATATCATAATATTTTAGAAATACACCAACTGCTCTCTGAACCTCGTAATGAGAGGTTACCTAGCAAGCTCACTGTGCAGAAAGTTCTTGATAGATTTTTAAGCAATTCCATGTTCCAAGCAGCATCACAGCTAGATAGGAGAGTTTGCACATCTGTTGCAACGAGGTGTTTATCAGGTGCAATTGACAGTTAGATCTCATCATGCTCCTTTACCACAAGGAATCAGCAGAGTAAGAAATCTTGAAAGGGATAGCAGTGGACATCAATGGTACAATTTAATGAGATCTGCAACAGCAGCAATGTTTTGACTCTCCTCAATCTCCATATTTGTTGATCAGCTTAAAGCTCAGACCTAATACATACTCTTTGTAAAAAAAATTAAGAATGAGATCATTCAGCACAGGGTTGGAATTGCATAATGAGGCCATCAGAATACATTGGCATTGTTTGCAAAAGCAAATTCACATACAACAGCTAGGTGGTCACTTCCCCATTTCTACAAGTCAAGAAAGAATCATAAAGATATTGATAATCGAAATCCACTATGGAACAAAATACGTAAGCACATCAATAGTCAAGGTTTCAAGAACTAGATTTAAGTAGATTACCTCACTAGGGAGTCCTCTAGATCTTCTAAGAGTATCAACGGGCAAGGTTTCAAGAACTCTAACTGGAATACGATCCTCAGAATGCCTGCTTTCAAATGACATCAGTAACCACTAAGAAACAATTTATAAACACAAATACTGAATACCTAAAATTTGACATAATCAACAATGACAACCTTTCCCTCTAAAATTGGACTACCACTACCACCACCACCACTACCACTAAAAAAGTTGCAACGAATCTAGTCAGTTGGTGCTGAGTAAAATCAGTTCGAATGCACACAATCAATCTGGTATTATGCAACTTAACCTGATAAGATTTCGGATATGTAGTTGAACTAGTAAGACTAGTCAAATCGTTCTAGGTTTTAAAACACATGATTTAAATGTGTTTGATAAATTTAATTAAATCAATAAATGTCAAATGACTTAAAAAAATATTTAATATTTTTATATTATAATTTATTTTAAATAATTTATAATCTTAAAAAATAAGATAATAATTTATTAAATTTTATATTATAAAAAATGAAAAAATTATTAATTTTACTCATAATGTTTAAACTTAAAATTTTTATTTTAAAAATTAGAATTAAATTAATAAATTTTATTGGAGTTATATTATTTAAAATCATTTTTGAACATTTAAACTTTATTAATAATATTATATTAAAAAATAAATAAAAGTGTTTTTTTTTATAATTTTTCTTAAAGATTTATTTTTTAATTTATATAAGAAGAATTTGGATGTGTATATTTCTCATTTGTACGATCAAACATGATAAAAATTATATCTTCTAACTATGATTGATAAAATATAATCTTTTTTTTTGTGTGGTATCCGTGCTGTAAAATGGATTTCATATAATTTTAATTTTTTTTATCAAATTTTTTTTAACAACCAAATATTTTAACTATAAATCCAAATAAACAATATAATAAATCATAAAAATAAATAGTTTGACATTAAATAAATTAATAAAAAAATAGAATTTCAAGTTGCATAATAACCCTAAATATGTTATAAAGAAAAATCGTGCAAGGAATGCAAGAAAAATTTCAATAGATATTAATTATTTTTGTGCTCATACTAAGGTGACAAGAACATATCATTAGAAGACTAGTAAGATTAATTAATTTTAAAAAATACAAAATTGAATTGCATTTTATAATTAACTAGTATGATACTCATGCATTTGTACATAATATTGATGTTTACACATGTTTTAAAAGCAAATAAACAATAAAATATATACCATCTCCTTCCCATATCTTCTAATGTTTAAGGGTTTTTAAAGCAATTTAATGTTTAAGGTTATTATATATAGATTAATAAATATTTAATAAAACTAAAATTTTATATTTGGACTAAAATGTTCTTATTTAATACTTTGATCTTTGATACTTATATCATTAGTAACTAGTATTAAATAAGAGTATATTTAAGATAAAAAAAGTTTTAGAGACACCCATTATGCTATGAGATATCTAAGGAGAGAGAAAAAAAATATTATAAAATTTATGATATGATAGGAAGAGAAAAATTAAAAATAAATAGAAATGTTAGAGAGATGTTTAAAATAAATGGATATCTATATATTATTACTCTTAAAAAACTACATTAATTTTCTCTAAAAAAGAAAAATACATTAGATTTTAAAATGCTCACACATCAATTGTTTTAGGAAAAAAAATAAAAAATCAAAAAAATCAAAAAGACATGGGAAGAAAATAGTATTAAATTTACCAAGATTGTTGCTTCTAGAAATTCTTTCAAAGGTCGTTGCTTCTAGAGATGTTGTGCATAATACCAGTATATTGTTTACAAAAAGGTTAAACTATGAATTAAAAAACTGGAACTGCTAATATATTAAAATGTTAACTAATAGCTATGGATCTTAGGCTTTATCAGCAACAGATTTTATCATGCATAATATCCTTTGATCCCGTTATAAATCTAAAAAAAATATCTGATCGATCTGTTACATTCATATCTCATTACACACAACAGGTGTCATAAGTTAGTTTGCTCCTATTGTTCCATCAAACTCTTGAAGATTTTATTATATCATCATCAAATTGTACTAAGATTCCCTCTCTATACTACCCCGATCGAGTTACTGCTTGTAGCACGCAAAGTTTGTTCCCTCTGTGCCTGTCTGAGTCTCCTTTTTTCCCTCCCTGTTGTTTGTAAATTACACGAAAGGATAAGATTGTAGAAGCGTGCTTAAGGAGGCTCTAGGAAGAGAATGGTCACTGTTCATAATATTGCAAAACCAGCACAAAATTAAATAGCAACATTTTTGGCTGCATCTATACGTGTCTATCTGTAATTTGTGGCTTTGATGAATAGACAATTTATATATGGGCCCAAACAAAATGTAGGAAATTTTATGGAAAACTATTCTTTGGACTGATTCGTAGAATGTCAACATTTGTAATTAATTTGTTATAATTTCACTATCTAATAGCTTTTGTATATGTTTTCACGTCAAATTGCCTCTCATGTATGGAAATTTGAGTGAAAATATTGATTTATAAGTATAACTCAATGTGAGGAAATATCCATTTCACTCTCTTGGTTGGAATTATATACATCAATCAAATAAATCATCACCATTTATATATATAAGATCAATGCTTACAAAGCCCACAAATTAGAAAATCATGTGATTGGCCAATAATGGAACGGTTGGTGGGACTTTAATGCTCAAAAAACTTGAGCCACAGTATAAGATAAAAAAGAGAAGGAGAAATAGTCATTTTCGTCTCTGAATGTGAAAGGTGCTGACAAATCTGTCCTGAAAGATGAAAACTTAAATTTTTATCCCTGAAAGTAAAACAAGTGTGACAAATCTATTCCCCGTTAACTTTCATCCGTTATGAAATTTCTATTGATTAATAAGTATAATTTATTTGTTGTTATAAAATTTCTATTATAACAACATTAGCTAATGACAAAATCAAGTTGAGTTTCATTTTTTTGTAAGGATTAATGTAATAACTATGTATTTTAATTTGTTTGAGCCTCATATTTTGGGTAAGTATTATAAGTTAAAACAAACATAATAATAAGTATAATATTGATTAATAAGCATAATTTGTTTGTTATTCTGAAATTTCTATTATAGCAATATTAGGTAATGACAAAATTAAGTTAGGTCTCATTTTTTTTTATAAGAATTAATTTAATGGCTGTGCATTTTTATTTGCATGTGTCTCATATTTTTGATAAGGTACTGTCACATTAGAAATTTCAAAGCAAAAATATGATATAATACTATCCAAAATATGAGGCTCAAACAAATTAAAATGCACAGTCATTATATTAATCCTTAAAAAAAATGAGACTCAACTTGATTTTGTCATTATTTAATGTTGTTATAATATAAATTTAAGAATAACAAATAAATTATGCTTACTAATCAATGTTATGTTTATTACTATTTTTGTTTTAACTTATGCTTGTTTTTCTAATTTTTAAGTGTTTATTGTAATGTTATGCTTACAATGATTAAAAAAAAAAATATGAAGATTACATTATATTTTGGATAGAGCTGACAAATTTATCCCTGAATGTGTAGTGCGCTAACAAATTCGTCCTCGATATTAATGGTAACGAACGAAAGTTAACGGATGAATATATTTGTCACACTTTTTTCACTTTCAGGGATAAAAATTTGAATTTTTATCTTTTAAGGACAGATTTGTCAGCACCTTACACATTCAATGACAAAAATGACTATTTAACCAAAATAGAAAAAGGTGAAATCCCCCCTTACTAAATTTAACCATATTTTTGGACACACTCAATAACAAAACACAAAGCATAAATTTATTTCTAGTTCAAATTTCTCTGAAACAAAAGTACCAAACTCTACAGCTGAACTCTTCCAAATTAGTCAACTGGAACCATATATTATTTAAACACAGGGCTGCATCTACTGGTGGTGGAAAATGCACCGTGGAAAATGAGAAAGTTGAAGGCAACCACAAGGGAAGTGAAAGCAACGTGAAGTGAGGACCGCAGAAAGGAATTATTGAAATACAACACTACAGAAAAGGTCTTACTCTAATACACACACACACCAACAACACTGACACTAGTAGACACTCACACATAACCTGTTGGATTCACTAGAAATCCCACAAAAGGAAAGGTAACCAATAAGAATTCAGATAATAAGATGAACATCAAAGCTCCAGCCAATGAGCTTTGCGATGAGACCAAGTCTTGGGTCCCTAAGACCTTCATCCATTGTCCTGTAGCAAATTACTAAACTTCTTACATGGCTAAACCTTAATTACATTGGACAAATTAATTGTATAACTTATGACTATTATAATCTTAATTAATATATATGACACATAATTAAGTATTATTAATTTTTTTTTAAATTGATAATCTCAATTATATGCCAGATGAAAACCCAAGACACGTATACAGTGGTATGAGAACCATAGACACACATTGGTTTGAGATTAGCAAGAAGATTCAACTTAATTGATTATGTAATCTGTGTAATTGTAAATTTCTTGATATCTAAGTTCGACTCACCTAAAATAAATAGTAGTTTGAGACTATAATAATTTCTCATTACATTGGGGGCAAGGAACCAAGTGAGTAAGAACAAACTATAAGACTCCACTGTGCTCCTCTCATCACATTTTCAAGTCTCAGCATAACCAATAATTGAAATTGAATCATTTGGGTCTCTAGCTAGATACAAACACCACCACCCCTCTTTCCCCCTCCTCAACACTGTTATGATCCCTCGTTGGTAACCATTCCATTTGCACTGCCCTTCGCAACCAAGAAAATCAGCTCCTATATGACTAACGAAATGAAAGAAGCAAATGCCTTAGGAGCTAGAACAGCACGAGCATGCGAGAGCTGCCTAAAAGTAAGAGCAAGGTGGTATTGTGCAGCTGATGATGCTTTCCTTTGCCATGGCTGTGACAACATTGTTCACTCAGCAAACCAATTAGCAAGCAAACACGAAAGGGTTAAGCTTCAAACTGCATCCTCTAAGGTCAACTACTCAGTGACCCCTAAGGTAGCATGGCACAGTGGATTCACACGCAAGGCAAGAACCCCTCGCCACAACAACAAGCACTCATCGCTGCGACAACAACAACAACAAAAACCATTACATGAAGAACAAGGAGAAGAAGAAGAAGTGTTTTTCAATAAAACCATCATTAGTGTTCAACCCCTTGTGCCTGAGCTTGGAAGTGAAGAGCCATTGCTTAATGATGAGACTGAGGAGCAACTCCTGTGTCGCGTGCCCGTGTTTGATGCTGAGCTTTGTAGCATATACAATGAAGTGAAGGACGAGGTTAATGTAGCTGGTGGTGAAGTAGCCTTTGACTTGGAAAACTTTTCTTCTGAGTTTCTACCAACAGATATGGATCTTGCTGAGTTTGCTGCTGATGTGGAAAGCTTACTTGGAAACGGGGTTGATGAGGATTCACCTGTGAAGAAAGGATCAGAACTAGTGCTTCTTGATTGCAAAGAAGAAGGAGATGATGAAATAGATGCATGTGTTAATAGAATTGGAGCCAACAAAGATGCAATGGTGAAGGTCAAAGATGAAGAAGAACTTGATGCTGATGATGACACAGCTTGCCATTTGGATTCGATTCTTGACATGAATAGCGAGGCCTTTAATTGGAATATTGCTGAGTCAGAATCACCTGCACAGGCACAAGAAGATAAAGTGAGTAAAGTGGGAACCAATAAGAAGGACATATTTTTGAGGTTAAACTATCAAGAAGTCATTACTGCTTGGGCAAGTCAAGGTTCTCCATGGACTACAGGAACCCCACCTGAGTTCTTCAACTCTGATGATTGCTGGCTAGACTTCTTGGTAACTTCTCTTCAACCCTCTTTGCTTATGCAGCAGCATCTTCTTGTGTGTTTGGTTTGACTTATTTTTATGAGTATAACTTCTTCAGTTTTCTTATAGTATCATAGCCAGTCTCATTTATATCTGGCTAAAGGAGGAAGGTTGTGTTACGTCTGCAGTCACCAATGTATAATTCGTCGATATATACCTGAAATCATTCATGCATAGTGGGGTTGTGTTTATGCCTTCGGTAAACAATCTCAAATTTGTCGATATACCTAAAATCATTCATAGTTTCCCATATGTGGCTAAAGGAGGAGGGTTGTGTTACGTCTTCGTCTTCAGTAACCAATGCAAAAATTCGTCGATATACCAGAAATCATTCATAGGGCAGAGATGTGTTATGCCTTTGGTAACCAATGCAAAATTCGTCGATATACCCAAGATGAATCGCTCATAGTCAGATAAAATTTTGTTGTTATAGATATATGAGAGCTCTAAAAAAAAACTATTTTATATATATATATATATATATATAATTTTTTTTTTAAAAGCATGCAGCTACTCAATTATGCACAATTGTATTGTATAGGTGGCCGTAGCTTATGAGTTTTTTAATTACATAGCTGTGTTTTAAGTTTTTGATGTTGCAAACCAAAATATTGAGTTATTTTAAAATTTAGAAATGACCATTTAAATTCTTTTGAAGCTCAAACTTAATTATCACTGTTTCTATAGTTGACTTGAAACTTTTTAATTTTTAATTTATTTTGTTAAGGGTTCGAATGGTGGGGGTGTTCAATGCTGTTATGGGGAAGTGAGAAGCTTAAGAGTGCATGCAGATGGGGGAAGAGAAGCAAGAGTGTCAAGGTACCGAGAGAAGAGAAGAACGCGTTTATTTGCAAAGAAGATAAGGTATGAAGTGAGGAAGTTGAACGCGGAGAAAAGACCTAGAATGAAAGGTCGATTTGTGAAGAGGACATCCTTTGTTGGAGCCACTGCTTTGCCAGCTTAATTATCAATCATCACCACTGACATGATTGATCATCAAAGTGATCAAATTAATGCTTAACTTTTCCATGTTAATTTGATTTTATGGAAAAGTTAATTTTTAGATTAATTATTAGTTACATGGTTTTGCCATATATGTTCAATATCATCACTAGGTCAGGTTTCTCTTGCTTGGGATATTTATTTCTTTCTCTAGCAGGTCTAGCTACTACTAATGGAAATGTGGTAGCCCCTCAGCATTTTGAAGGCTTTGGTAATCAATTTCAGAAGCCCTTTTTCAATGTTTCTTGATTGTCATATGAATAAAAATCTGTAACTAATCTATATGCTGATGTTATGTTTACCTTTTAACTCTTTGAGGGTACTGATTAACAGTGTTTAATATATCAGGTACTCATATCTACAATACAAGTTTTACATCTGCTTTGCATAGGAATTGAAGAAGAAGGAAAGCAACAGGTGAAATAGACTATATAAAAGATTAAAATACTCTTTAAATATTTGAACTAATTCACTATCAAATGTTATAAGAATAGATCGATACATGGGAAATCTTAAAATGGTGGATACAATGCAAATAGCTTACACACACATATGGCATAGACTTATAGAGACTAATTAACTAGCACACTAAAGAGAATATATGTAATTCAAACAACAATTAACGAGTGTTGCATCCAACTAACAATCGATTAATTTCTCTTAAACTGCTAAAATTTTGATACTGGTATATTATAGTGAATATAAATTCTAATTAAACTTCACTGAAATATGTTGCTATCAACCAGCTTGATGCTATGTGCTTTGGAGATTTGTTAGTTCTCCCAAGTTTGTTGGTTTAGAGATTGGTTGGTTCTTTCAATTTCGTGGGCCTGATAGTTCTAGATTTGTAAAACTATCTGAGTTTTTTGAGTTGCATGAATCAACTAACCTTTTTTTTTACATGAACCAATTAACTTAAACCACTACATTTGAAATGAATTCGAATTCGTTCCTGCATATACCTAGCCACACTAGAGGACAAAAATGTGGCCCAATATATGGTAATGGTGAGCTAAGAAAATACAAATGTTAAGATCCACCATCCAACCTTATCATAATTTATGAATTATATTTATGGAGAATAAAATATTTAAACTTTCAATTGTGTGTGTGTGCAACTTCAAACTATTTTGATGAGTGTAGATATATATTTAACTCGTGAATTTAATTATTATGACTTTAGAAAAGAATTTCATAAAAATACGTGTGGTCTTGTAGAAAAAAAAAGGATAAACTAAAAAAAATGTACCTTCTCGCCCTGTGATATGCATGCACCAAGTACTCGTTGGAAAATGTTGTTGTGTGGTTGTTAATCGGGAGATCCCAATATCTATTAAAAAAATAAACTAAAAAGGTCTTTTATTTAATTTTCAATTAGGTCGATTATAAATTGATTTTTGTCTTAATTTTATCCGAATATATATATATATATATATATATATATATGATTATTTTTTATTCCTTTGAGTGTATATTAGGCCCTTGGATTGACTATAAGCGGTAAAACTATATGCGGACTCAAATTTATTAAGATTAGTGATTAAATTAAAATAATTTTGTAACACTTGATCTATGCCTTTAATGGTGAATTTCTCCTAATTTAATATTTAACTTCTATAGTAGAGCCTCTTTTACAAATTCTCACATCTCCACTTCAACGCAAGTACTTGGAAGAACGAACCGGATTGTAGATTGATTAAAGTACAGTAATAGTAGTACTATATAATCTATATTAATTTAAGATGTTTTTCAATTTTCTCAAATTTATTATGAACTAATATTACCATTAAAAAACTATTATGAATATTATATTAAATGTTAGAATAAATAATATATGTTATGACATGTATAAAAATCTTTTACATTTTTATCTAATTATAAGTCATTATTTTTTTATAATAATTATTTTAAAAATCATATTAAGAAATGATGTCAAATTTATTTATCAATACATACTTATTAAATTCTAAATATTATGCATAATTTATTTGTATAATTATATGTTATATTCAAAACTTTCGTAATATGACCATAATAATATATATTTTTTAATACTCAAACACCCTCTTGATGTGTATATTAACGTCGATGGGGGGTGTATGGTCACAAGATACGTCAAATATTCAAACCACAACACTTCGATTATCCAAGACCATAATAATATATATTTTTAATACTCAAACACGCTCATGATGCGTATGTTAACGTCCATGATGTGTGTATGATCAACTTCAAAATTTGTTTGTTTGGTATTTTGGTATCTTTAAGTGACAGTTGACTACAAAGATGACAGATCTTCACATTCAAGTTTGATTCTCTCTCACTCAATATGAGGTTCATACTCAAGCAAAGGCTCACTCAAAGGCTAGGGCCTAGGGGTTAATGGACTAGATTTTGCGAGGGTGATATGGATAATTGTTTAACACACCTTGTTTTGGTACATCCAAAATACAATAATAAAGTGCATTCAGTAATACTTGAGGATACGATATCACAAAAACTATAAAAAAAAATAAAAATGCAATGGATAGCGGCAGAAGCTCAAAATGGTAAGTAGACCCTTACATCATTTCAGTCACATTAATTTTGTGGGGTAAAATATAACTAGCTACTTGACCCTTCCTCACTATAACCAGACTCTTTCTTTTTGTTTTTTGGTCAGCTACGGATTCTTTTGTGATCATCACTTTTTTCTTGTTTGGATCGATCCCTTCCTTTAGCAATTGCAATTAGCTTCTCCTCACTACAAAAAGACTTACATAGTATTTATAAATGATGTTTATTGTTGATTTTTCATTAATATAATTTTTTTAACAAATTTTAAATTATCACTAAACATGTAGATCAATTAACACGAAATTATTTCATCTTAATCGGTATTCTTGAAGTTAGATATACAATTACATTAATTACTTAAAAAAATTGTCTCCTTTATAATAATCCAAAACTCGAGCAAAATTGTCCCCCTATGTTAGGTTCGAGACACAAGACTATGCAATGTGACTAATAGATAGATTTTGTCCTCTTATTATTCAAACGAATAGCATGAATGAACAAAGCAAACAAAAGCAAGAAATGTCTCCAAAGGTAGTGTACACATATACAGGCATGCATCTCTATAAGCTCACATTAGGTTCTTCTCTGTTTATCGCACTAGTCGCAATTAGAGAGTGTGATGGCTAATCTTAATTCTAGTTATATGTCAATGCACGATCTGTCTCATGTAGCTTATAATCATAATAATGTTGTGATTTTACATTGATATGATCAATATGAAACAAAATTATATCATCAAACATTTTTTATTTTTTGTCCATGGGTGTTTTAATATAAAAAATGGTAAATTAAAACATATATTCTATCAAACTTTCATGTCAAAGCCCATGCCAAAAGTCTAAATTAGGGCTATACAAAAAAAAAACGGTTATTTAGATCAGTTATAAATATTTTTTTTTATCACTAATGGTTATTCAATATTTGATATTTAATGGTCAAATAAGCTGAATATTGTAATATTCTTGTCTCATCTATTCACTTAAATGTTAAACTTTTAAACATCGATCTATTAAATTTTAAATAAAGTCGTAGAGTTATTTAATATTTGTCTTATAATTAATGATATTTTTTGGTTTATTATTTTTTAATCCCTTAACTTTGTAAAATTTTATTTTTAATTCTTGAACTTTTTATGACTGATGAATACTTCATAATTATTTTTTTTGTCTTTATTCATAATCCATGTTAAAAGATTAAAAATAAAGAAAAAAAATTTGAAGGATTTAAAATAGTAAAAAAAAATGATTAAAAAATTTCTAAAAATTTAGCAACTAAAAATATAATAAACCTTACTTTTTGTTGTTGTCAGCGAGTGAGAGACAGGAAGGTGGATGAAAAGTATTTTGTTAGGATGAAACCATCTATTCTTCTTTATGCCTTATTCTTAACTTTTACTCCTAATTATTTATTTATAATTGTATGATTTAAATTTATTCTTTTCTTGATGAACTTGGATATTTATCAGACAATAGTCAGTGACTAATCTCTTGAAGTGATATTAAAATTTGTTATCTAATAATCATTTTTTATTAATAAATATTAATGATTAATTTTATTAAATATGAGTGAGAAAAAGATTATATATCAATATGTTATATCGATCATGTTGATAAATTTATTCTTTTCATAATATAAACAGTCCTCTTACTTGATATGTATACTCCAACAAGTCTTTCTCTCTCTGTATATTAATTGTGCAAAATGTAATGAAAAGGCACATAAAATATTGAATGATGAAATGGCAAGAAGCAGGAAGATGACAAGACTGATCTGATAGGGAATCCGAATCCGAATCCGAGGTTATGGGAGGTGGACAAATACTAAAATTCAAAGGTCAAGCTACCTCGGAACTCAACCATAATGTCATGTCACAAGAAGCGTGGCTTTAGAATTGGATAGAGAATGAGTTTTCTTGTTGAAGAGGAACTACCCTTTTGGTTTTGGACGTTGCAGCATCGTGCATGCAGTTCTTCAACTGTTTGCTTGCTTGTCCGTTGTCATTTTAAGTTGTGAGTTGAGAAAGGAAAGGAAAATGGCAATACATACTTTTCTCTTTATGCATCAGTGTTCAGTGATCTCGTGGGAATCCTGCAGTCATTGCTGAATTTGTTTACCGTGGCTATGGATTTCGGACTTATCTGGGTTCTGTACTATACACACATACAATTTAATTTTTACAAAAGAGAAGTCTTTACAAACACTCCTTGTAACATTATAACTACATGCTATATTGAATGTGATATTTATTTGACTCATTATCAACTAAATTAATCACTTTTTTTTTAATTCTGATGAACTGAGTAATTGAGTTTTATAAATAAGATAAAAGAGAGTAAAAGCTTGCATTAAAGCTTAAACATAAATTACAAAAAAGTTTAATGGGAGAACAACACCTAGATATTGCATATAAGTTTTTTCCTTAAAATTAAAGCTTTACATAGTAAAAACTAAAGACAATATTAAAAGTACCTAAAAAAGTGCACCTATGTTTTTTTTATCTGGGTTAGAGATCATTAGTATCTTTCAACCTAATGGATTAGAAACTAATTTTGTCCGTGGTGCATTGTTGTCGCTAGTCTAAGAAAATTTTACACTTATGTTTGATCTTTTAATTTTTTAATTTGCAACAAATTTAATTTGGACTTTTTGCTCTAAATGCTGACATGACTTTTCTTTTGCTTGCTGGTGTTCAAATGTTTGTGTATATATATACATGTGCTGCTTCATGAAGGGGGACAAAACTGGTGGTGGAGAAAGTAGAAAGCATGGTCCATGAGCCATTGTTGAGAATGCAAGTAGGAGGGTAAATAACCACCTTTTTTCAGTAGTATTTAAGGAGCAAGGAGGGAGTGGACCATTTATGTTTATAAGTTTCGTTCTACTTGAAATGAGAAAATGATAAGGAATGAGGGGGGTGAAGTACATGTCTGTATATATATAGAGAGAGGACTAACTAAAAGGCAAAGAGGAGCTCCTTTCAATCCAATACGAAGGGCTGAGGAGTGGCAAGAGCTGTCATCTCATGCATTTGGCTACCCTTAATGTTTGTGATCAGAAAAAGATTTTGCATTGGGACTGTTTTGAAATGTTAAGTTTGGCCATGTGCATGGTGTGAGAGCAACTCCACCCGCCTTCTTAGCCCTACCATTGGATTGAAGGGAGCTCCAAATTTTACCTCTTTTTACTTTTTTTCCTTTGCTTGCAGTGAATACCATGTTTTCGTTCATCAAGGATCCATGACACCTTTGTTACAGCCTCCTCTTTCAACTGTTTCAAGCACTTTAACAGGTTTGTTTTCTCATTGTTTTATCAACTCATACTTTCTTCTTTAACATGTGCATGATAAGCTAACTGGCTCTGCCAACAACACAGCATCAAGTATTTACTTTGTTACGAAATCTTTCAGCCATAGACAGATCTTTCAGCTGCGGAACTAGCAGTCTATCAACAAATAATGGTGATAGGTGGTACAGTGGTTTTGACTGCCACCAATGACTCTTCTTATTTAGGGTTTTAAGTATTTTACTCTACTGTTATAAGAATGACAAAACACTTGAAGCATCTTTGGTTTCGATTATTTTGTGAAAAAAAACAAGTCACTTGTTTATTAAATTAAAAATCTGTCAATAATGCTAAGCTATTACTACTTTCATATACAAAAGAAGCTAATCTAACTTATCTAAGCATGTACACTGTATTCTGTTCTATTATTGCATCAAATTGAAAATGAAACATTTCCAGATACTCTGTTGTTTCTTTCACTTGCCATTGAATTGTAAGGAATTCTAACTATTATCAAGTAAAACTCGATGATAAAAGTGAGAACGTAAGTAGGCAGGTGTAACTTCCCTTTATTGACCTTTTATATCACCATTCAACGGTCAATATAGAATGTGCACAAAAAAATGTTGAGAGGAGACCATGGGAATTCACTTGGATGTAATTCATTTTTCTACCGACTCAATCTTTAATTCCATGACCACCACTGATTATGCTTAAAATGGTCCTCTACCAACATGTCTTCCAGCAGTTTCCTCTGCATTCATAGATATGCCAGGGTAACACCATCATTGTAATAGCTGCAGAAGCATTTGATATTCTCCCTTTCAACTAGTCCCGGGCTTGGGTCAAGAAAATTCAACATGACGGTGAAATTTCATGATTAACAAATCGATGTTTGGTATGAGTTTCAAAGAGTCTTATTATTAATGTAGCACTCATCATAACATGGAACGAAATAAACTTATTTCATAATCTGATTGTGATGTACTCATAGCATTTCCATACTTGTTTACATTTAAATGGTAACAACCAAAAATAAGACTAATAAGCCAAGGAAAAATAGCCGAGGCTAAGTCAAAATACAGTTGTAGTTTGCAGGAAGTTCAACTAAATAAAAAGAACATGAACACAATAACTGCAACATAAGCACTCCAACCCAGTTTCCGATTTAGCAATATGATCAGTTGGATAAATAGTCTTCCCTGCAAAAGGAACAAGACTTATTTTCATTCACAGATGCAAAATCAATGTGTCAATAAAATAATCTTTAAAAAAAAAGAAAATTACCAGTTTACAACAACCAGAAATGTACATAATATTACAAATTAAGATTCCAATTTGATCAAATATGTATCTGTGCACTAGTCTTTGACCAAGAACTCACCCAACGATATCAAATTAACTAAACAAATGTTCCTGACCAAATACATCAAATAACTCGAACGATTAGTTCCTACCAATTTAACAAAAATCCAATGAGTCATCAATCATTTTGACTATTAGCAACAAAACTGCACCATCACTTCCTTTAATTTACTTATAAGAGCAATTCTCCTTATTAATGTCACATTAGTCATCTGCATCAGTGAGAGTATCTGTCTGTACCAAGAAGTTAAAAGTGACAACAATCAAGTGATGATCCTCTAGAAAGCTGTTAATTAACTTAATTTAGCACTTTAGTATCTACTATACATAGTAAAAAATAGTTAATACTGAAGATTTTTAACTCCCTCCAGCAAAGTTTAGGATGCCCTACAATAAATTGCCAGGTATCCGAACTTTTGGACAAGGAACACAAATTCTAGAGACATAAGAAGCATGGACAGCAAGCAGCAACATAAATAGATTTCTAGTCAGTACAGACTTGTCCATTTATTTTTCCAGTAGCATTCAATTAAAAACTAACTCCATCTATGATCTCATAGCCATTCCCAATCCAGCCAATATAAAACTTGCCAAAACGCTAAACATGAATAACTCAATCCTAGGCATTCAACTAAAACTTGTCGAAACCCCAAACACGAATAACACACGACGGATTCATTTAACAACCATTCATATAAAAATTAGAGAAAAGCATAGAAAATCAAATGATGATTCAAATTACCTTCTTTTTTATTTATCGACAGGACAGTCATTCAGACTCAACCGGCTCAACCTTGGGAGCTGTTTGAGAAAATTAAACAAGGAGCAAGCAATCATCATAAAACCATCAACAGACATAGAAGATTAACACAATTGAGAATTCCGAATTCCGAAAACCCTAGCAGATTGAAATTGGAAGAGAGAAGGGTGAGTGAGAGTGACTGACCGTGGAGAGAAGGATGACGACCGTCCTTGCCCCAACCAATGCCGCGGGTGGACTCGAGATACTGGTTGACGAGGTGGCGGCACTTCTGGAGGTGGTTGACGCCTTCGATGCGGTAGCACCATCGGAGCTTCTCCCTAATGATCTTGGCCTTCTCGATTTGGATCCACTTCTCCCTCACGATGTACTCCCTCATCTCCAGCATCGCCACCGGGTCCTTGTACGGATGCGCCGGATCGAAATCGTCCGGCGGCGACTCCTCGAACTCAACATACCCCTTCTTCCTTCCCATTCTCACTCAACTCGCCTGCTTCTTCTGATTGAGTTTGTTTGTTCACTTCGCTTGGTTTTTTCCCCCTTCTTTCTTGTCTGGGCTTACGGGTGTCATTGGCCCAACATACATTTTTCCATACATTGAGCTTAAGAGTAGGGGTGGACATGGATTTAATATCTACTTAAGAATTTGGTTCTTAAATCTATTTTCACTAAAATGTTATAAGTATTTTTTTATTATAAATTTTAGTAATAAAAGATAAAAAGTGAAAATTTAACAACTCTCCACTTGAACTTGATAAGAATTACTTCAAATACCATATGCATTAATTAAAAGATCACTTAAAGGAATTAATCATACACTTAAACTTGACCAAGTTTAATGATAATCATACTCAAGTTACTAAAATAAAATATAATATAAACTCTCAAAACAACAAACAATATGAAGTTTGAAGGTTGAAGCACAATAACAACTATATATCCTTAAAGTAGTAAATCAAACCAAATGTGATTTGGAACAATTCATCTATTTAATCCCCATTGTTCAGAGTATTATTTTATAAAAAATAATGAAACTATATTTTTGAAATTTTAAAAGCAACATCAAAATCCAAGAGTTCATCCATCCATCAAATGACCCATAAGTTTCACTCATATGTATCTTACTTAGCCAACAAGAGAACGTGTGCCTTTCACCAACCTCAACACTATTATGCCCAAAACCAAAATCAACTATTTATACACAAAAATCCAAAACAAAACAAAATAGAATTCACATGCAAAGTGTAACATTAAAGTACCTTGTCAATTGCAAAGTGTAGGAATTAGTACTAATCTCAAACACTACTCTTAAAGAAAAATAGTAGTTGAACCAACAACACCTTGCTGACAAACCAACTCTATTAAAAAATAAAAAACTTTCTGTTACTCAATAAATATTTTAATTATAATATTACTATAAAATTGGAAAACAATATACCTTTGTAAAAAATTTGAAGCTCTTCCAAATCAAAGTCTAACAATGGTGTTGAAGGTGCATCTTTGAGCAATCTTGTGTATAGATAAGGGCATCCACCTTAGGACTACGAAACGGATTAATCACCCTTCTACCTGTGCTAAATGCAAACTCGGATGCTACTATAGAAACAAACATAACTAATAGCTCCTAAGCTATGTTTGAAAGGATTGGAAATCGACCTGAGTTAACTTTCCACCAATAAAGAATATTCAGATTTGCACTTGTATCAATCCCTTCATCTAAATACTTTTGAAGCTCATATTTGTTTGATGAGGTTAGCCCTGATGTTTGCAAAAATAGATTGCAACCATATGGATCTTTCTTGTAACTAGGTACATTTACATGTACGTGTTGTGTGTCATCTTTAGTTCCCCATTTATGACCATTATATTCATCAAACAATGATTTCAAAGAAGACTTTAGCCTTGACTTAGACCCATTTGCCTTGTCCACATCAAAAAATTAATATATTGCCCAATTCATATATTTTACTTTAGACATTGGATCTAACATAACAAAAAAAAGTAACATGTTCAACTTGTTAGAATCACCCCAATATTTCTAATATTTTTCTTTCATATTTTTAGTCATCTTATGTGTAGCACTATCTTCAATGTTGTAGTTAAGAAAATTGTTAATCCCATGCCAAATACCTACCACCTCTAACATGTACATGTTACTAGTAACATAAAAGATACTGGAGATGCACAAAGTGGCTTCATAAAAAATGCTCAAGAATAGAATAGCCTCAACATATTCCCAATATTTATATGAAGGCACCTATCCCTTTTCCTAACTTATTAGCATATTTTCTATCATGAAACTCAAACTCCTAAAAATGTCTTCCTATGCTTTAAAGCAACATCTAACATCAAATAGGTGAAATTCTACCTAGTTTCAACATCCAAGCAAATGTGACCTTTATATTCAATGTTTAGTCACTCAACGCATTCTTTGAAGCTCATAAGTCTAGAAGAAGATGATTTTATATATTTTATTGCAACATGGATTCTTAAAACAGAGTTATCAATCTCTTTTAGCCCACTGTTCACAATCAAGTTCAAGATATGCGCACAACAACACATATGAATAGGCTCTCCTTTCAAAACTAAGTTATTCCAACAGAATAGCCTTTTCTTCAAGAGTTGAATTCTTGTGTCATTTGATGAAGCATTATCAACTGTCAAGCTCAGAACGTGATTTAAACTTTATTCATTCAAGCATGACTTAACAAATTTTGCCATGGCCTCTCCCGTATGGCTTTTTACCTGGCAAAAATTCAAAATCTTTTTGTGCAAATTTCAATCGTTATCTATGAAGTGAGTTGTCAAATACATGTAACTTACATTTAGAGGTGATATCTACACATCAATAGTAAGACAAACTCTTCGACAATGCTGTGAAAGAAAATACTTCAACTTTTCCTTCATTGTATTCCACACTATTACAATTTTATGGGATAAGGTATAATGTGGCCGAATATTAAATTTTGGTTGTAAAGTAAAAGAATACCTCCTAAAAGTTGGATCCTCTGCATATTAAAAAGGAAGTTAAGCTTCAACAAACAATTTTACCATTTCCATTTCATACAAATCTTGATCAAACTTGTTGTACGAAGGAGAGCTAATAATCCTATCATTAGTTGAAGATGAAGTTGTTTTATTCCTCTCGATTGCTTCTTTATTAGGGTTATTCGGACATTTAGAGACATGACCAAGCATTGAACTTGTTCTATTCTCATCATTAATCACGACATCACAATACTTGCATTGAGCCCTCTTATTTGACTTTGGCTCTAGTTGATTGAAATGATTCCAAGTTTGTGATCTATTTCTTCTTTCATTATGGCGAGGGGGTCTCGCAATTGTCAAGCCAATGACAATTGGTGAGGTAGAAACCTCGGTGTTCGAGAATGAAAAGTTGGATGACATCTGTATGGCTGCATTCAAATTATGCACAAGTAAGAAATTCATATTGGAAATTCTGCAAACAAAAAAATAGCTTATATAAATAATACTTTTGTAGTTCAAATTGCAATCTTTATCATCATGGTTAGGTTTCAAAATAATGTGAACTTAATAAAAGATAAACAAAAAACTATAGAACATGTAAGAAAAATAGTCTAGCAAATAAGAGAATGAGAGGTCTCTCGTTGAGGTCTTAGCCAATTCCAGTCTATCCTTCACCATCATCACTCAGCCTTACATCCACTAAAACTGAATTACTTTCTCGCTACCCTCTTGCTTACTGGCAATTCAACAGTTAATTAGTGGACTATCCTTCATTTTCTCCTCATGTACACTTCATCTATTTTAGGGATCCTATTATTAAACAAGCAATATGCCAAGAGACTTGGTGAGCTCTACTATGATGAATTATTTTCTTATAACACTTTCTTTTAGTCTCTTTTAGGAAGATATCTTATCCTCTACTCTTGTAATATTCTCTATCTTAATTTGTTGCTTGCACTCCTAGCACATGTTAATTAATGTCCCACCTTGACATTATTATGCATGTTATATTGCTAACAAATTATCAAAGTTTGAACCTTGACATTCCAGATCCTAATGGTGCAAACATAATGTACATGATGCAATATGCATGTCATCTTATTTTCAAGTATGTGTGATTAATCTCATCTTAACTATGAGCTAGCTAGCTAACTAGCCGTTTTTATGGAAAAACCTTAACTAGGACACTAAAAAGCCTTAACTCGATCTCAAACTTGTTTTTATTGGCAAGTTATATATGCTCATTAAAAGTGGAATTTGACTCTCAAATAACTCGGTTCCTATTTTAGTTTCACCTAAACCAAATCATAGTGGCTATATTAATTCCCAAATCAAAAATCCCATTAAGGAATTCCATCAAATAGGTTTGGAGCAGCAAAACAAAGGCATATAGAAAAAAAGGGCTGGTGAAAAAAATTCATTCCAAGAAATTGCAAAACACATGTGAATGGTAGAAGATAGAAGGAAAGACAATTTTACCGATTGTGAAAGTATGATCCTTCAGAGATTTGCAATTATGATTTGAGCGATTGAAACTTTCAGCAATTAATTGAGAGAGTGAAGAACGATGGGTCAATGCCTCGATGGATTGGAGTGATCAAAAGAGTGAAGAAGATGTCCGAACAATGAACTTTGGAACAAATTCAAATCCAAATATGGACTTCAGATTTTCCACTTAAAAATCGTATAAAAAGAGAGTGGATTCCAGATTTATAAATGGATATAAATTATGAATGTAATAAAAGATCCTTTCCGTTAAAAATAATTAAAATGGATTGGGTATTGTTGCATCATATTTAAATACTAAATTCTTTTTTCTAGGGTTACTCATGAGTAAGCTTGGGTCCAATAATTTCCTCATTATGCTTTGTCTCCATTTTACAAGTTTACAATTGATTTTTATTTTATTTTATTTAGGATTACAATTGATTCTTAACTTTGACTTTTTTTTTGTCAGTTCCTTACTCTTCTTTCTCTCAATTATAATATATAAAATAATTAATTACATGATAACAAAAAAATGTATTATATTATCTAATTACGATACATATAAAAAATATATATATATATATATATATATATATATATATATATATATAATATTACCATGTCATTATGATATTTTAAAAGATAAAATAATAATAAAATAGTACTATAAAATATTTAGACTAAAATATAATTTTAAGTACTTAATTCTTTTAAAATCATAATTGCGGTCCACAATTTTTAGGTTGCGGTAGTTATATAATTTCCTGTTTTAATAATTATGTATTGCAACATTCTTTATGCCTATAATGTTTAATTTATATGATGTGTACCAATATAGCAAATTGCTTATGATGTTCAAGTAGGATTCCAAAAAAAAAAAACTGTATGTCTATCAATAATAAAAAAATCAAACAGTTTGTTAGAATTAACACTAAAAGACATGTTTTTTTTTACTAATTAATGATATAAAAAATGTATAGATATGATGTAGAATGTTTATAATGTCTTGTTACTATTTTAGAAGATATTTACTTTGCATAATAATATAACCAAATTCTAAAGAATCCTTTAAGAACCATTTAGCTTGTGAACCACCATATTGCAATCTAGCTCATACTGCACATGAGTTATCCCACAGGTAATCATCTGTCTAATAGCCTTTAACAAGCCTAAAGCTTCGCCTTCCACCACTTGGAGACAGGAAGCATCACATTCTGTCATGACTAAAACATAGCCTCCAGTTTCATCTCTGCAACAAATGCCCCAACTAGTAAGATTGGTTTCTGAATGAAAAGTTGCTTCAACATTGCACTTTACAATAGAACAGTTACTCCGTTCTTAACCATACTAAACATCACATGGGGAACGATGATTTCGTTTAATTTCATTGCCATCAAATCAACTCTATTCTAGGTTGAGTTATTACCTTTTAGTTTGCAGCCATATAACTTTGGTTGAATTGGAAAAGCTTAATTAATTAACTGTTTTTTACACAATTAATTGATTAGTTTTTAGCATTGACGATTGTCTGTAATTCAAATATCGCGATATTCCAATGTTCTCATGTTCATCTAAATAACATTATTCTTACTAACACTTGTTATAGTGGCGTCAACTGTCAAATGACCAATTTGTAGTTTTATAAAAAAGTAAAAATGCTTCTATAATCTTCACAGTGTATATTAAAAATAGCATTTATGATAACTTTTGTATGATTGGATTCATCAATGCTACGTCATTAAATAGACAAGCAGTTAGATCACCATATAGCTATACAATGATTCAAAAGATATATAATTATTTAAAAATACAATATAAACAACTTAATTATAAATTCAAAATAAAGCTACAAATAACTAATAAAAAATAACAACTCCAACCTAACTATAAATTTAAAATAAAACTATAAATAATCAACTTAAAATAACAATTCATAATAACTTTAACTACAAACAAAAAAATATTATCTTTCAATATTTTCCCCAATAATATACACATGAAAAATCCAAAAATATTATCATATAAGTAAAGGGGTGAGGATAAAAAAAGATATTTCACCACCTAGTTTGTTTTGCAATGCAACTTGGGAATAAGAAGAACTAAACTAGTCAGAGAGATCAAGCCCTACACCTGGCGTCATCAAAACGGTTTGTCTCTTCACTGGACCCCACCCCAATGTCAATTGAAGCTCTATTTCTCCACCATCGACTCGAGCTGGCTCCACACTCTGCACGGAGCCGCTATCGGCTTCCCCTTCAACGATTTTGTTCTCACTCATCCGAGTCACCCCAGATCCCGTGTCACGACTCACTGAACCATGACCACCTAACTCGCTTTCAGCCAACTCAGACACAACTGGCTCTACTCTGGGCTTCACGGCTCGACGCTTGAACTTGGTGGTGCGAGACTTTACCTTGTGAAGCGTCTCAGAGTCGAACGATTTATCACTCTTTGCCACGTGGCGAATATCACAAGCCTCGAGCTGCAGGCTTGCGGCGCCGTCCAAAGGAGCCTGTTGAATCGGCGCGCCATTAAGAATGGCTTTGACGGCGGCTTCACATAAATGCCAATTCCCGGTTGAGAGCAACCCGGTCGAGCCGAAAACCGGGTTCACCATCCGACCACAAGCTTCGTAAAGCAAAGATTTGAAAACGGCTGTAAAAAACAAAAGTAAAAACATGTTCCAACGTTAATAATAGAAGGATACAAAATTAAGAATAAAAAAATGCACAATTTTGTAACAAATGGATAATGAATTTATATTATATTTAAACCTCTACTTCAAAAATCATATGTAAGGTTTATGTTATTAATCAATAATGGCAATATCTTAAAATTAAACTAATTTAAAATAGAAATTTGATATGTTATGATAAAATTGGATACCTGGTTGTAGTTGAGAGGGAGCGTTGGCGAGGAGATTGAGGAGGCCTTGGCGGCCATAGAACTTAGCAAGGAAGAGAGTGGCGTTGGATTGGGAGTTAGGGGAATTGATCCATTGAAGGGAGGTGCGAATGGGGCACTCATGGGTGCACCCTCTGCGGAGGACGCGGCATCCATTGCAGCTCAAGCGCATGCTGAATTGAGATTATATGATTAGTGACGTGTTTGGGATGTCTCAAATGAAATATGCCAAATTGTTACTTATTATTATCAAATGAATTGAGATTATGGTTTTATATTGAGGAGAGGAGTGAGGACGTGGGTTTGGAATAGAGCGCAGCTGTTTTCGCTTCCAAGAACATGGCAGTTTTGGGATTGGGGAATGTGGTTTTGTTTGGTTGAATTATGGAAGGGGTTCGAGGGCCCACGTTGCCTCAAGAAGCAGGAATAGATTATTAATCATCGTCAAATTCACAAAAGTTTCCCGGTTTTGCAAATTCATAAATCAATTAACACACTTGTTTCTCAAATTCACACTACTTTTTACACAACAACAATGAGTTTAATCTAATAACATACTTTTTTAACATATTTTTAAATTACACAGCTTTATATAATTTTAAATAAGTAAGGCATGAGTTTTAAATTTGATACAAAATTTTTATTTTAAAAGACTAAATGTTAGTACTTGACTATAATATAAATTAAAGTGATATTGGAAGAAGCATGTTGTACTTCAAAACAGTCTCTAATGGTGTTAGGATATATTGATGTTGCATGACCACTTTTAAGACACTTTTTTAATAGCCTTAGCTAGGTAGATATTGGATTTCAAATTTTAAACTTTTTATTTTTTACTCAATATTAAAATTTAAATTTCTGTAAATTGTTAATATAAAAAATTTTACATGTTCAAACTTATTATATGCGTTGATTTATAATTCAATGACAATTGACTTTAAATTGCTGTCCACAACTCTAATTATATTTGCAACATAAAAGCTTTATAATTCATCACAATCATATCATGACATGAAATGTATTTTTTACAAGTTTCTCTAATATAAAAAGTTACCACGAAATTGTAGCGGTAAATATAACTCCAATTTGAAACCATGAGTGACATCATATTTTTTTTTTACATATTATTCGTGTATAAATTATTTACTCTTATACTAATATATATAAATGAAAACATAATAATATTTTATGATATTTAATGCTAATTTTTGGGTATGAGAAGGTATTTATTGATTGGAAAATGGTAAGAGATTGGAGAAGTAGGAGCCAATGGTTTTGAGAATGAATTGCCCCCACTTGCTTTCTGCTTATCCCATACGTCCTGTAAACGCGGAGACTGTATCTCTCACCCAACACACCCTTTTTCCTTCCTGCTTCCGTGTTTCCTACCCAACTTTCTGTTCACACACATATCCATATATTATATGCTTTTTTTTTTTCTCTGTTTTTTGAATTATTATATTGATAGGGAGAAATTATTAATTTTAATAATTATTAAATTTTGTTAAAGAATTTAATTGACAACTTTAAATAAGTCTTTTATTTGAGATCTTATAAAAAGAAATCGAACTCAATTTTATTTGGATTAATGACTGAGTAACTTATTGATCGTTTCTCTTTTGTTTTAACAAAAAATGGTGTTTTTACATAATCGTTAGATCTGTCTGTTACCTTTTGCTATGATATGGTCGAAGACGTAAGTAATGAACTAATAAATCCGAGCTTATTTGTTGATGTACTAGTATATTAATAATGGAATTGGATAATCCAGAGAGTTGAGAGGTTCTTGGTGTAATAATGTTCATCCTCTGCCTCCACTTGCAGCTGTGTTAATTAAACTGTTATCCGAAGATGCTATGGTTGAGGCTTTTTGTAGGCACACACACACACACACACACACACACACACACACATATAATTATTAATTGGTTAATCTGAAGAAACTATTAATCATTTAACAATGCCTTCAAAAAAAATTAATCATCTAACAATAATTAGTAGAAAAATAAAACTGTTTGATTACAAAATCAAAGAAAGCTCAAAACTATGTTCTCTTGTTCACATTATTGTTAACTTTGAGGATTAAACCATCTAAAGTGTTAAGAAGAATAACTTTATTATTTGATCCCACAAATTGCATGCAATTAAAATAGATTTTATTTAAAATAAAATTTAAATATATTATTGTCAACTCTCAAAATCTTGTCCATAATCATAACTATTATCTTGATTATTTTTTAATAAGATAAAAATTGTTCAAAATTTTAAAATTAATTTCTTATAATTTTTTTTTTTGAAATAAACTTGTGTCCCGCTCGAGTTGACATCTAATTCAACATAATTTCCAAGAATTACTAAAATTTCTCGCTACTTTTGATAAAGGTTATGGTAATTGAGAAAAAGTCTTTTAAGCTATAATGCATAGATACGAAAATGACCATATGATTATTCTAAAAATTTATATTATACGATACGTGAAAGAAACATATATAGATATGTATCAAAATTCAATAAATTTAATAAATATATGATTGGAATTCTATAAATTAAGAAATACTTCTTGGACATTGTTAAAAGCAAAAAAAAATTATAAATCATTACCATAATAAATTAATTCCTATTATTTACAAATAAGAATAGTGCTATTGATCTCATTCCTTTCTTATAATCATCTATAAAGAGGGAAAATTTCATTTTTGGTCCATCAAATGACAATGCTTCAAAAGTTTTAAATTGTAAATGCCTATATGTCTTATGTAGCTGTATTAGATTTTATTTTTTTTCTAAAAGACACAAATACTTCACCGATATGCCATCCATAAAAAAAATATCTAAAAGTATCGGTATCATATATGCGAACCAAATGAAAGTATTGATGCTTTATGGATTTAGAGTCACAACCGCATGATGGTTTTTATATGCTTTAGATGGTATTGCGTACTCAATTGAAGTTTTGAGTAATATTACGATGTTTTCTTTCTTTGCCAATGACACTTGAAAAATCCATGTTCTTGTACCTTGAATTAGAATAATTCTTATAAATTTTAGCTTGCTTCTGCGGTATATATAATTTTATCTCTGTTGGTAAAGATCAAAGGCAACATTTGGAGCTTATATGTGTATTGGCTTAACAGGTTAGCAATTTTATGGAGGAATAAAATGGTGGAAGAAATTAGGAGGGTGAGTAATTATTTTTAATTGGAAATAAGAACCATACATAAGATGAGGTTTGTCAAGTTGTGCATAGTTCAACGGAGATGTGATTTTTTTTATTCAAGATTAAGATTATTTTTTCACCTTTTACGTACCAAAAGTTGTTTGGGTATTTTCAAATTATTTTAACAATTGCATGTTTTTTGTGGTTGTGGGAGTGGTGAACAAAGGAATGTGTCGTGAAAGGTGGACAAGGTGAAATTGTACATGATTATGTTGTTTGTTCCTCTTTTTTTTAATTATTAAATTTTTAAAAAAAAGATAAACCTGAACCATTAAATAATTAAATGGTATAAATAAACTCATTTTGTTTTCTAAAGTCAGAGGACTCACTTTAGGTGATTCAAATCCTTTTTTGGCAAGACACGAATGCAATGGTGTTCTTCCACTAGAATGATTGTAACGTAGAGAATGTTGTTCTCCTATTTTTTAGGAGTCCCCTTTCCATCTCTCACAAATCCATACAAAAACTATAATTAAATTATTTAACAAAACTAACTATATTTACAAAGGAAAAAAAATTCAATTGATGTTTATACAAGTTTACTCAACTCTCGTCGCAACAAGAACATTTGATAAATGTTAACATCCTTAAGGTTGGATTCTCCACTATCGGTGCTTTACACATTGTCCATGCTACCGCTTTGATAATTTTGATATTCACACTTAGATGTAGCTATATTAAATTCAGAATGTGTTGATTGTAATTTCAACAAATTGTCATGGATGGTGTAGCATGGTTAGTTTTTTATTTTAATGTTTTATACCCATGTTCAGAATTGAAGTGGTTGCAAGCTTTCATCATTTGTACATTAGTGAGAAATAGGAAGAGATTAATATATATGCTCCAATATATCAATGATTGGAAATGCAAAATGATAGAACCTTTGGTTGTTTAATTTTGTTTAGGAATCTACAAACATTCAACCTTTGATCCCTTTGAGTTTTCCTTTTGCTACTCTTCTCTTTTGAATGAATAGTCCATGGCTTTTGTTAGTGAATGAAATTGAAAGCAAAATGTTTTTACAGGTATTGCATGCACTGCATTATATTGTATAATTTAATCATTTAATGTCAATACAATGATTTTTACTATTATTTTTGTTGGGGTAATTTGGATATTAAATTCAGGTTAGAAATGTTTATTGGGTGATATGATACAATGAAAATTGTTATGAAACATCTCTACATGAATGTATGAAGTCGTTATCCCTTGAGGAATCACCTAGTGATGAATCCACCACCTAATAACCACACCATCAAACCCAAAGACTTGGGCAATTCAAGTGCCGATTTCAACGGAGTTAGCTCACTCCAGAATAAGGTGTCATCCGAGGCAAAATTTCAACGTGTTTTGCATAGCCCAGTTATGACAGGTATGATGAATTTTAACCCAACCTTTATCTTGTGATTGTGTTTTGATGCTTATAGAGATAATGAGATACAAATGAATTAAAAATTTCTTAATTAATATTATTTATATGGATATATTAGTTTTTAATTGGGTCAAAATAGTTGTGTGATTCATGTACTTAGTGAGATAGGTTAGTGTAATTGTATAGTTGTATTAACAAGGAAATATATTGATATTTATGTCTACATATTCCCTTAATAAAGGAATGAGCTAGGGGCTTTTCAAGGCAAAAGAATTTTGAATAGAAATTAAGCTAAATACAAAAATTTATAATAAAGCAAACATAATTAATTTTCTAACTTTCAATAGTGATTTGTTTGTCAAAACTAGAATAATCGATATATGAATTGTTATGATTGTGTATAAAAGAAAATAAATGGAGCTCTAAACTTTTTTTAGTTGCATGGTATACAATTTATACGATTGCTTTAATTAATAGTAAGCTAGGTTTGCTAGAAATAAAAATTCTATCTCCAAGCTTATCCATCCATAGGAAAATGAAAAGAAATAGAGAAGAGATAAATAAATGCTTGTGTTAAAGACATATATAATGTGGAAATCAAAATATATCTCTTATTTTATGATTCATTTGACCAATTAGATAGTGTTTTGTCTTTATGGTACTCATTCCATATCTTTTACAGAGCCATCAACTACATTAATAAGCCAAGTAGGTCATAAGTTCCCTGAGGTGTTGCGACTGAGACAAGGAAGTTATGCAGATCTTCCTTCAACAAAAATTTCAGAATTGATGAAATCAACTAGTTTGGATGTAAATTCTCATATTCTTTTCATTATCTTTGAATTTTCACAATTTATACACATCTTTCTAGTTCTATGCATCATTGATTTGTTTCAGCATTTATTGTTGCAGAATGCTCCTACTCAATCACTTTTGAGTGTAGTGAATGGCATCTTGGAAGAAAGTGTTGAAAGAAGAAATGGTGAAATACCCCATGTATGGCATTGGAGGCTTTAGTGTTACATATATCATAAATGTATTCATGAAAAGTACATATATAAGTTCATGCAAAATGAGTTACACATGTATAATAAGGTTTAATTTGGAGTATTGTCTAACAAATATTTTTGCATCTTAGCGTGTGGCTTGCTTATTGAGAAAAGTTGTACAAGAGATTGAGCGACGTATATCAACTCAAGCAGAACATCTAAAAACTGTAAGTTAGTTATAATAATATTATTTTCAAAAGTTAGTTAACCTTTAATTGATTTAATCTCGCCATTTTCTTACTGTTTGCCTTTAGCAAAACAACCTTTTTAAGGTTCGTGAAGAAAAATATCACTCAAGAATCAAAATACTTGAGGCCCTTGCATTTGGAACCAAGGAAGAGAATGAGGTATCCCAAATATCTTTACCAATCATCATGTTACAAGTGAATTAATACATAGTACATGAGTACAAGTTACAAACATTTCTATTTATCATAGAAAACTTTTTTCTAACATATGGCTAATACAAATAAACTTCAGCAGGTAAAGGTAATATTTTTTGTACTTTCCAAGTAACTGCAAGCAACATGTGTACACACTTTTAGAAATAGGATATTATAAGATCCTTTTTAATTTTTTTGTGTATTTTAAAGCTAAAGAAACAAATAATATTGAATTATTTTCCTTCATTTGTACTGTAAGATTTTTGGTCCCTTAATACAGGTTGGAAGGACTAAAAAAGAAGACAAGAAGGTAGAAGAATTAAAACATTTTGACAAGATTAAAATGGAAAAAGAGATGGAGAATGACTTAAAACAAATTAAGGGCACCGAAAAGATGACAAATGATAAAGATGGTATTGGGTATACTAAAGAGATAGATGACAAAAATATGGAAATTTCAACATTAAAGCAAGAACTAGAAACAATGAGAAAAACCTATGAAGTACAACTCTCACAGTTGGAAGCAAAAGCTGAGGCAGAAAAGAGAGTAGATGACAAAGAGGTTATGAAATATATTAAAGAGCTAGAGGACAAAAATATGGAAGTTTTGACGTTAAAGCAAAATTTAGAAACAATGAAAAAAACATATGAAATACAATGTTCACAGTTGGAAGCAAAAAATGAGAAGGAAAAAATGGCAGATGACAAAGAGGTTATTAAATATATTAAAGAGTTGGAGGACAAAAATGTGGAAATTTCAACATTTAAGGAGGAACTAGAAACATTGAAAAAAACATATGAATTAAAATGCTCACAATTGGAAACAAAAGTTAACGAGAAAGAAAATGTAAATGATAAAGAGGTTATTAAATATATTAAAGAGCTAGAGGACAAAAATGTAGAAATTTCAACATTTAAGCAGGAACTAGAAACAATAAAAAAAACATATGAAGTAAAATGCTCACAGTTGGAAGCAAAAGTTGAGGATGCTAAAGAAGAATTGAAACATAAATCACAAGAATATGAACATTTGTTGGAAAAACTAAGAAATGAGGTTAAAGAGAATGAAGTCATTTCTGAGTCAAAGTATCAAAAGTGGATCATGAAAGAGAACGAGATACGAAAAGCTGTGAATTTTCAGTTTAGTTCCATACAGGTAAACTTACATATATGTGATGAATATCAATCTTATTGTTATTATGTCAAATATTTCAATTTTCTACTAAACTTGCAAACATGCAGAAATTGAAACTGTCGTGGGAATCCATTAAGCAAGATACTATGAAAGAGCAAAAGATTTATTCTGAGGAATCTAATCGATTAGGTAAGCCTAGCTTGCAATTACATGTCACTTTTATGCTCCCCTTACCCTCCATTTTATTTTATTTTTTGAAAGAGGTAAGCTATGATAACTGTATTGTAACAGGTATAAATCTTAAATCACTAGTAGATGCAGCTGAGAATTATCAAACAGTTCTTGCAGAAAATCGAAAATTGTTCAATGAAGTTCAAGAATTAAAAGGTGGCATTATATGTGTTTGTCTAACATATAATTGATGTGAGTTGATTCTGAATTCACGTGAAACGTTTCCAATACAGGAAACATTAGAGTATATTGTCGACTTAGACCATTTCTTCCTGGACAAAAGGAAAAACAATCTATTGTGGAACACATTGGTGAAACAGACTTAGTTGTGGCAAATCCTGCCAAACAAGGAAAAGAAGCACTTAGAACATTTAAGTTCAACAAGGTCTTTGGCCCAGTCTCAACTCAAGGTTTATTTCTATATACTCACCATTTTGTCATTAGGCTTTGAATGGAAAAACATTTTTCCATTATAATAATACCTATTTATATAGACTCCAATTTCTTGTTATTTGGATTTTTTACACTTTATTGTTGTGTTGATTGTTATTACTCTAAATCATGCAGCTGAGGTGTATGCTGACATACAAGCCTTTATACAATCAGTACTTGATGGGTTTAACGTATGTATATTTGCTTATGGCCAGACTGGTTCAGGGAAAACTTACACAATGGTAAGCAACTTTATATATATTAATATATATATATATATATATATATATATATATATATATATAAATTTTTTTATCTCATTCATCATTTTAGATAAAGGAATTACTCATTCTATAATATGTCATTCTTTCTTAGAGTGGTCCAAATGGTGCAACAACTGAGAGTCTTGGCGTTAACTATCGAGCTCTTAATGACCTCTTCAGCATATCCACAAGTAGAAAAAGCTCCATAGTGTATGACATTGGGGTTCAAATAATTGAGATATATAATGAACAAGTGCGTGACTTGTTATCGACTGATGCTTCTTCAAAAAAATATCCTTTTTCAATTATTATGGACAATTTATTCTTTGCATAAACTTTCTTCTTCTAGTTTTTCTTTCAATTATTTTTGGAAAAGAAAATATATGAAGCATGACATGTTTATCACTTATGATTTCCTTAATTTGCACACACTTGGGATATTAAGTCATTCTCAACCTAATGGATTAGCAGTACCTGATGCTACCATGCAACCTGTGAAATCAACTTCAGATGTCATTAAGCTAATGGACATTGGCCTAAAAAATAGAGCCAAGGGTTCCACTGCTATGAATGAAAGAAGTAGTCGTTCTCATAGGTTTGTCTTTTCACTCTCCTGACAATTCAACAATGCAAGTCTTCTAGTATAATGACTTTCAAAAAAATTGTGTGCCCAGTGTGGTCTCAATTCATGTTCGTGGGATGGATAAGAAGTCTGGTTCCTCTCTTCAAGGTAATCTTCATTTGGTAGATTTGGCAGGAAGTGAAAGGGTAGATCGCTCTGAAGTAACTGGAGATAGGCTTAAGGAAGCACAACATATTAACAAATCATTATCTGCCCTTGGAGATGTCATTTTTGCTCTTGCTCAAAAAAGTTCCCATGTACCATATAGAAACAGCAAGCTCACTCAACTTCTACAATCATCTCTTGGTAAATCACAGTTTATCATTTGTTGTCTTACCTTGCTAGTATCTAACACTTCATGTCTTGCCTTGCTAGTATGCACAAAAGTGAAAAATCCTTGAGTTGCTTTATGTCTTTTGAACTTGTATTCTATATCACTATTTCTGATTAGATAAGATTTCATATGAAACATATGTTTAATTTTATTGCACAGGTGGTCAGGCCAAGACACTCATGTTAGTCCAAATTAATTCAGATGTAAAGTCTTTTTCTGAATCTCTAAGTACTTTGAAGTTTGCTGAGAGGGTTTCTGGAGTTGAGTTAGGTGCTGCTAAAAGTACCAAAGATGGTAGAGATGTCCGAGAATTAATGGAGCAGGTACTTGATTAATATGGTTATATTACTTTTCTTTCAATATATATTTTATGAATGCATCAATGCCTTTCATTTGATCTAGTATCAACATTCCTTTCTTTTCATTGTCTTTTGCTTATAAAGACCTATAGAAAGATATAGGTAATTCAGTTCTGGTATCTACCTTATACTATCTAGTAGAAAAACAACTAGTTCAATTTGTTGACCAAGATGGAGTTAGCATCTGTCAAGGATTTCACATTTCTGACAATGAGTTAAATTTGTAGACAACTAGTTTAACTTGTTTGAATTTTCTACCTGACCGTTCAGGTGTCTTCTCTCAAGGACACTATTTTGGTTAAAGACGAGGAGATTGAGAAGCTACAATTACTTAAGGATCTGAAAAATGTTTATCCTGGTGTCAATTCTGAGAATTTTGAAACTACCTCTGAATGAGTTGTGGATTCTATTTTTCCAATCAAAGGTTTATTTGGAAAGAAAAGCAACAAAAGCATAAATGGAAGTAATAAGAACTTTGAAGGTGAGGTTATGATTATTGATTTGCATATGCGTATCTTGATTGAATATTAAGTAACATTTCTGACTACGGTATTGCTTTAGAACAAATTTTGATTTTTTTTTTAAATTCCATTTTAAATGAGACACCAAAACATAAAAAACATAAAGTAGTGTTTATATTGTTAAAGCTTTCACCATTGCCTTCGATATTTCTGCTTAACAACTTTGCTATAGCTATTATAAAGGGTATTCTTATTAACTTCCTTCTTGATTATCCATGCAATAATTTTAGAAAATAGATTTTGTTCTTGTCACACAATGATGCATATTATAGCATGTTCTCATCACAATTGTTTCTTATGGGAAGTTTTAGAATGTGTACACCTTGGAGGGAACTTGAATCCATATTCATAATCTTGATGTAATCTTAAAAAGAAAAGAATAAGAGAAAATTAGAGTGTGTTTGATATCTACTTTCAAAATCTGTTTTTAGTTTTCAAAATGCAACTAGAAGGTGGAGGGTGATGCAAGCCACATAATTGGGTGGAATCAAGAAAGGTTGAATGAGATGAAAAATAAAAAATTTAAGAAACTAGAAAAGATCTTTCAGTCGTTTCTATATTTTAGTTTTTAAAATTCTTGTTTTTGAAATAATTATCAAACCTTAATAGATTTTGAATTAGAAATTGATTGTTAAGTAATGTGTGTGTGAGAGAACATGCATATCATTCCTTTCGAATGGATTGAACTTACTAATTAGGCCTTTTTTTTATTAATTGTTCTTTTAGTCCTTCAAAAATGTTCAAATTTTAATTTTAGTCTATGACTTTTTTATATGACTATGTTATTGGTGTGAAGTATCTATAAACTTTATCGTTGAATTATTTTTGTTGTAGAACTTGATTGACCATCTTTAGTGAGATTTCTCCTACTGACTTCGTTATTTTTTATTCAAAAGATTCAAACTCGAGATCTTGTTTAAAGTAATTTAATCTAATTCCACTTAAACTAACAACTTATTGGTTTAGTTCATGATTTTGAAAACATTGGTTTTAGTCTTTCTCTCACCTTTGAATCTTATATACAGGAACAAATGTTAGATTTAAGGATTAAACTTTGAGTATTTTCAAAAATATGGAAATGAAAACTATTAATTTTTTAAAAGTCAAGAATTAAAATCAAATTTTAGAAATTATTTTAAAACTAAAAAAATTATTAATCCATTTTTTTTGTTACAACAAGTTTTATTGTATCTAATTAGGCACTATAAATTAATTATATGATGATTTTGTACTTCCACTGTACTTGCAAATTAATTTATGTTTTTATTTTATAATTCTATGAAAAAGGGCGATTTCATTCAATAACTTTTTTTTTTAATTACATGGTTTCTTTTTCTAGTAGTTTTTATTTTCTAAAACAATTTTGTAATGATTACAAGGCCTCCCTACTTAAACTCTAATACTTGACTTAGATGAACAGATTAAAATTTACACATGAATGCTTTTGAGCTAGGTCTTCTTTTTTTAAGGCATGATTTAGCTACAATAACAGTTATAATCTTATAATAATATACTCCATGACATTTATATTTAAAATTTTAAGTGTCTGTTGTATTAGTTTTTTTGGCTTGTTAGAAACTTTGCTCATTAATGTTTCAACTAATTCCACAAAATTTTCCTTTCAGGTAGTTAAAGCAACTCCAGAATTGGATATCTTATAGCTTCAAAACTGTAGAAGTAAAGTAGGAGGCAGTGGTTAACATTTCATTCATGAATTGAAATGTTTACACTGATCATAAATGCATATAAGATACACATTCTTTCTTTTTCTTTAAATATAAACATATAATTGTTTGATTGTTCTGATCTTTGATTTGTAGTCACGTAACAATTGTGTATATATGGTAACCAATTTTGACTTTGTAATAATCATTTGCGGTTTGAACAATTTTAACCTCGAACAAATCACCCAGAACTTTTGCTATCATCGATGACAATTGGGTTTGATCCTGATGTGAGCATTAAAAAGAAAAATTATCCACTATGTGTAGTATCTTTACTTAATTACATATGTTTGGACTTGGACCTAGATAATTACCTGGAAAAAAAATTGAGTATACATGTGGGTTTAGTTATTATTTCGATGTCTCACTTCTTGTATCCGCACTTATATTATTTGATAATAAATATTTTTTTAAATAAATTTTTTGTTATATTAGTTAGTACATTAAAAAGAAATGCATTGATCGAAGGTAGAGATTAGCATGGTCGGCCTAAAAGTAAAACAAGCCAAGCACTTGCTATAAGCCTAAAACAATTGACCAAATACAAAGGTCCCAAAAAAATGTTTTTAATTATAAATATTTTCTTCTAAAAAAATTAAAAGAATCTATTTCTATTAACCAGTTTATTTTAAATATTAAAATTAAAGATTTTCTCCTAAATTAATAATTTATTTATTTTTTATCTTACTAATCTCAAATGAATATCCATATATTCTACTATTTAATATTTTTTGAGGGTTTACTAATTAATATTTAACAGAATATATACCTTCAAAAAAATATTTTATATTATATACTTTGAAGTATACCAAGATAACAAAAATATTGATATCTTCCTAATATATCTGGCGTTACCAAAGTCCAAAGGGTTCCGCGTGATGCTCAAGATTTTGTATTCTCGTATCGCATAGTTAGAGTGTTGGAAAATTATTTGAGTTTTGATTTTCTCATTTCCGTTTGTTCAATGTTCAGTTCGTGAACGATCATGTTTTTTTTATATCTTACTTGTTAAATTAAAAATCAAAATTTCACAAACTGTCACAAATTGCAAATCCATTATATTATGTTTGACACACACTAATGCGGTGGTCTTAACAAATTTAAATTTAGAGGACTAGGAACCAAAATAACTCTCAAATTTAAAAGACCTAAAACGTATTTAAATAATTAAATCTATATTAATTCAGTTCACATAATAATGTAGAAGGTCGTGTCCTGTTAGAAGGCCGCTTGGCAATTCCTGGTGACACGCATACACAGTCGATCTGACATATTTTTAGGCTTAAAGTAATTTTTAAGATGAAATCTTTTTAAAACTAATAATATTTTATGGGCTAAATTGAAGAAAAAAAAATCATATATTAAGAGATAATTTATTTAATTAAAATTAGTGACTAATTAATTTTTAAATGTGAGAAAATAACAGAAAAATAGGAGCTTTAAAAAAATAATTTTTCTTTCATAAGAACACTTTAGTTACCTCTCTAAAGAAAACACTTTAATTACCACTATACTATAATAATAAAAGTTGTATAAATTTTTATACTAAATTACTTTTTTCTAGAGAGTCTAAAGCAAGGACTTAATTAAGCTGCCTTATGTTTACTTCATCCCCGTATGCATAAATATGTTTTAAGGATAACCATTTCAAAAATTCAACTCGGACTAGAATCACTCGATAATATAAGTTTTAATAATTAAAGTGTTCATGATTTCATATTACATAAATCATCATTTTTTTCTTCCTCAATAATGTTAGAACTTTCATAACTGTATGAAATAAAAGTAGTTACATGTATAGTTAGAGAGTTGTTTTGAAGCTATTACAAATTCGTATCTGTTCATATTTAAGAAAAGTGAAAGTGAAAGATGTCAAAAGTAAGAAAGAAAAATTAATGATCGAAGAGAAGAACAAGTTTAAAAATACGGTGTCAGATTTTTCAATTAAGTAGAATCGGGTTTAGTTTTAAATGTTGTCTTCTATTTAAAAATATACTTATTTTTTTAATACAATATTGTCTATTTGTCTTAATGTTATTAATAACTTTTTATGTGAAAATGACGTCATTAATTATATTGACTTATGCAATAACAACAGCTATAAGAGAATGCTGAAAAAAGTTAAAAATATTATATTAAACTATAAAGTTATAGGACAAAATTAAAACTAAAAGATAAAATAGTTTATGTATTTGTCAAAAGTAAATATTTTGTATGGTACACATAAATTATAATATATATATATATATATATATATATATAATGAAATTTATTTATAACGTAGTTATAATATATGTCCTTTTTTATTTTTATGCATAACATAATAAAGGAATTTTAATAATTATAACATACATTTTTAAGAAAATATATTATAAACCAAACACATGTGTTAATTAATTATAAAAATATAAAAAATGATTCTCATAAATTTCAAATATTAACCAAACACTACTACAAAATAGGCCTATGACGACGGTTATTTAACCCCTACGACGACAGTTATTTAGGTGTCATTGTTATGCGTGTCCTTGAAAATGGGCCATTTTCGACGACAGTTCTAAAAAACCGTCGTTATTTATATTTTTAAAAAAAAAAAAAACAAACGAAGACTGTTATTTACAAAAAACCATCATCGTATGTCTGGATACGATGAGGGTTTTTGCTTAATAACCGTCTTTGTTTGTATTTTATTTTCATTTTTTTAAATTAAATACAAACGAAGACGGTTATTAAGAAATAACCGTCATTGTATGTCAGGATACGATGACGATTTTTTCTTAATAACCGTCTTCGTTTATATTTTATTTTCATTTATTTTTTTTAAAATTAAATACAAACGAAGACGATTATTAAGAAAAAACCGTCTTCGTATGTTGACATACGATGACGGTTTTACTTAATAACCGTCTTTGTATCTATTTAATAAAAAAAAAATACATACAAAGACGGTTTTGCTTAATAACCGTCTTTGTATGTATTTTTTTTTGTTTTTTTTATTTTTTCAAAAAGAATTAAAAAGACTTGAGCTAAACTATTGAAATAAATAGAATTAAAAAAAGACAAAATAATCACAAACTAAATTTCAAAATATATCAATTTTATAAATTTTAACTTCTAACTAATGAAAACCTGTTGACAGCAAGCAGAAGCATAAAGGTCTTAACTAATAAAAATTATTGGTATTACTAGCATTGTACTAAAAAACTTGACACAAGCAATGAAAAGAAAAAATTGTAAGTCACAATACTCATCTTACCTAGTTGATCAAACTACGAACATCCTCCTTTTTCCAAAGATAGGAGGTTCCTGTATGAATTGAAGTAAGTCAATACCTGTGCATGATGTTAAATAGCCTTTTAATTTATGAACAATAGAATAGCTACTCAATAGAATAATTTTAAGGTTTAAACATAAATCTTTCAAAGACAATACACACAATAACTAGCAGATTGATAGAGACTTGGAATAGTTTCAGTGTAAGCTAATTTTGCATGCCTTCTATAATAATTATGTTTTTAGAACAAGAAAAATAAACTCCTGTTATTGTTTTTCTGTTGAGTCACTACTGGAGAAAAAAACTCCTGCTATTGCTTTTCTGTTACAACGGCGGCATCTCTACCACTATTTCTGGCAACTCAACCCCCCGACCCCAATACCTATCATTGTATGCATCAGTGTTTCCCTAGCACCATCCAGTCACATTCAAGAAAATGAAGTACTTTGTTTATAAAACAAATCTCAGTTAATTAGATTAAACTCTTGTAACCTAAATATTCATATATCAAGACTAAGTGACTATAGCAACCCTTCAACACATATACCAGAGTTTCACTAATAGCACACCCTCACGAGAACAGAACCAGCACCACTTGAGCATAGATTTGATCATAACCTGCATCTCTTTATAATAAACTTCACTCCAACTCTGCTCCTAATAACAAAACTGCTTCTTAATAAAAAAAAGACCTCTCTGATTGTGTAATTCTGCACTTAGTCTGAAATCCTGCATAATTGTGACATAACCACTTTTTTTCCATCAGAGCATATTTCCATCAGACCCGCCTCTGCCCATGACCTGTTTGACAAAAAACCACACCACTTCTCCAATTAATATAGAAAGTAAATTATGGAATCAAGGATAACTATACCGCTAGTAAATCCACGCTAACAATACCAGAACATGAAAATCATAAATTATAGATGTAAGTGTCCAATACCTTCAGAAACATTGCTTGGAATAGCTCAAACCATATGCTTCCAATCTGTGCAATAGAAAACAAATTATGTGTAGTATCTGTGGTCATGCTATTCTTATCCTATTGACTCCACAGAGGTCATAGGTGTCATAGTAGTCTATTGGAATGGATTCAATATCCTCCAATTTTGATCACCCACCCTCCATATATACATAACAATAAAACTTGTATCTTGTTTAGTTTAGGACAATTATAAATGGATATGACAGACTTATTTGTGAGGGTATATGTGTAGAAAATCTCATCCTTATTGGCAGTATACTCAAAATCAAAAATGTAGTTGGGTTGTAAACCTGGCCTTCCGCTTAAATATTGGTTGATCCAAGGTTCAATCCTAAAGAACATTGTTTATCCCTTCAATCATATAAAACTAAAGATAATTGTGGAGTGTTAAAACCTGAACCATTCATGTATTGGGACCAATAAAAAAGTATTTGATATGAAGAATCAGGTTACCATAATTGCCTAAATCAAAATCAGGATCAAGTGCCAAGGGCAACTCATATCCGTGCTGCATATACCAACGGATCGATTCTGCCGGAGTGAGCTAGTTTCTTACAACATAGTGAACAAAGGTTTAAATATCTATTAGGACAAGTATTCACATTTAGTGTCTCACCCTGTCTCGAATATGATTGGCTTCAAAGTAGGAGGACACACGTGAGAAACCAAAAATAATATCCATGTTGCATATCAATGAAAGATGAGGTGATTTAGTGTGTAACTATTGTTTCATGTGCAAGTGGTTATGGCTGACAAAAATAAAAAAAAGAGTAAAACCTGATTCTGGAACATAAACCTGAACTAAAAAAATATGATTGAAGGGTATTTGATATGCTAAAAAAGTATTTGACAAAAATAAAAAAGGGTCTATAATATCGCTTCTGAAGTATCAATATAAGGATAGAAAATAAACCTGAACTATGCTACAAGGACGAGGGCATAGATCATCTTGTCACGAATTAGATTGAATCCAATCTGCACCAACCATTTGGGTTGTGCTTGTGCTTTGCTGATTTTACACAAAGCTGAGGGCAATGGAGGTAGCAAAAAGGAACAATACATTAAAAATGTCTCATAAGCTTATAGATGATATAAGCACATGGTTAAACCACACGCATACAAGCAATCAAAAGCCAAATAAAACATTTCAGACCCATATTATTGCCAAAGAAAAGTGGATTATCGTACCAGTATTGACACCAAAATCGAAGTTCCCTGTTGTCTGATCAATAGGAAATATTATACACAATTTGATGAAATAGGAACCAATACAAGAGTCAATAGATAAGTATATTTTAAGCTTAAAGAAAATATTATGTAATACAAGAAGACAATGGTATGCAATTAGAAGTAAACTAAAGCCCCAAAATATTTTCAAAAGCTTCTTCTTTGAGTTCAAATAAGATCAGTTAACTTATGATTGCATATGCACAATATCTATAGTCTACTCTAATAATTGGGAATAAATTACTCGTGTTTGAGGAACCACTGGGGTGGGCATAATGTCAAAACTTGTATTTTCATTCTGCACCAAATTGCTATAATGTCAAAACTAATCCTAGCAACAGCCATAAAGTTTTCAAAGATTCCAAAACCAGATTCAGAGACTCCAAAATACACGAATTAATATTGGAACCAAAATTGTCAAATTACAAGATTCTATAATGTCAAAGACACAAAAATCATGTACTCAGAGTCTCACACTTTCCCTGTAAACTCAGAATCTTCAAATCCTCATACTAAACACCCAACAAATAAAGAAGCATAAAAAACTGCTACTTTTCCGAACTCCCTATTTTGTCAGAATAGATTAAAGAAAACGGATTAAAGAAACATTCCGAGAAAAGCTATATTGAGAGATGGTATCTTTTCAGAATGGATTAAAGAAAATGGTGAAGTACCTGGTGAGCGACGACGGCAAAAGTGTTGATCAAAATTAGGGGTTGGGGCGGTGGAGTGAGAGATTCCGATTTGAGGAATTTGGGCACAAAGGATTTGCCGATTTGGTCTATGTGTTTGGTTTGGTTGGGGAATATAAACTGCCGTCAAAATAAGCTTGGACAATGAAGCCTCAACACCACGGCGCGACACGACGGAATTGGTCGGTCCGAGTTGGAGGCTGGAGCTGTTGCTTTCGTGCGTGCGAGTTGGAGAAGAAAGAAAATGAAGACCTAAAACACTGTACACACATGGGTCCGCCACTGGCCTGAATCACAAGCCCGTACACCCACCACCGCAGCATCGCTGACTCCTTCTGCTTCGACACCACGAAGCGCAGCAGCGCGGGGGCGTCCATCTTCCGCCAGAGGGATTTGAGCGTGGCAGAGAGGTCGGGGTTCGGTGGAGGCTTTGTGCAGAGGTCGGCGAGCACGACCTCCCTTTGCTCCTCGATGCGGGTGGCAGCGGCACTCAGGAATGGAGGTCTCACGACGGTGGAGGGATTCGAGGGTTTCTTTGGAGAAGGAAACGACAGACTATAAGTTTGAATCGAGAGAGGGAGTATGGAAGAGCTAGGGCACGGGTTTTTTGCCTAAAAGGGAACGTCCAAAATGACAGCATTAAAAGGAAAATGAAGGCTGCATAAAAAAAAGCATATTTGAAATGGACGGAAACGATGACGGTTGTTACATAACCGTCTTTGATTCACTTACAACGACGACGGTCATTATAAAACCGTCTTCGTTTTGACCTTTCGATGACGATTTCTGGAAAGCCATCGTTGTAAACATCCATTTAATTACGTTAATGTCACCGCGCGACATACGAAGACGGTTATGGAACAACCGTCGTCGATGCTGTTTCGTAAAAAGCACTTTTTCTAGTAGTGAAACATGTTTTTTTATAATAAAAAAACCAAAAAAATTATTCTTAAGAATATTATTCCCAAGAATGAACAATGATTCGTGAAGCAAATATCCCCTAACTGTACATATTGTTGATTTAAAGTTTTTTAGGTTTAGGTTACATTTAGTTTTCCGTTCAATTGTCTTGAAAGTATGCTTTTCTTACTAATTAAACTCAATTTGGTAATTTATTTAATTTGTGTTCAATAATTTTGCACACTTATATTTAATTCCAAACCATGTTTTAAATGAAAGGAATATTTGGAATATTTTTAAAACTTATGTTTCAAAATGAAGTGAATTCAAACATACAATTTACAAACTATAATTCAAACATGCAATTTTTAGAAACTAATTATATATATTTTTATTTAAAATAATACATTCGACAATATATTAAAGGAAAAAAGACACATCATTATTTAAGAAAAGGACATAACTATCAAAAGACGCCAAAAGAAATTATGAAGAAAAATAATAGAACACAAAAAGAATATAATTAATGTCTATTATTAGTTTCTTTCGAAAACAAAATTATTTCTTCTATAGTAATTTCTCTTTTAAAAGCAAGGCATTGATATATAAGGTAGAAGATAAATACACATAATTATAAATGTACCTATCATTATTTTAAAAGGAAAATTGACTTTTCATTACTTAAGTAGGAATTGAACAATATAGAAATGATGATGTATTTTTAAACATATTTTTAATTAATATTTTTACTATCAAATTATTTTTTTAAAAAGTAAACTTATTTTAGAAAGTGATCTGTTTGTTTTTTTTGAAAAAAATAGTGTTAAAAAATATATATTATTAGAAAAAATAAGTTATCGGGTAGATTTTCAATGATTTAATTAATTAACAATTATGTAACTCGTTTGTTGCTAACATTCCACCAATCCCATCATACACGCATAAGCTTGTATCTTTCCAATAAGATGATAATGACACGATATTGCAAAGGCAAAAAAATTAATATATTGCACTTTTAAAAAAAAATTACCAAAATATTGCACTTTTAAACCTATTTACAAATCTATAGCAATGAATCACGTCGAAATAGGACGTGTTTAATCACGTCGATATAGGATGTGACTGGAGCTAAGTCACGTCGATATAGGACGTGACTCACCAGGTGGTGACACGTGTCATTTTACGGAGCGATGTATATAAACTTCGAAAGATCATAACTTTTGACTGGAATGTCCGATTGAGTCGAAACTGGTGGCCACGCGCTCGAAATTGAGAGGAGAATCTCTTAGCAATGTCAAAATTTTTTTTTTCCAAAAGATGTCTCTGAGAACCTCAAAATTACAATTAAATCTTTGAACCTTCAAAAAAAAAATATTGGTTTCTAATTTTTATTTATTCAATTAGTGAATTGTATGTTATTTTTTATTTTTCTAATTACATCTCTTAATTTCGAATTCCTTATGTTTAGCTAGCCTTTCTCTCTCACTCTCTTTTTTCGTGATGTGTGTGGAAACTGCTTATTGATTATTAATTTCATGCTTTGCAGAACTACGCCTCAGGCAGCTTGAAAGTTTCTTAACACAACCTCCAATTTGAAATGGGAGTTGTTCCAGTCTAATTAGATACGTGATGTGGTTTCTGCACGTTTGCATGTATGGTCACATAGATAATGATTAGACTTAATCATCAATTTTCTATTAAATCGTTATTTCATGTTATTGTTAGGTTAATTCATAATTAAATTACCTATTTAATTATTTATCTTATTTTTTGTTCTGATGATCTTTTATCTTTTAAAAAAATAATTTAATTTTTTATCTTATTTTGTTAGTTCAGTTTAGTCTTTCATTTTTTTAAAAAAATTATTGTCTTTTTTTAGTTTGATCATTTATCTTAATATTTTGGTTCAGTTTGATCCTTCGATCTATTTAAGAATGATGTCATTAATCATTTTAAAAAAAATGAAAGACTAAACTGAACTAACAAAATAAGATAAAAAATTAAATTATTTTTTAAAAAGATAAAAGAGCATGAGAACAAAGAATAAGATAAATAATTAAATAGGTAATTTAATTATGAATTAACCTAACAATAACATGAAATAATGATTTAATAGAAACATTGATGATTAAGTCTAATCATTATCTATGTGACCATACTTGCAAACGTGCAGAAATCACATCACGAATCTTGTTAGACTGAAACAACTCCCATTTCGAATTGGAGGGTGTGTTAAGAAACTTCCAAGTTGCCTGGGGCTTAGTTAGTGAAGTTCACAAAAATGTAATCGTTGTTCATCTTAGTTATGCAAAGCATGAAATTAATAATCAATAAATAGTTTCCACACACATCACGGAAAAAGAGAGTGAGAGAGAGAAAGGCTAGCTAAACATAAGGAATTCGAAATTAAGAGAATTAATTAGAAAAATAAAAAATAACTTGCAATTCACTAATTGAATAAATAAAAAATTAGAAATCAATAAATTTTTTGAAGGTTCGAAGATTAAATTGTAATTTTGAGGTTCTCAGAGACATCTTTTGGAAAAAAAATTTTTTGACATTGCTAAGAGATTCTCCTCTCAATTTCGAGCGCGTGGCCACCAGTTTCGACTCAATCGGACATTCCAGTCAAAAGTTATGATCTTCCGAAGTTTATATACATCGCTCCGCAAAATGACACGTGACCTAAACTGACACGTGTCACCACCTGATGAGTCACGTCCTATATCGACGTGACTTAGCTCCAGTCATGTCCTATATCGACGTGATTAAACACGTCCTATATCGACGTGATTCATTGCTATAGATTTGTAAATAGGTTTAAAAGTGCAATATTTTAGTAATTTTTTTTTAAAAGTGCAATATATTAATTTTTTTTGCCTATTGCAAAAGAAAGTAGATTATTCAACTATAGTATTTTAATGCAAAGCAAAATTTTCCACTTGTCTTAGTCCTATCCCTCAGAAATTTCTTCCCATGCCGTATGTGCAAGCAATGCTCCTTCCAACTAGCTAGCAATTAAGCCAGTTAGTAGCACCAGCCAACGCGCTTCTTGTAACTGAAGGAAAATGCCACACGCTACTTCTCAAGCTATCTTAGCTGTGTCTTATACCCTTATTTATATTTATAAATTTGTAATAATAATATACAATGAAATGAATGCATCATATGATATCAACCATCAACCATCAACCACCAAACAAACCCTCATGCATGCCACCCTCTCCTTAACCACTTTCCATCCATCACCATAAAGCAATAAGCACACGTTTCTGCATTTGTGCTTGTCACCACCCCATACCCCACATTCTCTCTCTCTCTCTCTCTCTACTATAACCTATCCACATCCCACATCCCACGTTAATTGACTAATTTTTATTTCTCCCACTCACCCTTTCACACCATTCCACAGGCACCTCTTCACATCATCAAGTAGTTATCCATATTTTTGTATTCCCCCCAAAATAAAAAAGGTAGGAATAAAGAATCCTCTATCTAGTATCTTATCAAATGAATTTTGGCGACAATGATTAAAATATTACTAGACAAAGAGCCCCCCAAAGCTGACCATATCGCGCCCTATGAAGCTTCCTAAGATTCTTTCTTTATTATTATTATTTTCCTCATTGGACTAATGACCCATTACCGGATGTACAAATAATAATATTCAACCTTGTCTTTTGATTGTAAAAGAAAGATACCATACATATAGCATGAACAATATTTCTTTTCATATAATCAAATAGGCGCACCTGCACATAGGGCACCCACAAAAAATATATCTTACAAGATTCTAAAGATAATAAATCCTCAATTTCCTCCACCATTACAATTACAAAAGGAGGAGCTGAGTTCCAAATTACATGAAAGTTACAGACTCTCCATGAAACTCACATGAAAGTTTCAATCTAAAAGACCCCATCATATAAACCTAACAAGAGAGAAGAACAAGACTTTTTGCTTGCCTTTTTCTTTCTCCTTGGTATGTCCCTCTTTTTTATTCTTCTTCAAAAAGGATAAAACTAAGAAGAAAAGAAAATTCCCACCTTCTCTCAATTATACATGACACCTTAATTAACTCATGGACAACGGTATATACATATAATACAAGAAGATTGAAATTAAGATTAGCTCCTCAGTCCCAAAAATCTCCTCTGCTCTTAGAACTTTGGTGATTCTTTTAATCGCCTTTTCTTTTCTTTTTCATTGTTTAAAATTGAATTAAGCAACAGCAGAAATGCTGCAGTTGCGCCTATCCCTGCTAAGGCAATCAAAACCTTCAATCCTCACTGCAGCAGGGGTGTGACCAAAATTCGTCCTAACACAGCCTCTTGCTGAGGAAGATGGTGAAGGGGGTGCCAAGGAAAATGGACCAAAATTCTCATTACCATTACTACCAAATTGCTCATCTTGGATCACAGGGTTTGGAGCCCTGCTAGGTGGAGATCCACAGAAAAATGGGGGTGATGAAGCCACTTGCCCTCCAGATCTCTGAAAAAGCAATCAAATTGAAGCAATATTTTGTTAGATTTCACATTTCTTTCAATCAACAACAATAACAACATCTAAACCACATGATAGAGATGCTGTCATCTCTATTCCCAAGCAATCAACACCAAAACTTCATATTTGAGGAATCACATGAACAACCAATTGTTTCATATATATTTTTCATTTAAAAAAATTGGGAAAAAAATTAAACAATTTTAAAGAGAGAAAAAAACTTTATTTTCAACATGAAGATTGAGACAGAAAATAACCTTGGGGAGAATGATGTCCAGAAGCTCAGCCCCAACTCTTGAATCTTCAATTTCTGATTGGTAGCTGTTTTATTTTAACAACAAATAAATGAAAGTCAGAAATTTTACAAAATAAATTGATTAAAAAAATCAACAAAAAAAATATGTAATTGTTTTTAAAAGAAAAAGTAGGGTGAATACTGGATAAAGGGTGGCCTCAAGGGTCTGATGTGATCATCAAAGGTTGAGTGGTTCAACAGGCCCAATCTTCGAGGTTTAGGGCACACCACTGATTCCATCCTCATCTCCTCACAGCTTGTCAAGGCCTTCTTCTGCTGATAACCACACTGATTCATCTTTTTTTCTCTTTCCCTTCACACCTCAAAAACAAAAGGATCTCTTCACAAGGAACACCTGGAACACCAAACACAAAAAAAAATCAATTATTTTTCCCCAGGTTGCTAGCAAATCTGAACAAAATTGAGCCAACTCTAACAAAATCATTAACCAACACAAATAGAGAAACCACTTTATTCCAAGTTTTCTTTTTTCCTTTTTTTTTCCACCTTGAACTTGAAGAAACCCAAAAAAGCTAAGAATTTTGAAACTTATAACCAAATACAGAGACCCTTTTGTTAAAAGCTTTTAAATTTGAGACCTTGCACACACAGGTATAAACCCAAACACCCTAAGGTCAGATTTCAATTCTCAGCAAAGCCAGAAGCTTTCAAAAGTTTGTGTTTTTTAAGAGAGAGAAAGTACCTGAGCAGACTCAGAGGCTCCTCTGAGAGGAAAAGAGGATAGAAAAAAAATTGGGTGAATGAATCAGAGGAGCAATGAGAGAGAGGGGAAGAAAGAAAGTTGGCTGGGGTATTCATAGAAGACCAGGGAAAGAAAAAAAAGGAAAACGAGAGAATGATAAGGTACAACAAGGTGCAGGGATTGTAACGTGAGACCGCACTTGCGGAGCGTCTGATTGATGATTAGTGGGGGTGGACTTTTAAGTGGGTCACATGGACAGGGAAAAGAGATGAGATCCGTTCTGATCCAAATGGAAAGGGACATGAAGAGTGTGTGTCTGTTTTTTTTTTTTCCTTTCTGGCCATCCGATATTCATGAACCTCTGTGTTTGTCTGTCCTCTTCTCGTACGGTACATAACGAGCACCGCAAATTCAATTTAATGATCTGCGATATCAATGAGCACAAGATGCTCTTTCCTACTCACAGTAAACTTTATTTAAGTTCAATAATAGTTTAATTAAAAGATTAGCTCATACATTTTCATCATTTTTAATTTTTAAATACACACAAACAAGTTAAGTTTTTAATTTTTTCAATAATTTCCTCGCCAAAAATTATTAATACACTATCGAAGTTTCCAAATTTCAATTTTTTTTTCATATTTCCCTTTCCTTCTCCAAAAGGATTAAATGATAGTTTGATCGCTGGTAAAATTAAATTTTATTTTTCAAATTAATCGTGTCTATTATTTTCAAGTTTCAAGACTGTTACTGTATCACAACATAAACGATGACTCGCTCCTTTTAGATGTATGATACTTCATAATCAATTAACTTGTTAATACCGAATATTCAATTTTTGACTGGAATACACATAATAATAGAAAGAATGTCCCTCCAATCTATATGTAGTTTTTATATCGTAGCTAGACAATATATAAAACAAACAGATGAACTATATTAGGATCCTGCATTGTTTTATTTTGTATCTGGTACATGATATATTAACTAGAATAACATATCTTAATTATTTTCATTGTCGACTCTAATAAACTGAATCATGAAGCCCTTTCATTGCTATACTTTGCTGCCCTAAACCTGACGCCAGCCCCGGCGACCAAGTTCATCATCATCAGCCAATGAGCCATAGCCAGCTAGCACTAGTGGGTGGGGCAAAGACTACAAAGGTGGTCACAATGAAAACATTTTCATTACAAATAATATGTAACCAAATTGCATGAGCAAAAATTAGAATTTAGAAATAAATAAATTATTAAATAATGAAGAATTAATGCTTGAAACGTACTTTCTTCTGTGGATTAAAATTTATTAAAAATTATAAGCTAAAATATAATTTTCATTCCTCTATTTTTTTAAATCCACAATTTTAGTCTTTTTATTTTTTAATTAAAATATTTTTTCTCTCATTTTTTAAAAATCTACAATTTTAGTCATTCTATTTTTTAATTAAGATATTTAGTAAGTAATTTTTTTATAAAATCTAGATTTTTAGTTCCCTTTTTCAATTTCAGATTTCACTATATACTTTTTTAATTCTTTTTTTTAATAAATTAAGCATGTTAGAAATCAAATAATTTTTTAAAAATATTTATATAATAAATAGACATATGTCAATCAACATTTATCTATCAAATATATAGATCAATATTTAAAATTAGACATAATAACTAAAATTATAGATTTTTTTAAAAGCAATAGATAAACCATCTCAATTAAAATTAAAGAATTAAAATCACAGAATTTTAAAAAAAGTAAAGGATAAAATATTTCAATTAAAAAAATAGGAAGACTAAATTATAAATTTAATAAAATAGGAAGACAAAAAAATATATTTTAGTCAAAATTATAAAATTACGTAAGTCTTATTTTTTATTTAATGAACCTTACTGAAGGTTATATTTAGATATATCCTATTATATATGCTATTATCATAATTTTGGATTAATATAATTTGTAAGAATATAAGGATTTAGGATGTCCTTATGAGTTTTATGAATGTTTTCTTTATAAATAAATATTCATAAATTTTGATAAAGCCTTATTTATTGGCTATTTGATATTAATTACGAGGAGAGGTAGTGACTTTCTTCTAATAACAAGATCGTGTAAAATTTAAACATGAAAACATTTATTCTCTAAGACTTTAGTTCAATTAAGGAATAAGCTTTAGTTAAATAATAACTTCCACGCATAAAATCTAAAAGGTAAGGTTTTTTTTTTTTTATTGCATCAAGAGAAAGACAAAACAGCAACAAAGAAAAAAAACAGATAAAGAAAGGTTTGGTTTCTCTCAAATAAATATTATTTATTTTTTGTTTACGTAAAATAACCTTGAATATAAATCTGGGACCTAATTTTGAAGTTGTGTGGAGAGGAAATAATATCCACCTATATACTAAATAAATACCAGTAGCAAGCAATATATCATGTTTCATGTACTGAAGAAAAGGAACCAGACAACTACCAGATATTAGAGAATATATATCATTAGTCATTTTACATGTTAATTAATAAGCCGGCCTTGGCCACGAATTCAATAAATGTATGTGAACTCACAAACACAAGCACAATATATATATATATATATATATATATATATATATATTATTCATTTTATTTTATTTTATTTCTTCTTTTTTTACAGAAGATATTATGAGAATATATTGTAAAAATAAGATTATTCAATTTAACGTGTAACGTAATCTTCTAAATTAACCATATACGGCCTCTGAATAATCGGTCTAGTAGTATGGGCACACCAACTACTTGATCAAGCATAAGCATAAGATAACAAAATGCATAGGAATATCTTATCTGCAAAACCAAGGCCACCAATCCACCATGGTCGCAAAAATTAAAAGTAAAAGCTAGCATCCTTGCTTAGCTTAAAAATTACGCATGACATATGAATCAGTGTTTCATTTTGGTTGCCACAACAAGGACAAACGCCATCAATTTTATTATATGGTTCCTTGTTGGTATTACCGTGTGTCTAGTTGGACTTTCACAATGCATGCTGACAAATTTCCAAGTCTAATATATGAATTTGTCATAAATGTTAGTATAATTTGTTTCAACAGAATGCACGTCAATCTTCTTTGATATGAAATCAAACATTATTTATTTTATGTAAAAATAACAATAAACTTATATTAATAATGTGCCTTCAAACACAGTAGGAGTGCATCCTTTGCGTGGAAGACGTAAAGATTTGCATTTCAGATCTGTTCAAGAAAATATTGCAGTATATATTTGTTCCTTAAATATGTTAGCATGATTTTTTTTCTTCTTCAAGAGATCATATAAGTCAATTATTGAACAACCGAAGTAGGATGAATGGATAAACAATGAAGAATATAAGCCTTTTCCTATATCAAATCTCCATTTGAAAACATCAAAGTTATAGAATCATCTATCTTTTTTTTTTTCTTCTAAATATTAACCTTACACATCAAGATAAGTTGGCTAAGCATTTAATTTTCATATATATGTAAAATACGTTGGTTCAATTATGACAATTTTTTTTAAAAGAAAAACAAAATCAAGATTCACACACACACATAACGAACATTAACATTAACAAAAAAATTAACAATTATACATTAATCTAAATCTAAAATAGAGGGTGGTAAAGTGATAAAAAATTTAATGACATAAAAGAAGCAATCGATGCCAAATTTGATGGAATAATTAACTTTGACCTAAAGCAATGGAGTAAAATGATACAAAAAAAGTTAAGGGATAGTTTGCGAAAGTATAGAACTAGGGGAGTAAACTGCAACTTATCATTTTATACAAATATAGTTTTTTAGTCAAATTTTCCTTTAATATTTTAATTATTATCCTTCTATAAAAAAAGCTAGGCAAGCGACTGGTGATGAATACCTTGGTACGAAAGAGAAGATGAGAAAGAAAGAATTAAAAGATAGAGTAAAGAAGTTTTTTTTTTTTAAAAAAAAAGGACTGTGGGTGCATAAAACACAAAAATGGCGACACATGGGTCAAATGGTTTTTATAACAATATAGATTAGTGATAATTCTATATATATTTTTAATCTTTTCATCCAATTTTATTTTCTTTAAAATTAAAAAAATGAGATAAGTGTTAGTAATCTAACATATTTGTTTTAATATATACTTTATTACTGATTTTTTTTTATAGATAGCCGGATAAAATTTATTAAAAGCTTTAAAACTAAGGGAAAAACTCTTTAAACGAAAAACAAGACCCTAAGACCCACACAATTTGTAATTCTCAATAAATTTCAGTAAATAATAAATAATATATTCAAAAGAGTATATTATTAATATTGCTGTGTTAAAATTGATTAGTTTTAAGTTTTTTGATTCTTTTGTAGTTTGTCGGATAAATTGATAAGTTGGGCATTTTCGGCCCATCAAGCGAAACCGGTAGTTTCCTGATCACGGTTAATGGGGATGGATGGGGATGGACTGTAGATTCATTCGCAATATGTCTACGCTGGTTCAAATCCAACTCGCCGTCGATTGAAAATCTTTATTTTTTTGTAGTGCAAATTATTATATTTTTGTAGTGTAAAATTGATTAGTCGTAACTTTTCTATGCATTTTTACGCACCTTCCTTCCTATTATTTATTATATTTATTATTTAAGTTTGTCATGCGTCTAACTGTAATATCTTGACTAAAATGGCATTGAGATTTTTTCTCAGTAATTGACAATCATATAGAAGTATAGCACATTGGAATGAGTGTGGAATTTATTTTGTGATATTTTTTTATACAAATATAGTTTTTAGTCAAATTTTCCTTGAATATTTTGAAAACAATGATTAGTTGTAGGTTTTAAAATCCCCTTGTTTGATTGAATAAAAAAAAATTCTTTTGTCGATTGAAAATCTTAGACATTTTTTTAAAGGACAAACTAGAGTGAGCAGTGAACAATGGAAAAAGTAGCATGCATGAGAAGCACACTCATTATTTGGCTTCATATGGAAACAAAATTATTTATCAATATACAACCACTGTGATGGTACACATGATATATAACCGCACACACCTAACTTGTATTCGCTGAGAAATGAGTCCAACAATGTTAGATATGTGATTCAAGGTCATGTTTCTACCTCAAGAACAAGTCAAATCACTGCACTCCACATTTTCTAATCAGCACATGCAGAATCATGAATGAACATGATAATCAGATAATGAGCCAAAGAAAGAAGTTAATAGGGAATGTATATTATTGAAAATATTTGAAGCAAGGATAAAGCCACTTAGGGGATATATATATATATATATATATATATATATATATATATATATATTATCGCACAAATTAATACAAAAATCACTTTGTTTATAAACATATGTTAACTAAAAAAAAGTTGTAAAGAAGCCAAAATACTTCCCAAACTTCCACGATGAAAGTACTCTTAATTATATTTATAACGTGATCAATAAAAGATGAAAAGAAAGAGGAATCCAAAGCCTAAAATGGGCCTTATATATTCCATTTGAAAAGTGGAAATGACAAATATCACTTTGAATGCATGCTGCTGGCAATGCATGTGATACGCAAATGGGGATGCGTAGAAGTGGGCATCGCACCCTTTGGCTTTCCCTATTTGTTCTGTTTTTGGTTGCTTTTATTCCTACGGGTTCAATTGGTAGGGACAAGTTCATTTGTTGCTTTCATATAACAATCTACAACCAATTCTCATGCTACATTATTATTGGCTTTTAACTTATATTAATTTATCTTTAATTACACATTTTATCACTCAATTATTATTATTTTGTGAATTTTATTACTCACTTTTTTTTTCACAAATTTTACTATTATAGTTTTTAATTTTTCTAATTTTTTGCATTTTACAATCCAAGTTTATTTTTGATGAATTTTATCACTCAAATTTTTAATTTTTGCATATTTTGTCATTATGTTAGTAACAAAACAAAGTTGTTTTGAAAAAAAATTATAAATTTTTTACTGACATGTTAATATAAGTAAAATGCACAGAAAATGAAAATGAATATAAAACTTTTGAAAAAAAACAATTTGAATGATAAAATTTACAAAATAATAAAAAATGAGTGATGAAATATATAAGATAGATCTTTTTTCCCCCTTTGTTAGAAAAAATATTTAAATTTGTTCGCACAAATGAATTTTTTCTTAATTTTTTATTACATGCAACCTTCCTTTCTATTATTTATTATATTTATTCTTTAAGTTTGTCATGCGAATTTTTTCTTGACTAAAATGTCCTGCGTCTATATCTAATATCTTGACTAAAATGACATTCCTTAAGTTTTTTTCTTCTCAATAATTGACAATCAAATAGGTAATTGGAATGGAACGAAGGTGCATGAAATGCATTTTGTGACGATCTAATTTGTTGAATATTAGATTCCGTCCTATAATTAAAATGTTGTTTGAAGTCCATAATTACTTTTAGAAAGAAGCAAGTGGATTTTAGATTGTGTCCAAAAGCAAATTGGGAGAGTCAAACATGCTTTAATAGTCTAATTAAATATATAGATATGAATCAATAATTTCATTGAGATTCTTTGACTCAGTCGTACTTCTCAATCTATAGAGCTAGAAAACAAAATTAAACACAAATAATTTTAAAGTTTGATTAGAAAACCTAATTTGAGGACAGAGGAGGTGAAATTTGGAGTTTCATTTCGGGTTCGATCAGCATATGGAAAAATCTGAGGCCATGTGAGGTTGGAAATCTATGAAATTTGGTTAATATATCACTTACCAGAGTTATTTTCTCTAGCCGGAAATAAAAAAATTTAAAATAATTTTTACAAAACCATTTTTCTCCATCCCTTTTCATTACATCAACTACACACTTCTGAAAATTATTTCTAAAAAATGTTTTTTTTTAAAAGGAACAGTTAAAAAATGTTTTCTAATCTATTTTTATCTTGTTCAGCCTATTTTACAATTCCACAATCTGCTTTTTTCTTACACCACCCTCCACTAGCTGTCTAAGAAACCTTATCTAATTGTATTTTGAAAACTAAAAATAGTTTTTGAAAGTAGAAATTAAGCAGACTTTCAAAAACCTTTTTTTTTTGTTTGAACGGCAAATTCTTAAGTTGAAGACAGTATCACATCTGTGGGCTGGGAAACAATGTGGTTGAATGTTGGGCCTGCCTTAATGAGTAATCCCAGTAAGGCTCTTGCTATTTACAGCTGTTTATTATAAGTACACCACTGAACCCCCTTTTCCACGTCCCAACTACCCATTATATCCTTTTTCCTTAAAGATGTACACCCATTTTTCTTTCTAAAAATGTATTTCTTGTATTAAATATACCTATTCCAGAACTATAATTTATAGTTCCAAAGTTACACTTCTAAAATGATATATGTTATTCTAGAAAGATATTTTCGATAATAACAAATCATACTTCAATCAAAGTACTTAAGAGTTGTTGATGAATGAGGTCTGAATCGTTGATGTAGACTTGAATTAGAAAATGAATGAACACACTTAAAAAGTCATCATCCAAAGCTTTTCTTTACAATTAAGGTGTATGATAGATGAAGTTAGTCATGAACATATCTTAAAATATAGTGTCACATGAAGGAAAACATAAAGTATTGTATGTTATTGATGAAAGTGCAGTATTTTATAATGAATATATTGTGAAGATGGTTTAAAATTAGGGTTTAAAGAATAATAAAAATAGAATGAAAATAAAATTTCAGATGAGATTTAAAGAACCCCAATGATAAGATAAAAATAAGGCTAAGAAACTTGGACATAAGATAAACATTTATCTTGTCAATAATTTTTTTTGTATTTTTCGCTAACGACCTTATTTCCTTAGTGATATTTTATTAAAAAAATATATTTTTTGGAAGTATATCTTTGGAACTATAAGTTATAGTTCCTGAGATTATTTCTGGAATAGGTATATTTAATTTTAGAAATATATTTCTGGAGAACAAAAGTGGTGTACATCTTTGAGGGAAAAGAGTATAATGGTAGTTGGGAGATAGAAAGGAGGCATGGGGGTTTACTTAGCAAAAAGAGTCGTCCAAATAGCAAGAGACTTTCAGTAAACACAACAGTTCCAACCCACTGAAAAATCGTATGTTCATGATGGTCCTAAAGCCCATATGTCTGATCACTTTGATGGACTGGTAATTAAATTCATAAATTTATTGAGATATGCCCATATGGTAAATGAGAAGGTAAATATCCTGAATCCAAATGTGTTTTTAGTTTTTACACTTATATTTCATTAATGCAGTAAGCTACAGTCATAATCTAAGTGTGTTTACACTTATATATATTTCATTAATCCAAGTTGTTTTTACACTTATATTTCCTTAATTTAGTAAATGAGAATGTAATATCTTCAATTTCTATGCAGTTAGCTACAGTCATAATCTGTCAAAAAAAAGCTATAGTCATAACCCAAGTGTGTTTTTACACTTATATTTCATTAATTTTGTATGGTTTGGAAAATAAAGTAAAGGGACCAGATTCAGCTTTACTTTTCTAGTTGCAGGGAAACCACACGTTTAAGAAATACAAGAAAAAAAATAATGTGATAAGAAAGACAAAAATATAAAAGAAATGTAACAGTAGTTTTTTAGTATTTTAAACAATTACACTTTTCAAGGCACTTGAATTGAAATACAGTCTAAAACATTGAGTGCATTTGAATTGAAGGTTGCTCTTCAAAAGCACCGTATGGTGTAACTTGAGTAGTACTTAACTAGCTAGAAATCGTTGAAAAACAGTATTGAGTGCTGCAAGGAGTTGTTGATGCATGTTCTCGTGTCTAAAAATAGAGAAGAATAATAAAATATCAAAGTGTTGAATTAATAACTTATATATGATTTCATTTAAGAAACTTTTTACAATTGTTAGGTTTGAGTAAAAGTTAAGTGAGACATTTAAAGTAATAATTAAGAATGATGTAATATTATAGAAAACGTGAAAAATTATATAAAATAGTATTTAATAAATCTTTTATATGAAAGTATTTAACGACTTGTTAGAGTTACTTGATTAAGATGGCGTGAGATAAAATTCAAAAATTAAAACGTATGAAATTTAAAAAGTCAGGTTGTGCATGACAAAAAAGAAATTTAAAATTAAAAGTCAGGTTGTGCATGACAAAAATAGAAATTTAATTAGACAACTAGCTAGCTAAGAGATATAAAATATTTTTATATTATGAGACAACATGACTATTTATAAAGGATAAATTTTTTGTAAATAGCCTTCCAACTACCAAAAGTAAATAAAAATAAATAAATCATAGTAACCCACAGATAAATCCTCTTTCACAAAACGAAGTGGGATACTTCTGCAATATTATTTTGAAAAAAAAAAAAGAATCACTAAGTCTACCGTTCCCTAATGGTGTGGTATAATTTTTTTTCCCAAGAGAGCAAGACTACTTTTTATTCAAGTACACGTGCTTCAGTCTTGTTCATTCTTTCTTTTGATTCAGCTTAAAGCCCTAATAGATAAACCCGAAGTAATTAAAAAGCTAAAGGCAAACTAAAGCTACCCTTGTGACCTTGTCTCTATCTTCTTTCCTTGCTTTGTCTCTGGTCTTTCACTTTCAATATTCATCAAATGACCTAAGCATTCATCTTTACCCAACTTTCCTCTCATTTCAGGCTCCAAAATCCATGCCACCCCACATGTTTCACTTTGATTTGTAGGGTCCCCCTCCATTTTCTTTAACCATATTTACAAAACAAAAGGTGTGTTGTGTGGATATTCCTTTTGGTGCAGCCATGCACATTCATGATCCAGTCACAAAGCAATATATATAAATCTTTTTTGTGGGTCAATCAATGTGCAGGGAAAAAAAGTGGAGTGGAATCTCTTTGTAGTTTTCCATCCAATACCCTCACTTTGCTCATCTTCTCTTCACACCAATGCCACTGTTCCTCACTTAACTCACTCATTCTCAAAACCCTTGACACCACTTTGAGGTCTATGAGTGCCATCAAAATCTCCATTTCTTCTTCTCCCTTCAACTTTCTCTTCCTCAAGCATTTGCGGGAACGCCGAAGATCTTTCACTTTCATCTTTTTCTGCACATATATATTAGTGGACACACAAAAAAGTACATGTTAGGATAAACTATAGGATATAAATATATATATATATATATATATATATATATATATATATAATATTAAATTAATAAGGAGTAATGATCTGGAAGGCACCTAAGAAAATTATTAGTTTAATAATTTAAAATTGGGAATTAAGTAATTGCCTTTTGATTAACTTTCTTGATATGGCGGAGGAGTGTTGGATCAACCAAGTGTTTTCGGTTTCTCCTAAAGTAAGCTGCCAGAATCTGAGATGGTTTCTCCTTATCAGCCTTTAGAAAACTCATGAACGTTCTGATCCCATCTTCCATTATCACAAGAAATGATGCTGATGATATTTTTGAGTGAATGCCATTATGGTCCCTCTGATCATCATCTGATTCTATATAGCACACAGAAAAAAGAAGTCTTAATTAGTTAATCATACACATGACAATGCTATACACTTGGTAATAAATAAAATACTAGTATAGTTTTACTTTACACTAGATCCTATATTTATTATATATTTTTCGATAACGTTACAATTATAGTCATATACTTGAAAATGCATTTCCAACTGCAACTACGAACATGGATAAAATTGCATAACCAAAACTTCCATCTTTATTGAAAACTACAAAAAATTGTAACTGGAATTTTTAAACTAGAAATGAAACTTACCAAATTTTTGTATTTTTCAATAAATTTGAATTAATAATAAAAAATGTGTCCAAAAATTGTGTTAGAGAGTATTAATAACAATTCTCTTAATTTAATATCACGTGTTGTGAATCTGAGTTAAAGATCGGTTTCTTACTTGCTCGGGCTGTGATCTCAACCATGTAATTTTTTACATGCAATCTTTTTTTGGTACATTTTTTTTTACATGCAATCTAAATATAAATGAGATGATTAAAAGTAATTAATCAAACGAGTAAACCTGAATTAGTCTTTGACATTGTAGGCATTATTCAATATTTCAATTTAATCTTTATCATTAATTCCAGACAGTAAAATGTTATAAAGTTTCATTTAGTTTTAAATGCTAATTATAATTAAAGTTTTTGTAAAGTGAAAAATTAAAGTAGATAAGACTTGCACAAGAACCAAAATAAAGCTTTACACATTGATTGGTAAAAGAATTATTTCACAGCTTACTCATTAATTTGAACATAAAATTATAATAGTTAAATTAAGACCAAATAAAATAAAACCATAATAAATAATTGAATAATTAATATTATATAATGAATTATGTAATAAATTAACAAACCAATTATGAAAATCATGTTAAATAAAAATTGCAGTTAATATAAAAAATCATATCATATATTCTGCAAGATAAATATGAAAATAAAATATTAGCAAACCTATCTAAACATGAATCTTAAACGTAAATTTTTATTTATCTTGAAAATAATTTAGTAATAAAAAATTAGAAAAATAACAAAAAAAGTAAGAAAAAGTAGTAATTATATTATCATACCTCGATATTCTGGTACGAGGAGCAACTTTGGAGCCAAATGCCTCACTCTAGCATATATCTCAGGTCTTCTACCATGCTCATAAGGTTCATTCTCTACGTATCTTTGCAACAACACTTGAAATTGTTGGAATCTCTGTGCAATGGTGGCTGGACAACCCACATCAACATCCTGGCCTCGTGAAGCTCGTTTGGTTTGAAAATTCTTGTAGTTCCAATTAAGGGCTTCCCATGTTAAGCAAATCTGTGCAACATATGCAGCCTCTAGTTCATGATATGGGTTGTGACGCATGTCACCTGGTTTTTTATTCATACTTGAAAACTTGAACACAATACGCTCTGAAATTGACCTCGGAGACACCTTGATAGACCTAAAAGACTCTGAAATTAAGTTGTTAATCACATGTAATTAGTAAAATCAATCCTCAACTATAATAATGAAAAAAAAGTTAGGCATTAAGATTACTTTCCACCAATATAACCTTTCTTTACTTAATGTAGATTAAATTATTAATATAGATATTGTGCATCAAACAATACATGCATTATATTAAGGAAAAAAAGATTGGTAGGCACCCTTTTCGTAAACATCTAGAAAAAGAGAAAAAAAAATACATAATTGATACGATTAGAAATTATAATCATGAACATTGATATGTTATTAAACACCTAGAGAGATAGAGATACAAGAAATATGAATGTAAAAATGATATGTGATATAATGTGATAAAAAAAAAAGAAATTAAAAAAAATAAAAAAGGTCAATGAAGTGTGTATTATATAAGTGTCTATGTATCATTGATGATTAGTGACGAGTAACTTGATAAAGGGAAAGAAATCAGATAAGTCAATTGGGTGTTTGTAGCTGAGTGTCTAAGTATCCGAATTGATTTGTTAATATAAGGTATATTTTAATTAGTAATGAAGTTATTTTAAGAGTGAATAATGAACAAAAAATGGGAAACTTAATTGTGTTGTGTTACCAGTTTCATGAAGTTTCTGTGCGCTAATCCTGTCAAGGAATGTCATCTCTTCGTCATATTTTTGGAAAACTGTATATGATTCCCACTTGGGGCAACTTCTTCTTGATGAAGAAGAAAAAGGGTCTTCAGTTCCAGAATCCCTGCAATTAATGGAGCTCCTCCACTCAGAGGAGCTCTTAGAAGTGGACCCAACAGTGCATGAGTCACCATATATTTCTTCATCTTTTTCCTCAACAATGAGCTTCTTAGCCTCCAATTGGGTAGGAGCATAGATAAAGAATCTCTCATCTCGTGTGAGACTTTCCTCTTGCACCTTCTTATTTTCAATAACTCCAATGTCAACATGATCTTCTGCACAAAATAGAATCAGCAAGAGTTGGAGTATATGTAAATGTTGCATGTGAATAATGTAACAAACTTTGGTATGATGTGAAATATATATACCGTCATAGTTTTTGTCACTGTCTACTAAGTCACTTTTGTAGAGGTTCAGTGTGATGGGCGATGTGGGCCTGCTTTCAGCTGGGACAGAATTTGGGACAGAATCAGCATCTTCTGCTGGAAATTCTTCTGCATCTTGTTCATTTTCAAAGTCTGAAACCAAAGGTGACTTGTGAAAAGACAAAGTTTCTGTTGAATAGTTTTCTTCTGAGTCTTCAACAAGGCTGTCCCGGGGGCTTGTGAATTCATCAGAAGAAGAATAAGTCCTCTGAGGCTGGTTCTTGTGCACAAACAAAAGGGTCTCTCCACCACAAATGATGTCTGCTACTAGATGATCTGACTCAATAGAATCATGGACATAAGAGTAACTTTCTTGAATTTCTTCTTCTTCATCATCATACTCAGAAGACACATATTCATAGTGATGATCTCTGCAACATGCAAAAAGGAAAAGTTGTGAGTTAGATAGATGCTGGAGGGAAGTGAGTGTGAGGGAGATAAAAGATGGAAGAAGAGTAGCATATATAAGACCTTTGGAATATGGTGAAGCTGCCAACGAAGTTTATGAACTTGAAAAGAAGGACTGAAGAGGAGAAGAGGAAGAGGAAGAGAAGGTGAAAGGAGCTAGAGGCATTGTAGAAGAGTCTAACAAGAGCTTCTTCTTTGGAACATGACATTTTCTTTGTGGTTGCTCCAAAGCACTCCTCCACTAAGCAAAGCAACTCCTAAAAAAAAAAGTGAACTTGGTTGCTTTCGTAACATATTAACATCTATCCCTCTCTCTCAACATACACCAAAATTACTGATAGTCTCTAGTATATTCCCAAATGGTTTTTTTTACCCTCATCATGTTCCAATTGTGAGATGCAAGCACAAGGACAAATCTGTCATGTAGAACTCGGTTTTTAAGATTGGACAATTGTGGCTTCTCTCTTACAATAAGATCTGTAGTCCTTCTAGATGTAGATATATTGGGACTTGGGATTATGCTTTTTTATATATAGTTAGGATATTGAAGAACATTCCTATGTATAAATAAATTTGAGAATTTAGTAACGAAATTTCAGTAGCCAGAGAAATGTCTGTTTATTTCTTTATTTTTTCAAATGGTTTTGCTTTGCATGATGGTAAGAGCTCTGATTAAAGAATCAATGAATGCAAATTTTTTATTGTAAATGTAAGTATATTGATTGATAACGACATATCTTACATTTTATAATACACTTTTTCTTCTTCTTAATTTTGTTCTACACTGGTCAAGGAGGGTGGAATATTCATTGGAATAGTTTGAACTTTTTGGTGAAGCCCTTGAGGGATTCTTTGAGACAAGTTTTAACGTGGTCATCTACAATAACGCTTAAGTGCATTTGAAAATGCAGTGGAGGGACTTCAGAGTAATCTATTTGTTATTTTTGTTGTGAACGTATGCTGGGAGGGAAATGCACGAACATTCAAACATAGCTTAAGTCAACAATTATAAGAGGTGAAGAAAGTAAAGATTTAGACTGAAAGTCTATTGTATTCTTTGTGTTAACCTTATATTGTAACTTCTTTGTTGTTAGGTTAGTATTAGCTGCCTAAGTGCATGAAGAATAGACCCATGTAGGCCTCATAATTCTTGAGTGTTCATTGGGAGATATATTTTTGACTATTATAGATATGTTTGGAAAAGTGTTGAAATCATGTTGAAGGGGAAAATTACACTTTATAATGTAAAAAATCAAAAGCTACTTGAGAGAGTCCTTTTTTTTTTTTTTTAAGTTAATTTGCGTTCTTCTCGATTTGAAGGGAAAATTACACATTCCAAGTGCATTATCATTTCATGTATCATGCAAACTTTTTCTTTGTTTTTTAAAACCATGTCTTAGCAATTGGTTTGTTGCATAGTTTTTTTTATTACCAGGAAAAGAGAAAAAAAAAACAGGGGAATCATTTATACTATACTTTTCATCAAAAGCGCGTAACTCTTGTTTTTTAGTGAGTATAGAACACACACAACCAAGTTTAATTGTAACAGGGTCCTTTTATTTTTCCCTATATGAACATACGTGAAATCACGTATATAGAAACAAATGCAAAAAAGAAGAGACCAAAACCAAACCATACACTAAGGTTGACAGGTATGAACTTCACTTTATAGAAAGAATGATATGATATTTTTCAGAAGAAAAAAAAGTTGTATACATAACATAGTTTATAATCAAATTATCATTGTATATTCAGCACGCTTGTATAAATTTATTAAATGCTTTTTCCTCCAAATTAAAATATATTAAAGTTTTTGTCTACCAAATTAAAATGTATTAAAGGTTTTGCCTCTGCCCTCAAATATAGGGAAAGAGTTTTCTCTGCTTAATGGAGGCTTTGAGTGCATTCTTTACCTACCGAAGGAATAATAAAAAGCTTTTTTAAAAAGATGATGTCGTCTGTGTCAATTGAAAATGCTTTTAGCATTTAGTTGATCCTTGTCTTGAACTTGGCTACTAAGATTGCAGTGTAGATGTTGTCCTCACATTAATATTATTATTTTGTTTTTTTTTTTTTTTTATCTTTAGAGTTTTGCCGACTTATTATTAGTTTTTTTAAAGGACTTATTATTAGTTGTTCATCACAACTTTATTTATTACTTTTAAATGAAAAGTAGGGGCACACTCGTGTATTTGACCAAACCTCTTTAGCATCACCACACCGTTTCCAATCATTAGGAATTAAAACTAAGAAAACTAAGAAAAGGCCAGAGGGAACGAAAATCATGCACATAAGAGAAAAACAATTGATCATTTTAGATGATTTGAGAGAGAAGCAGAGAAAGTAAATCAACACGAGTGAAAGCCTCATAGCTACATATGGTGGTTGATAATTTATTTGTTTTAATTTCATGTTTACTATACAGCTGTTTTCATGTTTTTGGTGTTAACTATCAGCTGGTTTTTAATTACATTTCATTAATCACAATCCTTAACTTGTAATCACACCACACAACATTGATAAAGCAATCGAGATCTTCAGTGAAATATGTTGCCTTAAAGTTGGGTACCTACACAACTAAGGTATAACACAGTTTTTTTCTTTTTTCCGATGCATGAAAATTACGTACAGGGGAGTGCGTATAATTAAAGGTGTTTATTCATCTCCTAGTTTTATAAATTGGTAATTTTGATCTTCCTAATAAGTTATTAACATATAATTTTGATTAATTAAGTTATTAAGTTAATTGTAAATTAATTAAATAATTAATTATTAAATATTTTTAGAAATAATAATCCTAATTATTCTCCATACTATTATCCCCTTATTCTCCCCAAAATCCTCTTTCACCCCATTATCACAACTCCACGGACATCATCACATCAAAGTTAATAGTCTTTTATTAAATTTTTTTAATGGTTAATAATTTTTATTTAATTTATAATTAATTTAATATATCTAATAATCATAATTAATAATTAATAATTAATATATCGTGATGATCAAAATTACTAATTTATAAAATTTGGAGGATCAAATATTGCAATTAAAAATCAAAGGATAAAAATCAAGAATTTGAAAAATTAGAGAAATCAAAATTATAATTTAACCAAAGTTTAAACTAAATAATTGAATGATAAATTAACAAGATCAAAATAATGAAATAAAATTATTTTTGTCTTCAAAACCGAATCCAATTTTATTTTAGGTACCCGAAGCCGAAGGAAATACGTGCCAAATAGAACAACCCGTAATTTGATCTTTGGTATTTTGACTTTGTGGTATATATATATATATATATATAAATTATAAAAATTAATTATTATTAATATATATATCTATTTATTTCTTTTTTCTTTTTTCTTTTTTTTTTCAGTTCCCAATTGCCAAATTAAAAAGGCTATTATTGTTAGAGAGAGAGAAGGGTATGGATACATGAAAATGTGCTTCTAGAAACCCTAGTGTCCATTACGTAGAATTCACAAAATTCTTGTTATTAGGATTGACATTTAGGGGACGCTATAATTAAGTATCAGCACATGAAGTTAAGGTCAAACAGAAAAGGCTTATCTTAAGATGTATACAGTCTTGCGGGTTGGTGACCATTTTAACCACTCGGTAATATGTGGCACCACAAGCCCAAAAAAATGAAAAATGTTGTGTGTATATAATCAGTAATTAAATGAATTTTCTCCTAGGTAATGCCAACATTTTTACAGAGTCTTTCTGCTGGATTTTACATTCTCTCTTTTTAATTGGGATTTCTGTATGCTTCCCTTAATTAACTAATTATTATGGATATGCATGATTTTGATCTTATATAAACTGCTATTTAAACTTTAGTTAAACATATATGTATTACTAAAACTAATAAACAGCCTTGGCAAACATCTGATTAGTTAAATTAAAATTAAGATCATATACGTAACGGTGTGACGGTGTCAGTGTGGACAACATACAAGTGTCAATAATTAAAAATTAATTAAAGAGAATATGGCTATGATAAGTCCATGTTCCCATTGGATCACTAGCGTGAAAGGTTTTTCTGGTGGGTAAAAATGGGTGAAGGTTGTTGGACAGGATCATAGAAAATATGGAAAATTAATTGATATATCAAAATATGGTGTAACCGAGACTCAACCCCCTCGTGCACAAATAACATCATATATATATATATATATATATACTAGTCTTTTCCTAATAATTAAACTTCGCAAAATTATAACATCTATTGACATTATATATTGAATATGACGTACACATAACATACCACATTGATAGAGTCAAGGTCGTGGCAGCTATAATCTTGATTTGTTCAGTAAATATAAGTAAATCCAAGCAACAATTTGGGAAATCTAAACCCTTTATATCCGAAGCTTAATAGTAATAAAAAAAGAAAAAAATGTTTAATGAGGATATGATACCATGTTTGTCAAAGGGTTAGCTATGTTGTATATTTAACAAAAACATATATGAAGAAGACTATCTATGAAATACTTCTTGTTGAAGGGTGAGTTATAAATCCTTAAAGTGAAGGAGGCCTTTAAAAGCTCTTATTGGTGATGTTGTGGAGCTTACTTTGAGGATCAAATCATTGGTACTTCTCATATATTTGTGGTACCCCCTTTCAGATTTTGGTAAACTAGTTAAACTTCTTGATCAATTCAAGGGGGTATCAAAAGCTACAGTTTGGTTTCATCAATCTGATGGAGGAAAATCTGCCTCCCGGATTCAGGTTCCACCCTACAGACGAAGAGCTCATCACATGTTATCTTACAAGGAAGGTTTCTGATTCTAGCTTCACATCCAAAGCTATAGCAGTTGTTGATCTCAACAAGTCTGAACCTTGGGACCTCCCAGGTAGTTTGAGAACACTTTCTTCAACCCTATTAATTTCTCCTCATATAAATATACTTTATTACTGTCCATCTAGCTCTCCTTCAAAAATCTAGCTATATATATAACTTTGTTTTTCTTTGTTGTCATGGTTGCATGATTATTAATTTGCAAGGGTATATGTTCTTTATAGGCACAACCTTTTGGCATGCATATTGATTCTTTCGGAAGGACTGTAACTTAATTATTTTTGAAAGATATTTATATAGACAAATTCTGAATTAAAAGGAAAACAACACAAATGGAAGGAAATTTTGTTCATCCATTAAGAGTTAAGTACTTAAGTTGATATCATTCTGTCTCTCTCTTCGTAATATTTTTTCACTTTTTTCTCCTTTGAGCTTAAGTTCCTCAACTAATACATATATAAAACTTTATATTCATTCTGGAGTCTGATATGTATCATTTTACAGCCTTTTCAGTTTCATCGGCCAGGGAAATATTAATCAAAAATGCATTTTTCTTCTTCTTTTGCTTCCTCTTTTCGTGCTATACGTACATATATAGAAGTTTGACTCATTCTATATACGTCTACAGTGTTATGCGTGGTTTACAACTCATGCATATGATAATATAAAATATCCTAGTGAATATAATTTGGAAATATATTTGTATAAAAAAAGTCAAAATTGTATATATATATATATATATATATATATATATATATATGTGTGTGTGTGTATTTAAACTTTAATTTTCGGTCTATTTGAACAGTATGTAGTTAAGTACAAATTCATTGGCACGTCATCTTTGATAATGTGGACAAAAAATAATTATATAGGATTATTGACGTGTTTGTGTGATGATTAACTAATTAACAGGTAAGGCCTCAATGGGGAAGAAAGAGTGGTACTTCTTTAGCCTAAGAGACCGAAAGTATCCAACGGGACTTCGAACAAACCGAGCCACTGAATCAGGGTACTGGAAAACCACAGGGAAAGACAAGGAAATTTTTCGTGCTGGAGTTTTGGTTGGAATGAAGAAAACCCTAGTCTTTTATAGGGGTAGAGCTCCAAGGGGCGAGAAAAGCAATTGGGTCATGCACGAATATAGACTAGAAAACAAGAATCACTTTAGATCTTCCAAGGTTAGTGTGTGTGTCTATATATATATATATATATATTAATGCATGTATAACATTTGACAAATATTTTAAGTTAATAAATACATAATCAATTTATTCTCTCTTAACAACATTTATATAATTCTAAGAGTTTGATAAACAAGCATTTGTTGATATAATTTTTTTATACGGTTAATCAATTAAAAAATATTTTTAACATGATTTTAAAAGTTTCTTATTATAAAAATTAACATTTTTTCTTATATAATAGTTTGTAGCTAGATAATAATGTAAAACAATATTATATTAATAATGCATATATTATTTATGCTAATTCTAATACTTATTCAAATAATTAGCCATATGTAAATATATACTTAATTTATCAATATTTAATAGAATAATACACTGGGTTCATTTACAAGAATTTCTATAGTATATGCATGCATGTTATGTATACATGATACATCGCATATTCACATGTTTAGGTTACATAGTTTGAGAATTAACATTTTGTGATGGATGTTTGCTTTTGTAGGACGAATGGGTGGTTTGCAGGGTTTTCCAAAAGAGCTTGCAAATGAAAAGACCACAGCAAACACCTCCCTCACAACCAGAGTCCCCATGTGACACAGCCTCAATGGTCAATGAATTTGGTGATGTTGAGCTTCCTAATCTAATAAATAACATTGCAAATTCTTCATCAGGTGGACTCACTAACAACATTTCAGGACAAACCTGCTTCAATGCTGATCTTATTAATAGTGTTAACACAAACATGAACTTGACCATGAATTGGCCAGTTGCAAGTGAGGTAATTCAGGTTCCCACTCTTCCATCACTTCCATGGCCTTCTGGGTTGTTAAATCCAAGTATTTCTGTAAATTCTTTGCTTCTCAAGGCATTGCAACTTAGGAGTTATCAACAAATAGAAGCAGCAGCAGCAGCTACAGATCATTTAATTGCATCATATATGCCCCAAGGAGTGTCCCAGCATGTTGGAACTAACCTAATTAGTTCAAGTCTCACTGCCTCTTCTTCTTCTAAAGTTTTAGAATGTGTTCCACAGCAACAGCAGGAGCAACCATTCAACTTGGACTCCATTTGGTGAATCTGTTTAGACCATGAAGCTAACATTGTGTAATTACATCAACAACCCTCCAACTCCTATAAATAAATGTTACCATTTCCAAACCTAACACAGTCGTTGATCATGTGGTTGTAAACATTGCTCTTCAAATGTTATCGTAAGTAGGTGTTAAAATAGGCAGCTTTTAAATCACTGTTAAAAGTCCATTGATGTTAATCAACCATTAGGAGGAAGATCTCCTCAATTGTCCCAAGTTTCATGTTCTAGTATTCATTTCGACATAAAAAAATCAAGAAAAAAAACTTGTACATACGTACTATTTAAATAGATTCAAAGGAATAATTTGCATACGTTGCCCAGTCTCTTTTTGTATTCGACCACTCATTCAGCATGGAGTTATGCATGGATGTAATTATGATGACAAGTAGTGATGACAATCAAGTATATGAAAATAAAGGATATGCATGGATCTTAATTTTAAAGAGCTTAATTAACCTGACGGGGGCATGCAAATCGATCATGCGTGTGAAAAACTATTAAAATTTGTGTTGAGACCCCCTTATCCAAAACTGAGAGTGTATTAATAGATTTAGTGTGAATGACCTATATTTGTCCAAAAATATATGTGACTTTGGATTCATAGTTGATAGTACTCTTATTTCGCTAACACGCTCTCCCTCAAATTCAATTGATTTGACTCATAACCCCGATGTAACTTTTTTTCAATCTTCAACTTGATGAGTCTGTATTTCAAGTTTAGAACTCAGAGGCCAAAGGTCTTACTTTAATTTCATTTATCATTATTTATGTTTGTATTCATTTTTTCTTAAGTTTTAGGTTTTTTACTTTTTTATAAGTAAGGTTTTTTACTTACTAGCCACTTTTCTTTTCTTTTCTTTTTGGGGCTTAACTTTTTCTATTTTGGGTCATTCTATTTTTTTGCCAAAACGTTTTTGTTTGGGCTTTAGGTTTTTCCTTAAACATTTAATACATTAAAATTTGTGTGTACGTATATGTTTATCTAGAGAGAGTATATTAGCAGGCTTAGTTTAAATAACATATTTACCTAAAAATATCTTGACACTTTGAACTTATAGTTCTCTCATGCATATATTTCTTAACTTATTTCTAACCCACTAAATGTAGAATTTTTTCTCTGATAATAACAATTTTTTTATATTAAATTATAGAAGTCATAAGTGATGAGGACGCTGAAGACCACCACAACTTATTAGATAAAGTCATGGTCTATAATTATGAAACCTTTATAAATATAAGTACTGGTTATTCCAAAAATTAGTAAAAAATATTTTTAAGAATAAATTTCCAAAAAAAGAAGGTTTTTATAAAACCTGATTAAAAAAATACCTTTAAGTAGAAAACAGCAAAAGAAAATGACTCAAATATAATTTATGCTGTCTTATATATGCATGGAATTTCATATATATACAACCTGCGATAAAAAAAATGTATAAGCCATATTTAGTGTTCACAAATTTGTTAAATTTTTTTATTACCAAACCAAGTCTGTGTACAATTTGGAACCAATTAATTACGTCGAATTTATTGAGAAAAGCCTTATTTATACCAAAAGACACTATTATATCAAATACTCGATCAAGAATGGTTAATGTTGTTGACGATCTAAGAAAAAAGGATGGCTAATTAACCAATATTAATTTTCTAAAAGAATCTAAACATATAAGTAACTCATTTTGTTTTATTTACATAATAAATAAATAAACAAATAAATATAAAAAAATTACCAATTAAAATGATTAACAAGATGTTAAATGAATCATTACTAGAAATATATAATTCTTAGCTGGGAAGTTATGGACATTTATTGACAATGCAGGTGGGTTCAGTCAAATTGAAGAAAAAGGGTAGTACTGGGCAGAGTACTATGAAAGAGTAGTTTTATATCAATACCACACATTTGAGAATGGGATGCAAAATGGATACCTGTGTCTTTCTCAGAACTGAACTAGGAAATTATAGTGATTGATTATGGGATGGGAGCACATGCATGGTTAGACCAAAATCAGCAAGTGGCAGATTTCAAACTGTTCATATGAAAGAAAAATGTTTTTTAGGAGTGACTACTGTATATAATAAGTGAGCTTGTTTCCACTTTTGGACTTTTTGAAACCGGGGATTTGGATTTTGGGTCATCTATATTAACGGGTGCATCTTGAAAAGATAGAATAAAGACTTATAATATCATAATTTATATTAATGATTGATATTTTAATAATTTTATACTTTATATTAACATAATTTTAATTGTTTATATTTTAATTATTAGTTAATTAAATTCCATGCTTTTCTATAATTTGTAAGCCCTAAGTCCCTTAGTTTAGAGTACGAAACAATATGGGGGTGAGTTTTTGAAAGGCCAAGTGAAAGCAACACATACAGGTAGGCTAGCTAGTCCTTTTCCATGTTTTCAATTTTCAAACCTACCTGGTACGATATTTGGTCAAGAGCTATGGACCTATGTTTTTTGGAGCAATTTAATGAGATTTGGATTTTACAGGGAAATAGCAAGTGTATTGTATTGTTATTTTTAAACTAAAGTAAAGTATAGATTTAATAAGTAATTAAGATAAAAATAGTTTGAACTGTGTAAAAGATGAATTTAATTAAAATATATTAACAATGTAAATGTTTTCATACTATGTAATGTATTATTAATTGTGATATAATTGGAAAATATCAATTTTTGTAATAATTACTTTAAAAGACATATTTTAAATAATGTTTATATTTTGTAAGATTTCATCTTTTTTATATAAATATATATGATTAATTTTAGTTTTTTTTGTAAGAACTAAAAACATGTGTTCTTATTCAAGAAAAAGTATATTTAGAGATTTAATCACTCTTGAGAGAATGTATTTTAATTTAATATATATATATATATATATATATATATATATATATATATATAACATCTCATTCTTTAGCTAAAGTTGTGTCTCTAAATATTTCAAAAAAGAAAATAAAGTTATTATTAAACGCCTTTAATAAACTTGTTAGAAGAAGTTTGTTGCTAATACTGCTCAACTTGTAAAAAATTTAGCTACACACTTTTGATAGTATTAATTAGTTAAATTTATTAAAAATCACAAGTGAGTTTCATCTCTTATTTAATGGTTTTTTCTCTCATAATTTTGTAATTTTTAATAATTTTAAACTAATTTGAAAGTGAGTATTGGAAGGATTAATTGGGCTAACATTCCTTATTCACTGCTCCCTCCATCCCATTATAATTGTCATCTAGGTTATTTTATAGAGACCTAAAAAAATTAATAAATAAATGAAAAAAGAATATTAATTTTACAAAATTAATCTTATCATTGTTAATTTATTTTTAGTTTTTGTTATTCATATCATTAATATTATAATATAAGTGAAAATAATAATTAGTGTTGCATTAAAAAGTTAAAATGACAATTATTTTAGATCAAATAATTTTTCTTACACGACAATTATTCTGGAACGAAGGGACTAGTTTGAAAATGTGTGTTAACTATTAAAGAGTGTGTTCCTAACAATCCTTACCTACTAAAACAATGGATCAATTGGGATTTTGCCTAGAATTAATAATAATAATAATAATTAAGGAGTTTAAGGGAGTGATTTCTAGGAAAAAAAATCCTAAAGGAGTGTCCTACTATGTAATGAGTGTAACACCCCGTATGCATTCGGTTGTTAACATTCAGTTATGGTCATTAAACGCAGTAATTAATTAATAATAATTAATCAGGAAGCAACTATTAAGTACGACGTCATTATACGTCCATAATTATCATTTGTACATTATGTATGGTAATCGTTCATGAAATTATAATAATATGCGTCAGGTACGTTCTCCCCATAGAGCCAGGTTCCAAGCGCATATATATACATAACAAAATGATGAGCCAACACGCTCTCAAAATAACACTAAGGTTCATTTAGGACCCCTTCCCGGCTTGAGCTCTTGTCTTGAATCTCTCGGACTGCCTCACTACCAAGGCCTCCTACCTCGGGATCCGCCGTCCTCTCTCGGCTCATCATCTGCAAAACATATAATTCTCCAACCGGGGTGAGATATAAATCTCAGCAAACTTTGGGTCCTTAAAGGCTTCTCCTCCCCGGGTTCGCTTTTCACGATGCATAGCATCAAACCTGGCATCACATAATCCGGTCATCCCAGTTCGTCATAAAACGCATAACATGTATATGATAACACAGATATAACAAGAGAAGATCATCCACTTAAGGACACATTCTTCGTATATCTTTGCCTGGGGAAGATCATCCATTTAAGGATATATTCTCCCAGAACTTCCACAAACACTACCTGAGGAAGATCATCCACTAAAGGGCACATTCTCTCAAGAGTCTGCTCGGACGTATATGGCTCTTCCAAGAGAGGATCATCCTTATAATGGCACACTCTCTCAGGTTTTCATATATACTAATTGACCACTTAGAGTTGTTCCACATGACTTTGGCTCCAAGGGAAGACCATATTTAGTCCATTCTACTGGCCAGAGAAGCTCGTCAAACACACAACATATCATTACATACATGTTTTCAATCAAAAGCAGTAACACACAAGTTCAATACCACATGCATCATTACATATCAAGACCATCACTCCTCGGAGTGTGGTGGAACACGGTCAAGGAAAAAACTCCTAAGAACGAAGAGCTTACCTGCTCTAAGAGTTACGCTGGTTCTTCCCAGTCTCGTGGTTACGGCCTATTTCTTCTCTATCACACTCTGCAAAACATGCAAGAAACAGAACGGTTATCAACCGTTGCATGACAGTCATCAACCATGGCATGAAGAGAAATGCTATCATATTCCAGAAAAGGACCCAAGCTTAGTTCCAGCTCTGGGTCGTAAATCCTTTCAACACAAAATCTCAACTAATCGGTAAAATGGGAGTGTCTTACCTTTTCAAACTTCCAGGAAGGCTATAGTACAGCCTCTCCAAGTTCGAAAGTCCTTAAAAGCCTTCTTTTCCTTAGAGTTGAAACTCTACGAAAGTTCTCGTAGAAGACGATCTCTTCATCCAATGGCCTTTAGAAGGAATTAAGGTTGTAACCTAGCTATGGGGTGGTTCCTTTCAATTTCTTAGTTGCATGCACAGGGCCTTTGGTTGAGGGTGGGTGGCTATGAATTTCTCTCACTGGGAATGGAGGAAACAGAGAGAGGAAGAAGACGATAGTGTTGACGTCGAAACGTGGAGAAGAGGTCTATAGAAAGGGCTTTGGCGCGTGTGCCACGCGCCAATAGTGCCAGCTGTCAAAACAACTTGTCATCAACGCACATGCTGCCGGGTTCAGATTACCCATCGAGAGTCTACCTTGTGTAACTCGGCGTATGTAACCTGGATAGCCTTGTGCAGATATAACGTACAAGACAACCAAGTCTCACCTGTTGTGTAAGCACGTGTTGTGTCCGTCCTTGGCAATATATAACTTCCAAGGTCTCGTCCTTGTCCGACCTTATCCGTCCTTCTCCGACCTTGTCTGACCTTGTTCGGGTCTAACTTGATACCTCGTCAAACCCAAGGTTCCGCCCTTCTCCGACCTCATATGACCTCGCTCGGATTCCTACCTTGATACTTCACAAGTTGTTAATACTCACTTTTAAGAAACGTGAACCCGGATCTGTAGCGGTGTCATTATTATCACAACTTCTTCCTAATAATTATCATTATTTTATTAAAATATCAACG
>CM023949.1:27019247-27161883 GCA_013407115.1 Glycine latifolia | reverse complement strand
TGGACATCTAAAACCTTACAATGAGAGTGTAAATTAATCAATCATAATTTGTTATGTGTAAAAAACTTGTTAAATTTTATAATAATCACTTTAAAAGTTATACTATACTTCTTCCTAATAATTATCATTATTTTATTAAAATGTCAACATGGACATCTAAAACCTTACAATGAGAGTGTAAATTAATCAATCATAATTTGTTATGTGTAAAAAACTTGTTAAATTTTATAATAATCACTTTAAAAGTTATACTATCACAATAATTTTTTATTAATTGATAACATAAAACGTCTTAAACAATACAATTTTATACATCTCAATAAAATTATTTTAATTTTTTAATCAATGTTCTTAGGACACAAATTAATATTTGTCTAAAAAGTTTCACTTTGACGGTGCATAATTAACTCTTTTCATTATTCAAGTTCTATTTAATGAAGCTCAAAATTTATTCCTTTTATTTTAAGACAAATGTTAAACAGTATCTAAGAAAGTAAAAGAATGAATGTTTATTGGGATGCTTCAAAATAATTTAAATGCGTTGACATATATTTATAATAAAGCATTTCTTCTTTTAAGTAAATCCTTAACTAGTGTCCCAATAAGATCCTTATTCTAATAAGAAATTTTTAATTTTTTTATGTCAATAACAATATTTTATTTCACTTACTAAAGTATTCAAAGTAAATAATAAAAAATAAAATTTATAAAAGAATAAACTATTTAATATTGAAAAAATTAGAGTATAATTAAGATATTTAGTATTAAAATGTATAAGCTATCGTTTGTTTGATTTTATAATATTATAATTATTTAGCAATAGTAAATATGTGTTTTCTTACTTCCTACACATTTTATTATCCATACAAATCAAACTCAAGTACTACAAAATTTACGGCAACGATCACGCATAGTGTTAAATTTTGATGAGCTAGATCACCTTTGATTACTTTCCACACATATATGTTATATATCATATATTTTTTATACATTTGACAAATAAGTTTAAGTGTCCTGATGATTTTTATGCCTGATGTTAAAGTATAAGGTAACGATTTCAAACTCCATCTACAACAATATTTTTAATGATATGACAATAAATTAATTAGATTTAATTTATGGTTTGAATGTGATTCTCTTTTGGTTGTTGAAACTTTCGATAATATTTTTTATATATTTCTTATTGACCTCTTAGAAACAAATGGTATAACTATATATATTTAACTAGGCAAATAAATTTTGTTGTTGGTCATATTTGCAGAGAAGGAGACGCAGATACTCTTCTTGCTTATAGTTTTCCCGATTTCTATTGGTGGAATTCTACTCCACATTTTGTTGCTATATATAAAACTTAACAGAAATAGAATAGGTCTTCCAAACTATATATATATATATATTAACTCTCAGTTTGGCTTGCATGGATTCGATTCATGCCTCCCATGTTTTTTGTACTTATCTTTTCTTTTAGTTGAATATTTTTTCTTGGTATGGGGTTGTGGATCTGCATGTCGTGTGAGCGGAGCCAACATAATTGAAATGACTAGCGTTATAGGAAGGTTCTTCAAATTCGCACCTCGATTTATTTATAAAAGAAAGACATAGGAGGATTTGGTTTGAACAATTAAAACTATATAAATTAAAATTACTCGTGTGTTAATCTATAGAGAACAAAAGTATAATTATCAATCTTAAAATTAAGTCCTCACATTTTCCCCTAATCTAGGTCAGTTTATTAACCTATAAATTACTATGAAATATATAAATTATAGGTGTTGAGAAAAAAAATATCAATCTTGTATATGCTTACATTACCAAAATTAGTTAATATTTTCAATAAAAACTACTTCGTACTAATATCATGAAGAAAAAAAAAACTATCTTTCTTTTATTGCTTGTCTCCCCTTCATAAAACATACTATCAACCTCCTCCTAAACAAAAAATATTAAAAGTCCCCCCATCACTTGATACATGTCCAAATTATGAACATACAATTATATTACATTTAGAAATTGTATGGAGATTTAATATTTATATAAATTAAGTATACACTACTACACACTTCACATTTAACGTCGGTCATTTAAGGTCTTCAAAGTCGGTTTTTAGACCGACTTTGTTTAAGACGACATTAAAAAAAATGGTACAACGTCGGTTTTTAGAAAAACCGACTTAGAATTTATTTTTTTTATTTTATTTTTTTTTTAAAAAAATCATACATTCTAAGACGGTTATTTTAAAAAACCGACTTAGAATATCAACATTCAAAGACAGTTTTTACAAAATAACCGACTTTGAATGGCAGGATACAAAGACGGTTATTTGAAAAAATCGACTTTGAATGTTGATATTCTAAGTCGGTTTTTTTAAATAACCGACTTAGAATGTACGATTTTTTAAATAAATAAATAAATTTGTAATTTACCTTGTTTGACTATGATATTTTAAAAGTAACGTAACCTAATTTTTGTTTGATTAAATAAATAAAACTATTTTATAGTGTAAATAAGATATAATTTGTAGCTATAAAAATATATATATAATTTGTAAATCTCAATCAATTCTACTTAACCAAAAATGCATTAAAAAAGGTTCCCAAAATCAAATTCTACTCGTGACAAAATTCATTTAATTTCTATCAGTAAAGTTGCAGTATACCGCGGCACATAAGCAATATTTATGTACATTAACTTAATTCTTAAATAAAAAATGAACTAATCTGTAAAATGTTTGTTACGAAGCTTCATGAAGCTGTTTTGTCCAGTCAAAATGTTTCCACTCTTTGGAAAAGCTTTCAAAGAGTTTAAAATTTTATAACATTCATAGAAAATAATAACACATATTAAAATGTCCACACTCTTTAAAAGTATACCCATTTCCCTGCATCCAAAAAGAAGACAAATAACAACTAAGAAGCCCTAGAAGGATAAAAAAAATGAAAATAAGGAAAGGATGACAGTGTCCAAGTCAAGTAATTTTGCAGCAATGCTGCATAACACAAGAATAAGTAAATTGTTTTCTTTTAAACATGAGGACATTTATAGAAACTGCAAAGGGGAAAACCAGGTATAATTATAAAGATTAAAAAGAAAGTGCCATTTGACAGATAATATTATTTAAAATATATTCTTATGAACAAATGGTGAGCCACCTGAATTGTGAACCAAAGCAAATGAAAGTTTTAGTTGGTTTGGAATTGTCAAATTTGGGTCCAACAATGCAACATTTATCAAACTAACAGCCTATTTCTAATGCTGTAATTCAGAGATATGCACCATGTGTACACAAGAATCTCTCCCTTATAGTTGAAGCTTCTTACTTCAAAATTTCCATTGCCTTCAACCATAAGCTTTAATTATATAGCTTGTTAACATCTTGCATACAAATTCACTTCCTTTTCTCTAACAGCCACTCAAACAAGTGGAGTGCATGATTTATATTATAAAAAAAAGGTACCATCGAAAATGAAACAGAGAACCATGAGCATATCTCCAAATCAAGAAAATAGGGAAACATAAAACCTACAAACCTTACTTGTTACCAAGGCTCCTATGATGCGAAAGTCATGTTCAGTCCAATAAAATGCAAATACCAAGAGGACCAATTTGAGTTAGCAAGACCCCTTTAGCTTCCACATACACCAAGACCCAATAAACCTTATAGTTAGATACAAATAGGGCATAAAGCAATTGGCATATAGGTTAAGAATTAAAAAAAGGGATTTTGAGATATACCCATTAGAGAAGCTTGGAGCATGTGCTTGGAACGTGCCTTTCACTTCGGGTTTAACTACTACAAACGCATCTTTCAAGGTCCACCTAGTGTCTTCGATAAAAGAAACTGACGAACCTACCTATTTCTACGAGCCCCGGAACTCACTGGTTTTTCTTCGCGAACTGGAACCCTAGCTTCTGCGTCTAACCTGAAACAACACTCATCACTGAACAAGAGCTCTTCAATGGAAACAATGTGAAGAACGCTGCTTACTAGCTTTCGTTGCAATGTGAGTTGTCGTTCTTCTTCCAAGATTGAAACCGGTGCTTCGATTCGCGAGGGAGACCTTCAATGGAGAGAGCTTAGGGATTTTTGTGACAAAGGGCCGGGGCGCAAAGAAAGGGGGTATTAATCTGTCTTTAAAATTTAAAAAAGAATCAAAGTCGGTTCTTATCAAAACTGACTTTGAATAATGGAAGACTACGACGGTTATTATATAACCGACTTTGTATGATGGTAAACAACGACGGGCATGATGAGGACCGACGTCGTTTTTGTAGTAATCTTCAAAATATTACAAAATTGCCACTGGTTCATTTACGACGTCAGTTTTTTAACGACCGTCGTGAATCGCACGTCGTGGAATACTCCTTTTGTAGTAGTGATAGTACGTATAAGGCATGCACTATCTAGCACATTCCAGAGTGGTGAAGATAGAAAAGTGGATCCCATGTCATAAATGTTTAAGGTGAGAAAATATTAACTCCCCATCTGCTTGTAATTAAATTTTGGAACCAAACCCCTGTGATATACTGCTACAGCCACTAGCATCTACCCAGTTGTAACTTAATGCATGTCGTCTTGTAGAGTGTACACTCCCAACCCCCTTCACTTTAGGAACCTCTCTTTCTCTCTTTGTTCTAACTTCCCACTTCCCAGCTACTTCTTTCTAGCTACTGGCTGCTGATCCAAGGAGATACATAATTCCACTCCTCAACTTGCTATGTTCACTTTCTCTCTTTCTTTTTCTTCAATAATAATTTGAGTCACAATATTAGTATTTAAGGAGCTAAATAGCAATGGCTGCAATAACCACAAAAGAACAACAAGTAGTAGTAAACTATATGAATGAAGAGTTGCAAACGATTTTTCTCTCCAACTTGGATGAGGCACCCGCTAGACGGCGTGCTCGTGAGGCTTTTAAGGATATTCAACTTGCCATTGATCATTGCTTGTTTCGGGTATGTACGTAATGTATCTTTTTTTAACCATGGAAGAGGTTTTTGGACTTCGAATATATGAAATAATATACACAAACTTAATGTATATATGCTTATACATAAACCTGTCCTTTGTTTAGAACTATGTCTATACGAGGGCCACAAGGATCAAATTCTTGGACATTAATTTGATCATATTGTGACACCAATCATCTACTTCAAACCTATCGATCGAGTGAATATATTTCTAACATATTCTGTTCATCCGTTTGATCCTCGTGGAAGGGGAGAAAAAAAAAAAACTTTCTTGCGACCTTGATCTTGTTACAAGAGACAATGTCTTTTTATTTCATGAACAATAAGAACACTTCTTTTTTCTTTTTTTATCTTGCTTCAGAAGACATTGAACAAAATATAAATCAAGCATATGTTTTTTTTAATATAAATTTTATTTTATTTTCAAAATAAATAATATCGATTGGGAGCAGATTTTTTTACAATACTGTTAATCAATAAATCAGAAATTATCACGTATCACGAGTTTTGTTAATTTTATAATAATTATTTTAAAAATTATACTAAAGATGGTTTTTGGTTAATTGTTAGTTAAATAATGTTTATATTTATAGTACATATTTATTAAATTCGTTTTTTTAACTTTTAATTTTTCCTTTGATAAGCCATTTTTTAAAATGTTTTTTTATTCCAGTCAACGATTTATTTATTGAAACATCTTAGTAAAGGATCATATAAAGATAGTTTATAGAATCTCTTGTATAATTTCTCCTAAAATTTGAGATTTTATAAATTAATTTTAGCTTATAGAAAAAAACTCAATTCACTTTATTCTATTTCATTTATAAATAATTATAGAAAAGTTTGTATATGAGGCTACAAGCTGAAAGTATGCCCAAGCAAAAATTTATATTAGTATCTTTTGTACTGATTTATTGTCTTCCAAGATGTATAAATCAAATTCCCATACTTTAACTATCTGGTGGTCCGTGGTCATATTTTTATTATATATAATAAAATGTAAAAATAGAGAAGGATTGTAGCTCATATTTCTGTTTTGAAATTTTTTGCAGTTATCATCAGATGGGGTGAAGACGAAAGAGGTAAAGGACTCTCATTCTTATATTTGGTCTCCTTCAATTTAAACTTAATCTTGATGGCTCGAGTTAATTCATGTATTGGAGACACCTTTTTTTGGCTTTAAACGTCCTCCAGGGATCAATTTATACACACAGAATAAATTAGATTGTAATCAATTTGACATTCCTTTCAAGAGGAATTGCGTTCAAACTTTTGGAGGCATGAGATTTAGTTTTGTTTTTATGTTAGTTGACGAGGTAATTATAGTGACTTCCTTTTAAGTTAGCGGTTATTACATTTGGTAATCTTTTGTTTGGAAAATTATATTAACCTCTCTCATATTGTAATAGTTTCATATCCATCACCCATGCTTCTATTACTTTATATACAATTCTAGATTTTCCTTTGTAAATAATAAATCAAAGTTAATAATAATAATAATAATAATAATAATAATAATAATAATAAAGTGCCCAATGAATATGAAAAATTTCAATACAAAAACGTTTATTATGTGTTGTTTTTAATTGACAAATATTAATAATTAATTTTTTGTTAGTAAAAAGATTCAAACACATATATTTCTCTTTTTTCTTCTTTTTTCTCCATTAAGTCAATCTTGTAACCTTTTATATGAGATTATAACTATTAGGCTTAACATAGCTGTAGGAATTTGAGCAATAAGTATTAGGTCATAAATTTTAACTTAGTGTGATCATAGTAAAGAAAAATATAAAACTCATGTGTGATTAGTAATTACTCATTAATTGCATTCTTTAGCAAACAGTCTCACATGAGTATTTTATCATTAATGTAGTGAAAATTTTCAATATATGTGTACAGGTTTATGAAGTGAACTCCAGAGGATTAAAAATATTCTCTAAAAGTTGGCTTCCAGAAAGTTCTCCTTTGAAAGCAATCATTTGTTACTGTCATGGTTACGCAGACACTTGCACATTTTACTTTGAAGGCATGAAAATATCTATGTTAAATGAGAAATTCTTTTTATTTGTTTATGCAGAAAAGAGATAGATACTAAAATGTCATTTTATCTTGTATTTGCCATTAGGAGTTGCAAGGAAGTTAGCATCATCTGGATATGGAGTATTTGCATTGGATTACCCTGGATTTGGCCTTTCTGATGGTCTTCATGGTTATATTCCTAGCTTTGAAAGTCTAGTGAATGATGTCATCGAGCATTTCTCAAAAATTAAGGGTGAGATCTAATTTTGCTTGATTTCAGATCATCCTTTATAGTATCATGCGTCTTGGATTTTCTCACATGTTTGCTAGAAGTTTTCTTCTTCTTTTTTTACTCATGAGGTTTTCTTCTTGAGACTTTCTTATTGAACAAATCAATAAAATTAGATTGAATTGCATAGATGCTTCTAGTGTTGTTATCCAATCAGAATTAGAATTGTACTTTGGTAATCTATATTGATTTTTAATGTTTTTATTGTTGTCCAATTAGAATTGGAGTTTCACCTCCAAAACTCCAATTCTAACCAGAGAATAGTACCAAAAACGCCTAAGAAATTGTATTTAAATTTTGTCCCCGAACAAATTTATGCTTTGGCTTGTAATTTCCATTGTTTAAATTATGTTTGAATAACCCTAGTGCTTTTGAAGTACCACTGACCCCAATTAACTTGGGTTAAAGGTGTTGTTGATGTTGAACTCTAGTGCTTTTGAATGACAGAACAAAAGAAATATCAAGATGTACCAAGCTTCTTGTTGGGTGAATCAATGGGTGGAGCCATTGCTTTGAATATTCACTTCAAACAACCTGCTGCATGGAATGGTGCTGCTCTTATTGCACCTTTGTGCAAGGTGTATCTCCTTTAATTTAAACTGACTAGAATTTTTTATTGCTTAATCCATATGTGTGTACAATAACGGGTTTTCTTGAATAGTTTGCGGAGGATATGATTCCACATTGGTTGGTGAAGCAGATACTAATTGGTGTAGCTAAAGTTCTTCCCAAAACTAAGTTAGTTCCACAAAAGGAAGAGGTTAAAGATAATATATTTAGAGATGTGAACAAGAGAAAACTGGTGAGTGTATCACGTCATGCTTGAATTATATTGAAGTTAAATAGAGGAAATAATCCATGTTTGTTTTCTCTTCTTCTATTAATGATTTTTCTTGAGTGATTTGCTCCAGGCACCCTATAATGTGTTACTCTACAAGGATAAACCAAGACTGGGAACTGCATTGGAGCTGTTGAAAGCCACGCAGGAGCTAGAACAGCGTTTGGAAGAAGTAAATGATATCTTTCCCATGGACTTGTTTTTTAGTACTATTTAATTGCCTGCCTTCCTTAATATGTAGATAAATTATATATATGAATTACTGAATAAGAATTCAATTGTACCAAAAAAAAAAATTCATAAGGTAAACAAACAACCAGATTCCTTAAAACCTAAGAAACAGCAGCATGCAACATATCAAGTGGATCTTAGTTTTCTCAATATTTTGGTGATAGCACATATAAACCAAAGTTAATTATGCATAATTGTGTGGGAGAAAATTAATGGTATCAAGTTTAGCAACTTTCTTGAGCTATTGCACATGTTTTTTTATGGTAACAACTTTCTTGAGCTATTGCACATGTTTCTGGTGGAACTTTCTGTGTCAATGAAATCCACTGAAGAATTTCAATTGCTAGGTTTCTCTGCCATTGTTGATCATGCATGGAGAGGCTGATATAATTACTGATCCATCAGCTAGTAAGGCTTTGTACGAGAAAGCTAAAGTGAAGGACAAGAAACTCTGCCTCTATAAGGATGCTTTCCATACTCTACTTGAAGGTGAACCTGATGAAACTATATTTCACGTGCTTGGTGATATTATATCTTGGCTTGATGAGCATAGCAGCAGAAAAAACAAATATTAAGCACCTTTTTGGTATATTGGTTCGCCACAAAAATAGACATTAACTTCAGTTTATGAGTTCATGTTTTATTAGGGGAACTGGTATAGTAAATGAAGTTAGATAAAACAATCAATTTTCTACTTTAATGTTCAATGCTTGAATAGCAATTTACAGACGCTTGGTTGCTGCCTCAAAAAAAAAAGGTGCATGGTTGCTCGTATTTTTTCTTTCTCAAATAGAAGCTTCCACAAAAATTGGTTTCAATCTTCTTCCTTGGTTCAATTTATGTTGCATAACACACGTATGTTATAAAGCAATAAGGAGTTACGTCTACATTTTTTACATGAATTTTTATGTAAATGTATGTAACGAACGCTTATCCAAACATACATTACCATCATTGGGGCAGATCACTTTCACTAAAATCACTGCTTTCTATGTAATTAGAGCAGGAAAATGATGAATGCACACACTATTTTTGGAGTATATAAGTGGAAGGAAGAGAGGTAGAAAGAAAACATAAAAGAGGGGTGAAGTAATAAAATAATGTGATGAAAAATGAAGTAAAAATAGAAGAAAGATGAAGTGCTGTAATAATAATAACTCTTTATATCAATGTTTGTGAGAGCTTTTTTGGGAGGAATGGAGAAAATAATTGCTTATTTTTCAAAAAAATTCAAAAAGCTATAAAAAAAACCTTTACATAAAAACAAGTTAAAGCATACATACACCAAAGCGAAAAAATTGGGGGGGAAATATTACAGTTAAGAATGTCTTCAGCTCTAGCCATATCAAACATTGATCATGCTCAATCTAGCCTGAGAAAAATATATTAAGATGTCAGTTTGTCCCAAAATCGAGATGGATGTAAGGATAACCTAAGGCTTTGACTCAGCTTACGCTTCAAACGGGATCAAAGGTCTTCAACATGAAGAGGAATCAAAACTGCCCACTTTGCATGTACTTGTTGGTTCTATTTCTCATGATTCTTCGTTAGTACAATAGTACTCATCTATAATTATCAAAGTAGCATATTGCAGTAATATTTAACATATTGTCTTTTGTTGAAACATGCCACATGTTGAAACTTTAAATTGAAACGTAATTTTCTCTGGTACAGATATCAAAATAATAAATGCCTGCTTTCCATGTGTAATCAAATTGCATTTCAAAAATTCAATCTTTAGTAAATGCAGACATATCATTCTTAGCACCCTTGACATATCTTACTCATTCAAATTATAACTAAACAACCTGGGAAGCAAGTTTATTATCGATTATGGCGTGAACGGTGCTATTTGCTAAACTCCTTGGTGCCTTCTTTTCACCTTCAATGTTTTATCATTAAATTAAATTTCTCTTAATTACTTTTAACATGATATCAATGTTAACCAAAAGACAAGTGAACATGGAATGCAAATATGGACAACAGAGCCAGTTTGGCAGTTTGGAAGGTATAACCAAAATTGTGCCTTTTATGACATTACATCAGGGTGGTACATTTATTGTCTACTCTATGGCATTGAACATCAAAGAAAATAAAATAAAATCTCAGGAAGGCATTGCATCAATATAGTAAATACAAGAAAGGCATTATCCTTTACCATATAGCCTATTACAATGTGATGAAGGATTTACAATAATCAGGTCAACTACAGTGAGAGGGGCCATCAAGTATGCAGCAGAAATTTTGTCCATGCTGCTCAAATGTCAGCCAGGGTCCTAAAAGATTATGAAAAAACCAGAGGCAAGTAGATAATGGATGATGGATTTTTGCCGCTGCAGGAACACAAATGATATCTAGGCACATCTTTGTACAAGTTTGAATAAAGGGAACTGCACATTTTCAGCTCTAAAGAATGTGCAAATAGAGGAAGAACCACACAAGTTGATTTTAGCCTGCCTCTTCTTGATTGTCCTACATGTAGAGAAAATTACTGCATTTAATACAATTAATCCCTATAAAGGGATAAAAAATGTCTCATCTGTTGAACAAATATTGAGTACTACAACCAGCCCATTAAACTACTTCTAGAATTGACAATGCAATAATCACAGAGCTAAGGTATGGCATCAGAATTGCATAACTGACGAGATTATGCTTTCCTAAAAGGCTAAAATATATTTTAGATACCTGATAAATTAGCAAATTTTGTATTTGTTCCCTGATAAAAAAAATTACTAATTTATTAGGGACTAAAAAAATGTGCCAAGGACCACAAATAAAATTGTTGTTTTATTAAGGATTCAATGCAAAGAAAAATTTATCAGAGCAAACACAAAATTCAGATATTTATTAGGGATCAAAAACATATTTTAATCTTCCTAAAATGCAGTATGTTACAAATGCAAACTTATGAGCTACATGATCAAGGCAAAAACTAATACCTTCTAGCCGCAGGCAATGGAATATGTGATCAAGGAAACATCGATGCAAATATGTCAACCTGCCTTCAAGGATGCTCATCATTTATGAAATCTGAAAACTTGGAGTCCTCGTCATCGTCCAAATCACTGTCTTCCTCATCATCATAACCATCAGAATCTTCATCCTCACTCTGCAAATTAACAACTGGATAAGTTAATTGTCATTGTAACTTAAAATTAATTTTGTTCTTATTTCTTTATATCAATCTTTCTCCTCCTCACCCTTTTTCAGCTGATAAGTAAATATTATAAGCAGTATCATATTCCATATAAATCTTTCTTATTAAATTCCAAAACTAAACACTTGACTTTTACATGGGAAACTCAACTACAAGTACAAGGAAATTATAAATGCCATAGTACAATTTAGAAATAGTGTTAAATTGGTAAAAACTATTTGATAGCCTTACCAAAATAAAGCAGACAAGAGAATTACGTCAATTAACAGAGACTAGGAGTATCTTACTAGGGCCAATTCTGAGATGTCTATTTTGTTATGGTCATCTTCCTCTATGCTACCCCCATCTTCAACATCCGAATCTTGAGTCATACCCTGGTTATATTTAAAAGACCAAGTCAGACTAGCTGATAAAGTTAGAAAATCAATTCTCGCATTTTCCAATGAAAAACACATTCTAATGTAAATATGTGGTTCAGATTAATTTTGGTACACATCTCAATCACATTCAAAATCAATTCTACCTAACTTTAAACCAAACAGGCACATAAATCACAATTCTGACCTGTTAATAGGCAGGCAACTTCACATTTTAATGAGCAAATTGAAATTCTAGAAACATATAAATGCATTGGAACAAAGCAGAAGGACTAAGGATATAATATTTTCAGATGTAGACCATTCCAAATGAATTTGGGAGCCATTTCTTTTTTGTTTTTGGGTGAATGGGAGGGGCCAAGCCCCATTCGGGAGCCATTTGATGGCTTCATAAAATGACCAATCTCGCATGTTTAAGTTAAATAACTAAAGCAAACCCCATAACATAATGTCAGTCTAGGCACAGAAGGCAGATGGGTTTCAATTGTTAATATTGATTGAAGATTCTATAATCCAAAAAATAAAATATGCAAAAATCAGGATATTCTTGGGAGGGGGGAGTCGCAGTCTCTTCAAGTGGTGATAATGAAGTAACAATTTATTCAGACTGTGACCAATCAAGTCATTTAACTGCTTAGGAGTGACCTCTCCTCTACATCAAAACATAACTAAAATTATGATAAGTCAATACTTACAAGTTCTTTTTTCATTTGTTCTATAGTTTTTTCCAATTCAGTAATATGCTGACTCAGAGCCTGCACAATTCACACAAGACCAAATGTAACATCATAGATATAAAAGTCGTGAATAGATATCAGTAATTGTCACATAGAAAACAAGAACCTCATGACGTTGCATGGCTACATGACGCTTTAATGCCTTTCCCTTCGTTAGAAGGTTCCTAGGCCTAAGAGTAATTGGCCGCTTATAATTCTTTCCACGATAGTAAATAAGAGCAAATTCTTTGGAAACTTTCTCTATTGCCACCAGTATTCCACCACTCTCATATTCAAGTAACCTTGCTGTGTCTTCAACAAAAGCAAGAGTCTTTTGTTTCGTCATCAATTTTACAAGTTCTCGGTGTTTCCAATGCAAATGCATATTCTCGACGACACCATCAAAAACACCACGTATACCTGGAGATTATTATAGAAAGATGTCAGCTTTGCATTGCTAGAATGGAGCAACTTTGCACAGTTGAAAACTACTCACCAAGTGGTAAGTATGGCTTCATTCTTAAACCAACTTTACGGAACATAACACGTTCTTCATCTGTGATTGTTTCCTGATCATAATCAGGACCAGCTGGAACCATAGATGCTTCTATTTTGGCTAAGAGCTTTTCTGCTCTAAGCTTTTTAGTCTGGGCCTATTCAGACATTATAATGGTATGAGTAAAGAAAGTCCATTGTTGTTAAGACAACCATAAAAATAAAAAAAATAAAAAAAACAATATATATCAGTTTTGCTAACCATTGTCCTTAGCAAAAGCACATACATAGTAGAAATAAGTTACAGCTAATGATGCTGCATTCCTATATGCAATCATGCATATAATGCAGAAATAAATTACAGCCTGCAGCAAGCAGACAAACATGCAGCAGCAAAAATTAAGGAGAAAAAAAGCTGGCAGGATTTATATTCTAATCAATCAAGAATTCCAATCTGGGGACTACTATAACAATGCTAATAAGTTTCATTATAACCACTAATGCACTATAAACCAAGTCTGACTTTCTGGTGATATAAATTATAAACCAAGTACTATCTCAAGCATATAATATCTTTATAAAAATATAGATACTTACTATAAATATTTTATGTTCAATTTGTCTGACAAGCTTAGCAGTCTTGGCTTTGGCAGCTTCTTCCATCATCTTCTCACATTCTTCAGGAGATATTTCCCTTCCCCATCGAGCCTGGGCCTCATAGAACTCTGCTAAAGTCCCAGCCTGTGCCGTTGCTTCACCTTGCCCTGATGGAATTGCATCAATTGCTCTGCGCCGCACCTTGTCTTCAACATCCTGTACCTGTTTTGTTAATTCCTCTCTTTCAGCTAAAACTGCAGCGACACTTGTTGGAACAAAGTCTTTCCCGCGGTATATAACAATGAAATATTTATTCCTTAGCAGCAAGGTCCCTCCTGTTAACATCTGTACCATAACAGGAAAAAATTAATTTTCCGAAATTCAAATTGACAGAACTAGCAACTTGTGCACTATTATTAGCTTATCATGTCTTAGCAATCAAATGACCTTGGTGAAAAAAGAAAAAGAAAAGAGAGATTTAACCACATTATGTACATTCATCCCAGAGAATGCGTTAATATCTTCAATATAACAGATTTGTTTTGTGATAACTATAAAAGATAAAATAAAACTCTAGTGGTGAAATGATGTTTTGAGCAAAAATGTAGAAGGCATGTTAATTGTGAGTACATAGTATCCTTTTAATTTTTCCAAGCTAGTAGCTACACTTATTTGCTAGCTGATAAAATTATAAGAAAAAGAAAACCAATTGGTTTCCTCTAAGATAAATGCAAAAATAAATTATAATTCTGGTTGGTGACTCTTACTGAATAAAAGCATAGCCAGCCGCTTCAAAGGACAATTAGATTAGATAGAAAAAACTTAATTGTGCATTTTACTTGAATAGTCAGGAATTATATGGAATACAATGCATTAGATTGGAAACAAGCACGATCGCACAAACAAATAATTGTCAAATTACAAATGACCAAACCTTCAGCTCCTCAGCCATCAGTTCATTGTTTGTGTTCTGGATCCCACGTTTGACAGCAATCTTTGCAACTAAACTTTTCTCCCAAAGCTTAAGTATAGCACATGCCAGACCTTGGTGATTTCTATTTCTTCCTTCATAAAATTCAGAAAAAGTTTTATATATAAATACAAAGGAAAACAAATTTAATAAAATATTGCAGTGGATGAATCTTACCTACGGCAAAATGACAAGGAAGTGATTTTCCAAGCTTCCTTAAATTGGTCATCTCTGCATTTGTAAGCCGAGAACGCATTCCAGTAGGAAGAAGCCTAAAAGGTGTTTTGTAACCTGGAACTGTTCGGGGAAGCAAATCAGCATCAACAGGAAGAATCCCTGTACCCCACCATCCAAAAAACCGAGGACCTAAACCATCAAGGAGGGCATTGTACTCTGCTTCCGCCTCTGACATATTCTCCGGATGTTCTCGCTCCCTCACAACCACCTCACTCTTCTCTAAGGTCGAGGTTGCAGTACTCTCTTCCCTTTTCGAGACATCCGGCACAAAAAAACCATCACCTTTCTTCTCATTAACTTCCTTCCGCGAGTCAGGCCCTTGGTAATCAATACCACGATACACCATCATAACACTGCCTGACCTCCATGTAACCAATCCTCCAGTTCGACGCTGCACACTACAGCCAATCAGTCAACATGTTCCTCAAACAAAACACAAAGTCAACATCATTACATCACCATTCAACGTACATGGAATCACACAGCAAGTAACAACATACTAACTTGACTGTCAAACAAATGCACATTTCAAATGCAAGTCACATCCGACTTATATAAAAGCCGATATGCACAAGTTGATTTTACCTTATGGAAAAAGTTTCACTCATTTTGCTTTCTATTTTCTTTTCCACGTTGATTGAGAAATTCCTCCAAACACAGCCCAAGACAAGAACCACAAGTCCACAATGAAGTGAAGTAACTAGTAAGAGTAATATTTGTTGACACCCCAACAAGGCAAACACTCAATTAACATCGTGCACTTCTCTCTATCTCTCTTTTCTTGTCACATTATACGTGCTTATGGAAACCCATTGAGAAGTAAGAAATCACATCTGAGATGTGTAAGCTATAACTACTAGTTTCTTAGTAAACGTGAAAACTACATCTGGGATGTGAAACCAAACACGCTATATATCACTTATCACATCTACACTTATCTCTCGTTTGCTTGATTGGCACTTGAGTGTCCATGGATCATTTACAAACTAGCGATCGTTGTACGTGGTCCTATGTTATGTGTTTATGATAATGTTAAGTGTTTATTATGAAAAAGGGGGAAGAATTGAACCTCAACAATCCCATGAGCCTTCCTCATGTCCTTTGCAAGCTCCTCATGAAACTTGAGCCTCACCAACTCCTCCTTCATCCACCTCTTATGAATCTTCTCCATCACCTCCTCAGTGAGTCCGGCTTTGGGGACACTCACCCTCTCCCTCACACGCATCCCCTCTCTCCTCAACCTCCTCAACAGTTCATCCTCAAGTGTCAAATCAGCCAAACTCGGAGCCCTAACCCTCCTCTTCTTCAACAACCCCTCTTCACTCACCACCACCACCTCCTTCTCCTCCTCCTCCCTCTCCCACGGCAGCATCATTTCTTCCTCCTCATCGTCCTCCTCGCCCACCAACACGGCGTCCGGGCGCACCCAGTCCCGCCGGAGCAGCTCCCCCAGCCTCTCCTCTCCGGTCACCGGCGCCGGATTATTCGCCGGAATTTCTTGTTCTTGTTCTTCTACTTCGGAGGGCAAGCCGAGGTTGCGTAACCGGAGGACGATTCTCTCGACGGCATTCTGCGGTTTTCTGTCGGGAAAAGGGTCGCCGGCGGTGAGGGGTTCGGTGGCCCTTTTGGGGGAGGGGGATTTGGTGAGCCAGGGTGCGGAGGGGTTGGGTTTAGGGGTTGGGAGAGAAGCGACGGTGAGAGTGCGAAATGGGAATTTGCGGAAAGTGATATGAGGATGGTTCAGTGATGAGAATGATGATTTGAAAGACAATTCTGAGAGCTTGCAAGTATTGGGGAACGCCATTGTTGTGTTATTGAGGATAGTGTTACTGTGCTAGTGATGATGATGCATTTTCTTTGTGTTTCTGTGTGGAATGTGGATGATGCGAACCAGTTGCAGAGGGAAGGAGAGCACGAAGTGAGGCTGCTGATGTGAGTACATAGTACGCACCGCGAAAGATGATAAGATTTATACTATGACTATTTTCTTTTCTTTTTTCATAGATTTTTACCATTTCCATTCATGGTCTTCTTTAACGAAATTAGTTTTTTTATATTATTTTTCGGGAATTTTGAGTCTATGAAAATTTATTAGGATCCGTTCATTTTAAAATTAGATGAAATTAATTTGAAGTTACTAAACGTAATTGAAATTAATGATGAATTAATTTACATTAAAATGTGTATTTCTTGTTAAAGAGTGGGAGAATCACTTTTTCAGCATAAATAATTCTGCATGTGAATTAACAAATTAAGGTTCCATTTAGGATGATATGTAGTTGTGAATTTTGAAAATTTTAAAAGCAACATTTGATTTTTAATTTTAAAATAAACTCATTTAAAAAAATTATCCTATTAAAAGCAACTTAAAAGTCTTTAAATGCGGTGGTGTTTATAATAGAAATAAAATCGATAATGATACATATGTCAACAATAGATCGACAACAATAATATTTTGGATTTAAAAAAAAAAGTAAAATCAATATAAAGTAAAATTAATATAATTTTTTAATTGCTAAATTATTTTTAGCTTTTGGTCATTCTAAAATTAACCCTTCTTATAATAACATATTCTTGTTCTCCTTTTTTGGATTGGAACAATAAATTTAAATTATACACTAATTTTCTTTAAAAAATCAATTATTACAATTATTGCATGAAAAATTTAATGACATGTTTAAATGGAAGACAATAGTAAGCCTATATTATAAGGGAGTGATGATGGTGAAAAATTTGTAAGAAAATTATTAAGTTATGGGAGGAAAAAATTAATTATTACAATTATGAAAACATTACATCAACCATGTGATGAACATAGTATAAGAAAAACATAATTAACGTTAACACATAAAATAAACATTAATTTAATTTAGAAAGTAAATAGAAAAGTGCAAAGGACATGAGTATATTTGATATTTTTTTAGTTCCAAAAGAATAGGAGAAACATATGACACGCGTTTTAGAAGAATATTATTTTTTGTCAAATTTTCGGTATCCTTTTCAATTGAATATATCTCTTTTGTATGTTGAGTATTGAAGGGAGAGGGATACTTGTGAAGAGAAAAAAGAAATTTTGGTAACTAATATAAAAAAAAGAAATTAGTTTAACAAAATTTCAAGGATTTTGGTGAGATTATTTAATAAATATTTTATATTAGAAAATAAGATGAAATCCACCTTAAAAAACTTATTGAAATTTGTATATTTTTTAATATTAAATGAGTTTTTTAAGTTATAAAAAACCCTAATTGAATACTAATTGTACTCTTAAAAAATCCTAAAAGTTTAATTAAATACCACCAAATTTATTTATATCATTTAAAAAATTTGATTGAATACCATAAAACTTTTTATTAAAAAAATCTTTTAAAATTCTTTAAAATCCTAATCCAATACACCATCTAAAAATATTTTAAAAATTAGTTAAAAAATCATTTCAACTCATTTTTGTTAAATATGTTTAGTTTTAAAAATTATATTTGAAAACTAAAAACTCATAAGTAAGCTCAAACGTAATTTCTGAGTTAGAAGTCGTAACCAATGTTACTATTTTTCTTTTTAAAATTTTTTTAACTAAAATTGTATTAGTTTAATTTTAAAAAAATTACGATTTTAAAGTTGTAACAATTTTTATTTTTACTTTTTAAACTGAAATCGTAATATTTTTACAACTTAAGCTAAGTTTTTTTTTTTTACTTCACGACTTAAAATGGTAAAGTTTTTTATTTTACTTTACGACTTTTGAAGTCGTAATTTTTTTTTCTCGTTAAAAAGTGCTAAATATGATTATTTTTCAATTTTTTAAAAAACTATAAATAATTTCTTATTTAATTATTTGATAAATAAATTTAGTTTTACATTTTGTTAGTTTTATTAAATCTTTTTATATATTTTATTTAATTTTTTCTATATTTTTTAATATTATTTTATTTAATATATTTTTTATATTTTTATATGATTTTATTTAATATTTTTCAATTTTGTTGATATATTTATTTTTCACTATATTATTTTATTTAATATTTTTTTACTAATGCTAAGATTATTATTTGAAAAAACTTAAATTTAAAAAGACTTATATTTAAATAAAAAAAATTAAAATGTATTACATCTTTCTCTAACAAAAATATTAATAGTGGAATAATGTCTCACAACAAGTTTATATGTGTTGAAGCCTTACATCTTCCTTTACATCTTCAGTTTAAAAAGTAAAAAAAAAAAAAATTGTTACGATTTTAAAGTTGTAAATTTTTCTAGTTGTAAACTCTCTTACGACTTCAAAAAAAAATTAAACTTACCCTTCTAAAAAATTATTTAAAATTGACTCTCAAATGATAATAAATGAAATAAAACACCATCAAATGATAATAAAACCATGCCATGTAAACAAAGGAATATGTCTAAATATACAAATATTTTGAAAAAATAGAAAGCCGAGACAACAACATATTCATCTTTGCAAAATATATCATTCCTTTCAACCATAATATAATAGGAATTAATTCATTTTTTTCTATTGACATAATGACATTATACAGAAATCCAATCATAAAACCTAGTTTCCTGTGCAAGTGTAGATACAGTAGCCACTTCCATTTATATGTGGTAGTATAAGAAGACTATCTAGTTTGTGAAACATGTACAAAATCTCTCCTTGATGATTCCCATAAGCAATATTGTGCATGGGATAATATTAAAAAAAAAATACTAAGCTGATGCAGATCAGTTTCCAATTGAAGAAGATCTCCTGCTCAGGGAAGGAGAAGAATTAATGATCTCTTGGCCAAGTTCCTTTATTTTGCTGAGAAGAAGCATTTGCTCAGTCTCCAGCTGGACTATATATCCTTCCTGTGTATCCTCTAGAGTTTCTAGCTCACTCAATGTTGTAGAGAGTCCTTCAAGATTTCCATCCTCTATGAAGGACCTGAACTTGATCATCATCTGTTTTATCTGATAAAGTCCAATTTACACAATGTGTTAGAATAACAGCATAAAAATGAAAATCATAATAATGATAACTTCACTCACATAATAAAGGCATGTGCATTGCTTTTAAGATAATAAAAAATTCATCCTTGAACTGAATTAGTATATGTAAAAATAATTTTTTTTTTTGTTTCAATTTTCAGTCATGATGTATGAAGAAGATCTCACCTGGTTAGGAATTTGGTGTAGTTTACTCAAAGAAGGTTCAGAGTCTAGACTTTGCCTCTTCTGCATCTCTGGAACTTTTCTGGTAATTTGGATGTGAATTTCACCCCTTTTCACCCCTTGGAGAGGTATCCACTTGTCGGCCATCTGGTTTGGAGGTAACCTTTGATATTCTACAACACATTCACCTATACTTGATGTGGGTAGTAATGCATTGTGATCCTTGACATAAAGCATTAGTTGACTTCCATCATCAGCGAACTCTAAGGTCTGGTTCCACTGAGGGTTAAGAGTTTTGTATATGACCTACAGAAAATGCCACAGCTCGTAAGTATTTTGATTATGTAACTTGTAAGGATGAAGTAAAAAGGTGTGGAAATGCTGAGGAAACATGTAATGTGAGAAAAATCAGGGGTATAACATATGGATGAAAAGTTTAGAGATTTCCCTTTAGAAAATGTAGTAAAATAATAAAAGTTTGAGAACACTGAGAAAGTCCAAAAGAAAAAGAGAGGAATGACAAAAGTCAAATAGTAATTAGTTATATCACTTTGTAATCATTCACTTCAACACGCATGTAGTACAATGACAACACTAGTTGAGATGGGGTACATGAATCACATTATGTCATTTGACTCATTAAAAACCACCTTCTCATGAATATTATTCACCATGAGATTCCTTTTAATAATTTCCTCCAATGTCTTCTTGATCTCTCTCTACCCTTTATATGTATAATGAAGCAAATATAGCATTTTAAATCTTAACATTCAACCTCATGAAAAAGAAAGCAAGGATGAAGTATTCCAACCTTTGTCTTTTTCTTAAAATTTCCGTAGTGTACCCTCACAAATGGATCACTTGTGCCTCTGACATCGGCTGCAACTAGATCCCTTCCCTCTATCAGAACAAGTTCAATCCAACCATTTCCTAAGCCCAAACCTCCCTGCTCATTTCAAAGGAGTTAAGCATATTAGAATGAATATCCAAGCAGTGAAAAAAATTCATGAGTAAAATGCCTGAAAGAATTACTGATTGATGTGATAATATGCAATTTAATATGTTTAGCCTTTTGCATCCTTTATTCATCTTGTAACTAAATGGTTGAAAGAATCACTACTTTCCAAGTGAAAAAACACACCTTCGATCCTTCTTGGTCGTCCGCTCTAACTGATATTTGAAGTCTTAATTCTCCAGAACGCACTCGTTCAAGAGGGATCCATACATCCCTGACTGAGCCCTCAACCAGTCCTTCCAAATTCACATGTGCACTACCAATATTTTCATCTCCAAAAATTTCTTCCGAAAAGCCTTTTATTTTTAAGTATTCCCCACCACCAATCTCATCGAATTCAAACGTCTGATTCCATACAGGATTTGGAGTATGAACCGTCCTTGTTTTCTGGACAACCTGAAAAAATTGTTAATAACAAAATTAGCTAAATCCTAACCATTAACCTACAACCTCAGTTAATCAAGTAATGAAAGAACTGTCAGTGTCTCGTAGACATGCAGTACCACTCACCTTTCCATACTGCAATTTGATGTATGGGTCAAATTTTCCAGATTTGTCTTTTGCAGCAAGATCCTTTCCTTCCACAACAGTTACATTAATTTTTCTTCCAGTTCTTAACTGAAAATTTGGTGATCCATTAATTGACTGCTGAGAGCTGCTACTCCGGAGACTGTTCAAGCTATGTGAACCATCGGAATATTGCCACTCTTTTACAACAATGCTCACCTTCAACTGAAAAAATGATGAGGTGAAATGAATAAAATCTCTGATTGAATCCCAATTTTGTTTTCATTCAGGAAGGCAAATCAATTATCCATTTTTAAGTACAGAATGTGACAAAAGGGCATTCTGATCTGAGCTTTCTAAGATTAAAAACCAGTCAGAAGAGAAGAATGCAAGACTATGCTTTTGTAAGAATACGGTACATTAAAAGACCATTTAATTTAGAAAGATCAAAGAACAATTTGATACAATAAACTCTAGCCATAGATGATAGTAGAAAGTTGGTGCCAGTTTCAAGGATTACACCAGAAAGACTTCCAATATGAAACTCCATTTTAAATTATTAATAGTTTCAGCTTCACAAATCAACCAACATGATTGATAGTACAATCAAGTTCCTTTGACATATATAAAGAAAAAGTATTGAATAAACAATTATATTCAGATTCCTGCTTCTTTATTCAATCAAGATATATGTTAAGAATAGTAAAGAATAACCCCTTTAGCTTTGTTGAAAAGCAAATTATGATGTTGTAAGATAACCAAGTGTTTGTATTATATTTTCATACACTGTTAGATTTCATCTGAAAACCAATTGGCAGTAAGTAAAATTATCCACAAATCTATAAGTTGCATCCTAGGAATTGAGGGACGGGATGTGGGTCTTTCTGACACCCCCTCCACAAATGCCTGCTAGAATAGGTAATACCTACCAGAATAGGCGATACACGAGATAAGACTATATAGACTTTGATACTATTTTAGATTTGGGTTTGGGTCTAACTCGACTCCAATATGGGAAGGAGAAGGAACTGCTTATTACACGATAAAAAAAAAAAAAAAACATTGTACCTCCCCTGAGTTGTGCCCCTCAAATGGGACAACCATTTCAATTTCTTCTCCGCAAAACAGTGCTTGCTTTGCTATGACTCCAGAATCAGGTCCTATTGCCCACATTATTGTTGAATCATCTTCAACATGCCTCAACTGCACAAAGACATAAACATTAATTTATCAGTATAAAAGACAAAGAAGTACTTGTTGCAAAGAAATAAAGGCTGGAGAAATAATTCCTGTCTGAACAAATATAACACTTATAGGCAACTGGTATTCTCCAGTTGCAAGATAAAAAAGGAGAGCATTGATCAAAGAAAGTACCTTGATTTCACAACTTGCTAGATAGTCACATCTCACGTTGTCGGGACAACTCTCATAAAGATTGAAACGAAGAGTTCCTGCATTATCGTGTAAAACCATATTAAATGGTGCATCCCATCTGGGGGTTGAACCCAGTCTGACATCTGTTCTCCTGGTTAATTCTTCAATTTCTACCTCTACAAATGTTTGTAGGTCCTTATCATCAAAATTACCCTCTGAACAACCATTGGATGTACCATTCGGTTGCCTCCTAGATGTCTTAAAGCAACTCCTAGAAAGTTTATTTGCTGAAATCACTCTAATATATATAATGCATCCAACTGCTTTTTTCCTTAAATCAACAGCAGGTAAAGTAAAACAACGACGCCGAGGTTCCACCATGGTTTTAGCCAAGGTGTCAGTAAAAAGTTTTTCCTGCATAAAATGTAAAGTTTCGATCAGTATAATACATAAGAAGCTACTGTGCAAAACATAGATAGTTAAAAGAAAAAAATATCCACAGAATTTTTCAAGACAATGAGCATATGATATCAAACATCTAACTGATACTTTAATGTAAAAAAAATGTTCTTGACAGATGAAAATATTTCAATATTATTATTTATAAAATATTTCTTGGCTTAAATTTCTCTTTAATTGACAGAGACACAGCATGATTTATATTACCATTTCTCAACATAAATTCTCTGAAAATACAAAAAACTTCCTGCTTCAAAAATCTGTTCTTTGATAGAGTTTTCTTTGACTAGCAACAGAGAGGAATTATATAAATAGTCCTTATATTAAACCTACACACATCTGGAACAAATCTCCATGAACTTAAGCATCAGATTGAAATCCATTGACACTTAGAATTAGCTTCAATATCTGCAGGGCAAATTGAGTTCTTAAAGTTGCAGCTGAACCAAAAGTGTGAGTAACTTTATACAACAGCACCATAAATATAACATAGTTTAGCGAATTCAACACACAAACACAACTTTGTTACTTTTCTACAAGCATAATATTAAAATTAGTGGAAACACACCAGCCAAGAAGAAACACCAGGCCATTCAGTGGCAGGAAGTGATTGACTTCCACCGCTTCCAAAGGCAACTCCTATTCTCACCTCAGGAGTTGATACAAAAGAATACAGAAGAGCTTTTCCATCTAGAATTGGTGAGGCAAGAAGCTGCAAAATGAATATGAATGAAGATTAGATTAATAAAAAGAAAAGGGACTAAACCAGTTTCTTAGTAATCCAGGAAAATCAGTGGCCAAGCCCAAGATTAAAGACGAAAAAGTCAAATGGAAACTTCAAAATAAAAAGCTGCAATAAGCTGGTAATCAAGGTTGATAATTCTCAAAGCAACAAGTGTTAACTACATGCTTCAAAAATCAAATCAAAATTGTTTATATGTCCTTTACTTCACTTTACATAGCTTTTGTTTGCATTAGAGAAGCAAAAATGCAAAGGACATTGCTTTACATACATCACCCTTGATATGAAGACTGTTAATCACTATTCGAGCAGTTCCAATCAATGGCTTCGCAAGCTTAGCAAGCAACAAAATGCTCATTTCATTTGTATCCCAGTCGAAACCCAGTTGCAGAAATCTCTGTAAAAGGTCAACAGAATGCTTGATCAAAATCATGGATATCTAGTAATTTAAAGGATAGAGCATAGAGTCATAGACCTCAAGAAAAATGAAGAGCGAAGAAGCAAACTACCTTAGAAAGCAATGGTAAGAGAAGTAGGAAAGTCAAATATAATCATTTAGGTGGCATTTGGTGAGCTATACGAAAGGTTCATAGATTCATTAATTATGATCTTTAATGTTTAATTTGTAAGTAAAGCTTTAGTTTCCAAACTATGAATATTAAAAATTCCCTTGCCACTTGCTCCTATATATCACAAAAGCAGTGCTCCTAGTGATTGTAGTGTTGGTGTAAAATCACATGAAGGAAAAATAAAAATACAGAGTTGGACTAGAATATGTTTCTTTCCATACCAATATCACTTGAAAAGTATAAAGATTATTGGAAGATTAAATATATAAAAAAGCTGAAGGATTTGAAAGCGAAAGAAAACTAAAACCTGATCACCAATAGTTGACCACCGCATCCCTTGCAAAGCCAAGCTAGGAGGGCACGATCCTAGCGAAAACTCCTGCAGTTCAACTCTTTCCTACAAAAGAATTGCTCTACTTCAGTACATAATCTTCCAAATTCATAGTCTATAAAATGTTCAAGCTGTTTTGTTAAACTAATTAAAATTCTTTCATAAAATAAAATGTGGGTTACTTACTAGAAGTCTTGGTTTCCGGAGCTTTAAACGTTTCTAGAGACACAAAAGAAAGAAATTAAATCAGTCAATATATCAAAGTATAAAATGCATGTCTGAAGAGAGCATAATAAGTTTGTATGTATGTGTGTGCAATGAAACCATAATAAGTAGAAGCTCTTTAACAACAATTTCAGTATTGACTCTTGAATAAGAATGAAAAATTAATCATTGTGTAATAAATGAGATAAGGTAGTGAAATTTCACCTCAACTATAGCAGATATCCTTATTGAAAACTTGGGATTAAAATAGTTGGACCAGACTTCTGTCAACAACTTATTCAGCCACTCACAGTGCTCCAATGGTGTGATGGGCTAAATGAACAGGAATTTGAAGTTAACTTCAAAAGTCACACTGGAAATGTCAAAGGGAGGAAAGGTAGGGGAAAAGGTACCGAAACGTTCAGTATGATTCGCTTCCATTTCTTATCCAAGTCCTCCACAAGCAGTTTGCGTTGGTATCTCCCGTACTGAAAATGAAAGGGCAACATCTAACATTAACTACTCGTATAGTACACTACCAAAAAATAGCCATTAACTCATAACTCAGGTGACAAATCATGGAGATTTCCTTGCATAGAATTTTTTATTTATTCATAAAAATCAAAGACAATGTAAGGGATTTACAATAACTCACGTACTCTCTGCTCAACTAAGTTATACTCATTTGACTCCTTGCATAGAATTTGAAGTTAACATATTTTTTAGAAAGTTACTGATAACTGACAGATACAGGTACAAAATAAAGCAATTTTTAAAAATTGAAGATATGGAAAAATTATTATAATTTCATAATGAATATAAATGAAGAGTATAAGATATTTATACATTGTTGTGCTAACATCTACAATTATAATTATATAATTAATATAAATGAGCTTATGCCTGTGCAATAATCCTGTGGGTAGGCTTCTGCTGGCATTGGCACACTGTCCTGTTTTTTTTATCGGTAAATGTTAGTTATTAGTTTGTTAGTTTTTGTTAGCTGGGGAATTCAAACACAAGACCTATCCCTCCCTCCCTTCATCATTTACCACCAAACCAATTTTATATCTCTCGACTCACTGTCATGTAGTATTAGGGTATCTCTCCCTTCTACAACTTTTATTTATAAAAAAAAAAATCACATCTCCCAAGTAAGGATGAATTATGAAATTACCCCAATTCAACGAGAATCAAGAAAAAAAAATAATAAATGCATTTTAACATGAAATCAAATTGATCAGGCAAGATGATCCTTGACAAAGTACTAACCTTTTGTGGAAACATATTGGGTGCAAAAACCATAATAAAGACAAGACAGTAGAGTAATGAATGAATCAAAGTGGGGAGTGAGAACCTGTATAGTAGTCCAGACAGCAAGTGCAAGAGGAACCCAAGTGGAGGCAGAGAAGACCCATCTCTCAATTGCCCAAGCAATCAGAATCAAAGGAACAAATACTGGAATCCTAGGCTTCTCCTGCAAGAGATGGTTGAAGAAGTCCACAGCTGCCTCTTCAATGTTCATTGAAAGTGCTCTTTTCTTCAAGCTCATTGCTTTGCTCTTTGCTAGCACCAAAACCACAAAAAAAGTGAACCTTTTTGTATTCAAATTTGTGTGATCTTGCTCTTTTGTTCTTTTAATTTCCACAAGTGTCAACGTTTTCTATCCATGGCTGTTACAAGACCAAGGTCAAACTCAAACCTCATGAGATGGGATAGAAACATAAACCAAAGGAAATGTTCGGGAGTTGACAAATCTTGAAGGGTTGTTAGAGCTTGGAGGAAGCTAAGAGAGGAAAAGTCAGCTGAAGGGAATGAAAAAACAAACACTTTGTTGCATAAAAAGACGTTTGTGTTGGACAGAATTGAAAATTATCACAATTTGGAAACGGTAGACGCTGAAACAAATCTATAGTGCCATATTTCTCACCGAAAAATGTTATAGAACACTTAATAGTTAATATGTTGTTTAACGCCTAAAAAACGCTAGAAAGAAAAAATAATATAAATATAATAGAATTTATACTATAATAAAAAATAAAAAATATTTAAAATAATGATATATATTTTTAAATGATTACTTTTTGCGTCCTTCAGCCACCACCTTTGTAATGCTTCCTGTTCCAAAAGCTACGTGGGTCCCATTTTCAACTTTTTTTACACAAATTATTATTTTTCAGCGTCACATCATTATGCCTCTAACTAATCTAAGGATAATAAAAGCTGTTTAGTTTGGAGCTATGCATGAATTCTGGTACGGTAACGATGATTGGCACAAACATGTGTACAAAATAAAATACTACATTGTTTTTCAAAAATTAAAAATAGGTAGTATATGCTAATAAATTTTCTAGATATTATAAACAAAGGATGTAATAATGTATTTTTATATGTTGTTATAAAAACATTTATAATTAAATTAAGAAAAACTCATCTCATATTTAATAAGAATGAATGGGTTTAATTAAATAGGAAAATAAACATGAAAAAATAGAAAATGCCAAAAGAATCTATCTAAGACACAAAATTTAACCTAAGTTGCACCTAATTTAATTTATTAGCCATACAAAATCATTTCCAGCTGTTTTATTTAGAGGAATAATTTAGATGAATACATAAATGTACCTAACGCGTATGGTACTCATTACGTCCTTGATTGGGGGACATTGTACAAAAAGGGAATAGCCATACTTCAATTATTTTTTTGAACGGCAAATAGTCATACAATTCATAACTTGCCACTTGCATTGCATCAATCACCCTTCATGCATCAAATTGAATCCTCCAACTACTAAGTTCCTTAAATAAAACCTTTCCTAATAAAAAAATATGTTCCTTAAATGAAACATTAAATTTTGTTAATTTTAACGTTAGAATTTATAAAATTCAATGCCATTGTAACGCATAGTTGGAAAGAGCAGGTGCATGTTAAGCTTGACCTACTTGAATTTTTTTAACAGTTATTAGTTTTTAGAATTTAATTAAGGCACTTGAAACAAATAGTTGTTGATTTTGTTTTTCAGATAAGTTGGGGGAAAAACAAAAAGAAACGGAACAAGTGAACAACATAAAAAGCAGAGATGAAATAAATTTTTGTGTCAGCTAAGCTAACTGCAGAGATCAGATGAGTGATGAGATGCGGCAGTAACTAATGCGGAGACAGGATGATGGCAACTTAGCATTTTTGTTTGTGTGGCGCTGTACGGAAGATTTCTTACTACCAGTTATACAGTAGTATTTTTAGTTTGACATTGTAAGTTTTAATACTGATTTTTTAATGTTTAAACTATGTTATAATTAAAAATCATAATAAATAATTTGTAATATATAAATTATATTTTAAATTTATAATGTATAACTTACATTTTGGGATAAGCTTAAAAATTATGTTTCTAATTAGCCATAAATCCCTCGCTATACAAAAATAAGAAAGAAAAATATTTTACATAATTTTAACCTTATATTTAGTTATGCAAAAGAAATTATTTTTAGATTTAAATTCATAATCGATAAATCATCGAAACACAATTTTAATATTGTATCAGGATATAAGATTATTATAAATTTTTTTTAAAATAAAGAAAATAAATTAAAAATTATATGTTTCACATTAAGTGTAACTTCTATTATAAATAATTTAGTTTGAGTCGATTAACATCGTTATATATAATAAAATTTCTATTCTGAAAACTTAATATTTAATGTAACTATTATATACTCATGGCTTAAACATTATATTATTGTTTAAACTAAAATAATTTTATACTAATTGATTAACGCATTCAAGGGTTAAAGTTAAAGGTATATGTGATTAAAAAGATTAAATTCATATATAAAAATAAAAGGAGAATAATTTAAGATGATTGAAAGGAATTTTTTTAACTCGTTTTTTTATAGAGCATTGATTATGTTTAATTAATATTTGAGATAATGAAGAAAGTTATTAAAAAACGAGGGAGGGAAGAAAGTGTAAGTCTTATTTGTATATTTTTTTAGTGTATGTTGATGAATCAAACCTCAATCTTCATGCATTTATTCCAATTCCAATAGGCCAAACTTAATAAGTAGTATTATTAATACATTCTAATCTTAATATATAAAAAAGTTATTCAGTTATATGTCACGTGTTGTCTAGACAGTATATCACCAATATTTTTAAAAATTTCTTTTTTACTTTTTCTCTTTCAATTTTTTTTTAATATTTTTACTGTGTGTATTTCTGTTTTTTACCTTGTAAAGCACGAGTACTGCACGCTAATTTATAATATGAAAGTATATTTGTAAAGTATAATTTCAATTGTTAATATTAATTTATTACACGTGATTTCATTATTATTTAAGGAAAATGTTAATTAATAACACTAATTAAGGAATTAAAAGTAAAAAAAAATTGTTAGAAGACTCAAAATTATATTATTCATACTTATTTTTTTATTCTCATGTGATTTTCATTATAAATATTTTTTTTCTTTAAACTTTTTAACAAATTTAATTAGCTAACAAGACCCAATACTAAATTATATATGTGAAAAATACTGAAATTTTCACCCAACATACATTAAAAAAAATATATTTACCATAACATACATATTACAATTTTATTTACCGAAACATACATATTTACTATTCACATTGTAAATTTGGATTGGAAGAACCCAAATTTACAATGTGATTTTAAAAAAAAATTCAAAATCCAGTTAAGAATCTGGGTCCTCGAATTCTTAACTGGTTTTTTTTACATGTTTACTATTCACATTGTAAATTCGGGTTGGGAGACCCAAATTTACAATGTGATTTTTAAAAAAAAAATTCAAAATCCAATTAAGAATTCAGGTCTCCCAAACCCGAATTCTTAGCTCTTCTTTTTTTAAGATAATAATAAATAAACAAAGAATTTAATTTGAAAATAATAAAATTTAAGAATATAAATAAGTAAAAATTAATTTTAAGTAGTATTTAAATACGTGTACTTGCACATAATAGGTCAACCAAAACGTTGCTCAATCTGCAGACTAGTAGGCCATTCAAAAAATACATGTCCTTACCATTCTGGAAGTTCTAATCAAGCAATTTAATCTTCTGCTTTTGTTTACTATTTATGTTATAAACTTATATGCTTTAATTTAATCTTCATTTTACGGTTTTTGTCAATTTTTTATCTTCTTTAATATATTATTTTTATTTTTTTGTTAATATTTTTTTAAATATATTTTAAAATAAGTCATCAATCGTTAAAATAAATTATTTTATAATATCTTTTATCTCACACTTTCGTTATATTATAATTTTACAATAAAAATACTTATGTATTATAATATTAATTATCAAAATTAAATTATTATTATGTGCAAGTACACGTGTTTAAATATTACTTAAAATTAATTTTTTCTTATTTATATTTTTTAATTTTATTATTTTCAAATTAAATTCTTTATTTATTTATTATTATCTTTAAAAAAAATCAGTTAAGAATTCGGGTCCTCCAAACCCGAATTCTTAACTGGGTTTTGAAATTTTTTTAAAAAATCACAATGTAAATTCGGGTCCCCCCAACCTGAATTTACAATATAAATAGTAAATATGTATGTTTTGGTAAATAAAATTATAATATGTATATTTTGGTAAATATCTTTTTTTATGTATGTTGGGGTGAAAATTTTGGAAAATATTAGTAACATTTTTTCTAACTCTTTATTTCTAATATTCTATTTATGATTGACTGAAATTTATGAGAAATTATTATATTTTTATAATCAATATAATTATTTATTTTTTCAATATTTTTGTATATTTTTACTCATCAATTAAGCTCGTAAAATATAAAAAGAAAAAATGAATATGATAGATGGATCATGGATGGGACCCGGGCACATTTATGGACGTGATTGATGATCAGCCGGCGGTTTCAAACTCAGTTGGGACATTCAACGGCTGTGATTAATTCTACGAAAACTTGGAACTGTCATGGGACCCACATCCACGTCGTGTAGACGCGTGCAAGTTGGTCAAAACTAATGGGCTCGAAGCCTCGATCTCGATCATAGAAAGTACTTTTCAATTTGAAAACAAAATATTATTTTAAAGTTTACTTACTTATCTTGACCCATTGTACTTATCTGAACATCATTTTTAAAATTAGTTTTCAATATCTGAACATAATGAAATTTTGCGAAAAAAATTGTTTGTTACTTTTAATCTTATGATATAATAGATAATATTTAGTAGAAAATTATCATTTTTAGACTCTTAAATGAATAAAGACAATGGTTAATATATTAAATAATTAACCCACTTGTTACGTTAGCTTACAAGACATAACTTAAATTGATCGTAAAAAATTGATGCTTTAAAATAGTTATAATTATATATATATATATATATATATATATATTATTTTTAAAATATAATGAAAAATATTCTAAATTAAGTATATGTTATTTACTCATTGTATAGATATTTTTACTTCAAAACAATTTTGTTTTAGTTTTTAATTACGGTATAATTAAGGTAAGAAACTGAGATAATAAAAAATTAAAATATTAATAATTAATAGTAATACATTAAAAGAACACCGACATGTTATAGGCGATATAAGTTTTACTCAACAAACTAGTCAAACTAGAATAACTTTGTACTATTAATTTACACTCTCGTACTTTTTATGATTTTAAAGTATAAAATATATAAAAATAAGTTAATAATTAAATTAAAAATATATTTTAAAACAAGTAACAAAATCTGAAACATAGATTAATCTAATGATCTAAAATGAGAAAAAGCCACCAGGATTTTTTCTCAACAATGTCATTGAATCCAAATTCTATATAAAGACAAAAATTCCTTATTTATTATACTTATGGTTTTCTTATCTATTATACTTATGGTTTTCTTATCTAATATATTGGTGTAACGTTCTTCTTCTTCTTTGTACAAGGATAATTTATTTTTTAGAAATATTTATTCATTTATTAAATGTAGTCTCAAAAGGATGATAAAGAAAGAAAAGCAATAATTATAAGCCAACAGAACTTCTTCTTCATTGTACAAGGATAATTTATATTTTAAAAATATTTATTAATTTATCAAATGTAGTCTCAAAAGGATGATAAAGAAAGAAAAGCAATAATTAATTATAAGCCAACAGAACTGGCCCGAAAAATTGAGAATTGTGTATTCAACATAAAGAAAACATAGTCTTCCAAAAATTAATTGAGAATTGTTGTCAACATAAGAAAACATAGTCTCCCAAATATTATTGTATCCAAAAAAAATGTGTCCCAAAAATATAATATGTGACAGAAAACTAAATCAGACAATGGCAAAAGGACAATTTAAAGATTATTCATCCTTATGAAAAATCACTTTAAACACAGAAACTTCGCTCATTGAATTGGAAAAAGAAGGAATACCCCCTAAATTACCAATGAATTGATTAATGAATGAGACGGACGCTTTCTTAATTTCTTGTATATGACAAAAACAGACAATTCCCATCTTGCATCCATGACTACCATAGCACAATGGGGGAAAGAAATTAATTACCATTTGGAATTTTTTTAAAAATTATTAAATTGTAATAAGTTGTAAAAGGTGTTACGATTTCTACAAAGTCGTAACACCTGTCATTACTTCTATTTTTTCCACTTCCTTTTAATGACATTGTTTAGAAGTCGTACAACTTTTGAATTTTTTTTTCTTTTTTATCTACAACTTCTAAGTTGTACAACTTTAATTTTTAAAAATATGTATTTCATTTTTTTAATTTACTATTTCTTCATTGTTTTTTTAAAATTTGGTGTAAGTTTTTTTTAAAATTATAAAAATTAGTTTAATTTAATTATTTAAACATGCAAGTAATTTTAACTTTTTTAATTTCATTGTATTTTTTATATTATTTTATTTAATATTTTAGTAATTTATGTTATAAATAATTTTTTACATTTATTTATTTAATTAATTTTCTATATATGACGCATGGGCAGTTTAAAACTTTTATGTTAATTAAGAAAGGGGTAAAAAAATTTAATCAAAAAGCCGCACAGTATCGGTTAGAGCATGCGTTTATTTTTTCTTTTTTTTAGAAAAGATAAAAAACCTACAATTTTAATCAAATATTATTTTTCAAGTGTGGAATATCTAATCCAATTCAAACATATTCAAATTAAACTCCTTTGTTATTTTCCATTGATAGGCACATCCTAATGATTCAGTACTTGTAATTAAGTACTACTTTATGAAACATAAAAATATAATGTTGTTGAATTACCTACCCACCAGAGTCTAGACCAACTTTTTTTTACTAGTTTTTCTTTATCCGTGTGATTAATTTAACATTTGATATGGTGTCATAAGTATAATAAGTTTTTTTAGTTTCATTTCCACACTCTTAGTCTTGCCTAATAAAAAATATTATTCTTGTTTGAAATGTTTTTTCTTGTTTATCTACATTATGTATGATTTGTTTTTTTTTTTTTTTTAGGCAACTAGAATATGCTTCTTGTTTATCGAGAATATGCTTCTAGAATGTCAAATTTTCGTTTGAACATTTCGTTAACTTTTTGTGAAGCATAATTAAACGATTGGTCGTAGTACATACAATTGTGGTATCATTTTTGTGGTCAAGTGACTCAAAGAGAGGTTGATGAACAATTGTAATTCCTTTTTTAACACGAGCCACTTCTATCGTTTGTTTTTCAATTTGTGAAGTATATTATCTCCAAGTTATGTTAAAACACATCATTATACTGATCTAGGTTAAATAAATAGAGGTAGTAAAATAGGTTATCCAACCCGATGCGAGCCGAAGGCTATAACCTATTAGATTAAAAAAAACCTATATTTAATTGAGGCCTTTAAAATGTAACTCGAATCCTACACAAAAGCTCAAATTCTCAGGCTTTTAGCAGTTTTTGCGACCTAAGCTCGAATATGATCGAGATTGGACCAGGCAAAACTAAACCTGCATTTAATTTAGACTCAAAATTTCAAAACCAAACCTTGCATTTTATTAAGTAGCTAAGTTCTCTAGCTATAGTTTATAACTTATAAATTTGTAACTTATTTTTTCTTCTATTTTTATGATTTATATTTTAATACACTTTTATATATCTTATCTTTTTTCTAAATCATTTTTGCATTATTTCTGTTAACTATTTTAATACACTTCATTACTATTTTAACTTTTAGGGAGTGTATTGGATTAGAATTTTAAAAGACTATTTTAATATAAAAAATATCATGTAAATTTTAAAAGATTTTATAAGAATGTAATGACTTTTAAGATTTTAAAAAAAAAAGAATTTTATAGTTCAAATTTTAATAAATTTAAAAAATATGAATTCATAAGACTTAAAATAACATTATGGATTTTTAAAATTTTAAAGGACTATGTGAATTTTTACAAAATATTCAAAATTATTGATAATGATCCATATACTTTGTCTACTTAATATTTTAAATAAAATTCATCTTATATAAAGAATCCTAAATTTGTTACATAATATATTAATTTTCCCCAATATATGATAAACATAATAGGTCATTCTCTTTTAATCATCAATAATATTAATTGTATGAAAACTATATACAACAATGTCTACCAGTATTATAGATACTTATAGTCATTTTCATAATAACGATCACACCAAATAAAAAACATGTAAGTCCAACAATTATTTTAAATCTTATTTATATATTTATCCACTTATATAAACTTCTCACGTTTATTAAAATTATATATCCTTACATTCATATATATTCACGATCATTTATATATATAAATATGTAATCAAAATGCTCCAAATTTAAAGAATTAGAAAGATCTTTCATATATATTACATGTTTGAGGGCATGTTATCCATTGGTCAAAAAAATTATAAAAATTTATCAGCTTTCAACAAAGAGACAAGAAATTATGTGTAATAGAAAAATAAACATGTCAATTTGCAGGAAGAAAGAAACAAAATTTCATGAAATCTATTAAAATTCATTATCAAACTTTGTATATGTTTAAATATCAAAATACTTTTTTTTTAAATTGTGAAAAATCTTAATTAAATACCAACTTATTTTATTAAATTTTTTAAAAAAATCCTAATAATCTTAATTGAATACCACGAAACTTATATTCTATTATTTAAAATTTTGATTGAATATGTCAAGATTTTTTTAAAAAAATCTTTTATAATTCTTTAAAATCCTAATTAAATATTTGATCTTAAAATAATAATAATAATAATAATAATAATAATAATAATAATAATAATAATAATTTATAAAAACTAAAACTAATATTACATAAAAAATATATTTAAAATAAAAGTGGAATTTATATAGAATTATATAAATTTATCATTTATATTATTTTATATTTATCCGCTACTTCCAATTATATATGCCAACCGTAATGACGAGATCGAAAACCAAAATGAAGATATTTCCTAACTGAATCTATTTTTCATCCATACTTGTGTCATACTAAAAGTTGCACAATATTATAATCAACTTGTTGCAAAAAGTCCTAGGACTAGGAGTTTGGATAATACTATTTCCGTTTCACATTATATGTCTTTTAAGGCCGTAAACCGTAATATATACTTTTTAAGAAAAATATTAACACTTTCTTTTTCCTTAAGTGTCAATGTTGTGATACAAACAAAATCATCTAAAAAACATATAATATGAAATAGATGGAGGAACATATACATAAATATTCCGTCATTATTCCACGATACCAAACTTTGTAAAACTCATGGGTCAAAGCTAAAAGGCTAAAACCCTTTCTCTTTAATTCGTTCCACTTTTTTAACCCTGAAAAACAATTTAATAAAACATTTCGAGGTTTATACTTTGAAAAGTTGGCTTAACACGGAAAGTAAACGGCAATAAATCTCGAGGTTTTTTTTGTCACAAAAAAAACGATAATATGATGCGAAACAATAAATATATAATCATAAATTTAATCTTGTACTATGTTACTATGAGTAAGATTGAATCAAAATATATATTTATCATAAATATTTCCCTACTAGCATCATTAGTCTTTGAAAGAAATGGATTAATTGAAGAAAAACTGTATTGTTTCATGTTTTTCATAAACATAATTTATTTTTCTTTTCTAATAAACGCCATTCACGGCATTTTCGTGTTTTTGGAAGAACAACCTTAACATTTTCCTTCGAATGCGCGCCACACCACGACAGCATAAAAGCACCGCTCAGAGTGACGCGTGGGGCCCACACCTCGTCAACTGATTCGCGCCATTCCGCTCCTCCCGACACCTCAACACTGCCTCCACATTATCGGAATTCCCAAATTCTAACATTGCCTACGTGTCATAACCCCATTGGCCATCACATTCACTTGTAACAAAATTTGCATGCACCATGCAAAACCCAAACCCTATATATACAAACACATTCATCTCTCCAAATCTTTGCCCTAACCATCTCCACACAAAACCATAGCAATCTAAACCATAATCTTCATGTTATTTCCATTTGTTTGAAACTTTTTTAGTTTTTTTTCTTCCTCAAATCCATTTAAAGAAAACTTCATATAATAACTAATTCCATAACCTCACCTTTTGTTTCTGCTGTGTGTTGTGGGTGATTGTTAGCTTTCTTCAAAAATCAAAACCAAAGTCATGAGTCCTTCACAATTCCATGCAAAGAAACAAATCACCTCCCCCCCCCACCACCACCAACATTAATGGATTGCTATCATCACCACCTTTGAAAATCAACAAGGAATCTCATTTCATCAAAAAATCATCATCCTCGTCACCGTCATCCCCATCATCGTCATCATCATCATCCTTTGTTAATGGTGCCATGACACAGGCAATGCCAACGTCATTGTATAAACAACCGCCACAACAACATCACCCGGTAATTATCTACACTCATTCTCCAAAGGTCATCCACACTCAGCCTAAGCATTTCATGTCGTTGGTGCAAAAGCTCACCGGTCTCTCTCACTCAGAAGAGGAGAAAGAGGACGGTGGCAACCAACCGCCGCAACAACGTTCGAACCAAGAATTCGGGTGTGATGTTGCGGCGGTGGTGGGAGACAAAGAAAATGATAGAAAAAATGTGATTATTGTGAAAAATGAGGACAACGAGACATCATCGGTAATCACCGAAGAAAACAATTGTAGCGAGGGAGAAAACCAAGTTAACTCTTGTTTCATGGCCGGGGAGCCATCAATGCTAGAGCCTAGGTTGAACCCTCACGTGACAAATTTGCCGGTTTTGGCGCCTAGCTCGGCGGAGTTTGTGTGTTCGAGTCAGCCATTCTTGAATAACTCGGACTCTTTGTTCTTCTCTCATAACACGAGGATCTCATTGGAAGGAATGAAAGAGTTCCTTGAGCATTGATTATAGTTGAAGCTTGTTTTCTGGTTTGAATTTTTGTTAGTGCCAATAAAAGTTCTAGTTTTCCAGGATAGAACTTCAATTTTTTTTTTTTATGGGGATTCCTTTTTGAATAATTAATTAAAGGTTTTGTTTTATAGAGAGAAAAAGTGTATCTACAGGAAATTATTCCATTTATTACTTTGATACATAGTTTCATATAGATTTGTAATTCAGAAATAATAAAGAAAGATATAGATTTCTATGTTACATGTCACTATATGATCCTTTCTTTGTTAGCTTCTCAGAACTTCCACATGCTTTGTGGATCATCTTTGTTTTTATATACGTACATGTGTTTCAATTTGTGTACCAATATAGTTTAGGAAAAAAACACGATGTGGATCATGAAGCTGCAAAATTTTCAAGAGATACTATATATAATAATTTTTTTAAAAGCATGATGCATGTGGACATGTGGTGATCAATTACAATAATAAATCACATGTTTTTTTCCTCCATTTTTTTGTTTGAATTCGAATACAATGCCATGATAACTGACAACTCAGGATTATAATGAAACAAGACGCATGAGACACTGGCAGCAATAAAAATGGCTTGCCCCAACAGCCTATTTTCTGAACATTTAATTTGTTTGTTAGTTTTGTTCAATTTTTAAAACATAAACAAACATTACTTTTGGGAAAGTCACAAATGACAAGACACGATGAACAAGTAAACTTGATGAGTTGATGACTGACAACAACTTTTTTTAAGTCCCTAGACGATAAATTACATTCATTTTGGGAAGGTCAAAGTTTGTGAATCTGAACTTTAACCTGAGTTGTATCACTTTATTAAGCTAAATCTTGAGGTGAAGATTTACCTGTATGAAAAACTATAAACTTCCACCTCATTTTGGGGGGTGGAAAGGCGAGAGAGATAGAGATAAAAAAAGATAAGATAGAGAGAAGTAAATGATGTGATATGATTAAAAGAATGTAGAAAGAAATAGAATAAAAATGAGTAGTAAGAAGTTGAGATGCATGACACTATGAATAGCATGACTATATATATTAAATTTTACTTTCAACAAATCATTATTATTTATTTGAAAATAATACATATTCTTTTTAAAATTTTAAAATATATATCTTAACTTTTGTCGAATTAATAATTATACATATTTTTGACAATTTAAATATTTTTCATTTAGTTTATTTTTCTTTATAGATTTGATCTAATTTTAACAATATAATAGCCTGTGAGATGCTAGCATGTTGTTATATTTGTTTGTCCCAACACATGATTGTAACAGAATAGAGATCCTTTTTCAGTTCACATACATGTACATTGAAAAACCAGTCTGTTGTTATACGAGATTTTCGTGTAATTTCATTTTCTAACTATTTATTTTGCTTCCCCCTGATGAGTTTTACACCTTTAACATCTCTATGTACAAGACAAAAAAGCAGCATTAAACAAAAACATATACACAACAGATTACACCGTGCATCAATATCTATTTTCTCTTCTTTTCCTCTTTATCTCTTTCAAGTGTAACAGGAGCTGCTGGTATGCTGAACCACCATTCCTTTAATCTCCTCGTCAATCTCTCAGTGCTAGCTTTTCTTGGAGGTGAATATCTTGTAAATATCTCCAAGAAGAGTAGCAGAACTATGCATTTAGTAGGCACGAAAGCCAAAATCAAGGCTGTTGATAGAAGACCAAAGGCTAACTTCTCCGTGGCCTGATTATCATATAAATGGAACCAAGTAGTATAATGTGAGAGTGACACTCAAGTTTGCAATGAATATTGAATAAAATTCTCAAAATAACATTTTAACGAGTACATACATGCTTCTATCTAGACAAAGGTTGAAAACTTTAATTTTAATAGGCTTAGTGTAAAAGTTTTTACACTATCAACCAATTAGAGATAAAAGTTTTAAGGTAGTTATTATAGAATCAACAAACTTATCATAGAGGACAATTTATAATTTAGTGACAGTGTAAACAGTGTATGTATTATTTATTCAAAGCTAAATATCAGAAAAAGGGAAAGAATGAGAGCACCTGAGGGAAAATGGACAGCAATAAGCCGCGGAACTTAAGCAGAATTACGTTACCATCTTGGATGAGCTGTTCAGCTTGAGTGACAGCATTCTGAACAGCCAAAAGTTGTTCCATTGTATTCATCGGTGGAGGGGCAAGTACTTTAACTTCAGGAACTGACCTACCTTGGCTAAAACATCGAGTAATTATCATGAAAACTGCAAATAACACAAGCACCAGTGCTGCTGCATAGCCAAGCCAACCCCTACAATAATCAGATTATAAGTTATCGAAAGAAGAGAAGTCTATCATCATAACAAGTACCAAAAAGAATGTTGAAAATGAGAACTATGTATTTTGTTTGACAAAAACATTTTCTGTTTTCACCATTTCTTGTACAATATTTTGAAAATATGAAACTAAAAGAAAACTAAGCGACATTGTTGAAATTGTAAACGTAAACAAAGAAAAGGAAAATGTTTTCTCAAATCCAACAAATTCTAAAGTGTTCAGTATTTTTTTTTCTCGCATAAAATATTTGGAGTTTCATACACTAACAAGAAAAACTAAAAATTGCATCATATGAAAACATATAAAAAAACACTTACTAGACAATAAAGAGATACCCAACAACTTTTATTATTAAAATAGTATCCATATCAAATCATCCAGAATTTCTCCCCTCAATTACTTCTCTAATTTCTATAACAATTTCATAAATTTCCATAAAAATTATCTTGCTTCTCTCCTGTCTCAATAAAAAACAGGTCAATTGAATACTGATTGATCTTAAAAAGTTTTACCTGTAGATGATGTAAATGAAAAACAAACAAAACACTAAAGACTTCCGTGGATCATCCCAATATGCCAAGGACTGAAGAGACTTCGCAAGTTCATTTAGAGGCAAAAGTAACTCCTGAAAGTAGATGAAATGACAATTATCAGAGTCAAAGTAGAATAATTCTTGGAAACCAGGTTAACAAATCTAAAATTGATTATTATACAATTCGACTTCATTCCATAATTATTACGTCATTTTAGGAAAAGAGAGGAGTTGTACACTGCATAAAATGCACAATACATGATCTATTCAGGCTTGTATGTTTATGGATTTTCCTGTCAAGAGTAAGTAGGTTCCACAATCCAATGTATCTTCACAAATTGCAATCAAAATGCAATAGCCTTTTATTTCATATTCACCACTAAAAGTATCACACTCTGACTAAAGGTTAAAAAGGATAATAAAATAGTACCTTCATGACAGCCAAATTAGTGTCAATACCATCAACTTTAACACCATCAACTGTGGCTTGTGCAGATATGACCTTTTTATGATTGTTCTTAGATTCTTTAACCGCCCTTTCCAATTCAGTCATTTCTCCAACAGATATTTCACCCACAGCAATCCTAATCTCATTTGAGTTGTTTGAACTTGCTCCAAATACAAATCCCAAGTTAGAAACCATGTCCAAGGCTGAGATAGAATACATTCCACTTCCACCCTTGAAATCATTTTCATGATGTGATTCTCTTAAGTTTGGCATATTTGCAAGGGTTTCTAATATCAAGTCTCCACCTGGAAGCTGATCGCATAAATTAAACATGAGAAATGCATCATCCTGTATAGGAGTCGTGGAACTAATATCTTGAATGGCTTGTAAACGCAAAATTCCTAAAACAGCCTTCCAAAGTGCTTCATCCCGTGCAACCCCTTTAAGTTTATACTTGCTTATGAATTTGTGAACATATAGAATCTCTTGGATGATAGCTAGCCAATAATCACGACGAGCATGACCTTTAAGTTCTGGAAACTCTAGTACAACTGGTTCTGATCTACAAGAAAAGTACTTTTGAAAGTTGATGGCAAGATAAATTTTCAGCAGTTATCTATTATCTAAAAAATAATTGTGAAATTACTTACAAGGATGATGAGCTATAGAAGACTGCCTTGTCAAAAAGTCGGGTACCCCATGGTCCAGTCAACTCAGGTTTAACAACTTGTTTAAGATCTTCTGATAAGTCATATCTTTTTGGTTTGTCATATGATACAACACGGATTGCTTCAAAATGAAGTGCATGATCTGTCAAGATTAACCTTCCTGCATCGTGCCACAAAGAAGTGTTGCAAAAGGTAAGGCTAAACAATGCATATTTCTACTTTATCACCAAGTGTATATAATAACTTGATGGGAACATATGCTCGAGAAAGATGGCAGATAAATGTATCTTATTCGCACACTTACCAGGCCATGTGGATATTCCTACATGCTCAAGGACTGGCTGCGTTGTGACTGTTCCATCAACCTCGAGAATCTTCTCACCTTTAGAGGATCTGACAGCCGCCAGGAGAGACGACTCTGAATTGCTCTTCATTTTTCTTACAGCTCTGTGAAAATTTTAAAAAAATATTAAATAGTCTACGCAAAAAAAGAAAAAAGTGCAGACAGAAATAATACAACAAAATTACAGACTGTGGAATCAGAAACTGAAGCAGATATACAGAAACTCAACCTTGGAAATTAACAACATAAAGTGCAAACTAAAATCTAGACAGAAAATGTTGTTCAGTCATTTTGGCATGTGATTAGAAGCAATGAACCTGGACTTCAGTCCACAAGCCTGTCTGGCAGACAGCCCTCACATTTATGTGCATACACTAACCTAAATTTTCAGTACAAACTTAATAGGGTGCTCATGCATTAATAAAGGGAGAAGGGCTTGCTCAAAAAATAAGCTCGACTGTTTTTGAGTCTAAACAATACCATCCCCTTTTCCAATTGTTAAAGGAACCCAGAAATGAGTTCCGAGTTTTCAGAGCGAGAGAGAGAGAGATGGGAAAAACAGAGAAAGTAAAAAAGAATGCTTTGAAACTCTTTGTTGAATTATAAACAAAGAACCTATGGAGAAAATTCCCCTTCTAAGGATTTTCCCATTCTACAGCAGAACTAAAGCTCAGTTCTTAAATTATGCCAAAACTGAATGCCCTCTCCTCCTATTTAAGTATTTAACCTAGTTCCCTGTCTCTAATCAACAGCTATTCTAACTACTAACTACTCTCTGGCTCTATCATGTTGTGAGTACTCTAGGGCTTGGCACAAACATTAACTCTGTTCTGCAAATTTCTCTAAAAACCACTTTTGAAAAATTGCTACTGAATTTTAAGTAAAACTAAAAGCCCGTAATGGATTTTTTCAATGCTATTAAAGAAATATATGTATTCTAATAACAAAAGAAGAAATAAAATACACAAGCAGAAGATGCCCTCCTAAAATTATGCTGATTAACATATGTTATTATTATTTGATTTGAAAAGTCTTCTTGGTTAAGTGCATGTAGCTACTTGTAGTGCACATAAAGTGGACGATATAATTGCAGAGGTGTTATGCCATTGTTCGATCATAATTATATTTCTGTGTTCCCTCTCTAGCTCCCTTTCCCTTTCCATGTCCTTAAAATATCATCAGGTATAACTGTGGGAGGGGATTACAAGGATATAGATGGTAGAGCTCTGCATATAGATGGGAGGGATTCCATTAAATTATATCAGAAAAGTATAGGGCAGTAAAAAAATTATAGGGAACTAAAAAAATGTTAAACTATAAGCACTAAAAGTTACAATTGCGTCTGGATTTGCTTCAAATTTCACTTGTGCTAAAACTTAAATGTCTTCATCTTTTTTCCAGCTAGGGTAGCATCTGACCCAACTTTTTTTGCACTTCTCTCCTCCTAAGGAGAAGTCAAGCCAAACACCATTTAAGCGAAGCTTTTGAAAATAAAAGTAGCTTTTAAAATGAACAAAGCCCAGAAAACAGAGCTTCTGTAGAAGCTAATTAAAGGAGCTTCTAATTTTAAAGAGAAAAGAAGCCCAAAAACAGTAGGTGAAACACTACCTGAGTAGAATTCTATAAAACTAAATGAAAGGTGAGTAATCAATCTAAGCAGATGTATAACCAGCCAGTTTCCTTTTAAAGTACAAATCAACAGTGAAAGAGATATACGTTCAGCCACTCCTACAAATATGTCCTATGCCCAGCCCCAAAAAAATGAAGAAAGAAAAAATAAACAATTAAACATAGATACATACACATACACAAAATGAAGGAAAGGTGGCTTGCATAAAATAAATTTGGAAGTCAAATTAATACCAGACAAAGGGGAAAGCTACAATATATTTCAAGGTAAAGGTTGATACCTTTCTAGGCCAGTGAGGTACTTGTCATAGATGGGGAACTGAAGGCGACCATCAGTTGATGAACTCAGCACCTCAAAAAGATTTTCACTAATGAGGACATTGGCAATGATAGGAATTGAAGGAGCTATTCGGCAGAAAGCTTCTAAACCAACAGATATGTCCTCATCGACCTTTTAGAAAAATTGAAGCCCATCAACACTCAGAAAGATCAGAGTACTAAAGACACCACAAACAAACCTATAATATAGTATGTATGTAAGACGCAAGAATATAGATCATTAGGAGGACATACATTTTATATTTATTTGATATGCACATAACAAAGGAAACTAACAACATATCAAGTTCAGAAAGTAGGAAAGAAGAAATTTTGAGTATAATTTGTTTTCACCCATAAATATAAAGAGAAATAATTAAAATACACAGAAAATCAGAAATATATTATTAATTTAAGGATATTCTAGTTCTAGCTATTTATCAACCATATTCCACATTTTATTGTATAATAATGCCCACCAATCCCAACAACAAAAAGGTATTAGGTAAGGCAAGATTCTATATATGATTCCAAAACCGTTTCCTGGTAAAAATCAATCTCAACACATTACTCCAAGAAAACCTCATTGCACTCAGAAAACCATACATTAGTTAAAGGTTGGCTGTCAGCAGCCGGGGTCTCCCAAGCTAACATCATGTCATATGTCAAACGCCGGAATGTTTTGTCAAAGAGATGACCAGTCATTTGTGTTGTCAGGAAAAGTGCCTTGAAACAGCAATATTCCAATAAGTTCCTCGCATATCGTGATGGATGCTTCATAGAATCAGAAGCCTCTTGATTGAAGCTCTCCTGAAGATCACTTGAAGAGGTTCTAAGGATTCTGCATTATTTGTTTTTTATTACAGTTGAATTTCCAATCAAAATTATGAGCCATTGGGTCAAACAAAAACAAGTCAAATGTCCAATGCTACCAAATACTCAAACTAAATTTGAAACTGATTATGAAGCAACAATTGCCAAGAAAACAAGCTTAGATGTACAGAAATGCACTTACTTTGAGCATCTACGAACAACTAGGTTTGCAACAGGAGAGAGTTCTCGTATAAAATTCTTCCCAGCAGAAGGAGAATTTTCCATCTCTTCAAATTCTTCATAAAAGTAACTCTTCTTGCCAAGCAACCATTTAAATGATCCTTCTTTAACCAGACCTTCAAGCATATTTCTGGTTTTGCTACCTACAGCCATATCTCTTTCCTCCCCACTATCTTATTGAGTTGGAAAACAAGATACCCAATACCCAATCTTTCTTAAAGTTCTTGCATTTACTGAAACATAAAAGTTTCCCAACAAAATAAGTCACACCAAATTGAATCCTCAAAACTATAGAATCAAACTACCAATTACCAGCTAAAAAGGTTCAACCTATCCAAGCCCATCTGCATGACATAGATATTACAGTTGGAACCGAGTGATCAGACGTATAACTAATAGGCTACAAACAATTCTTACAATGGTAAGTAAACTTGTCAATAAGCACTTATGGAAGAAAAAAGACAAAAAAAAAATAAAAATTAAACCTCTTTCATCAGATAAAATTAATTTATAGATCTCAGCTTTTGAAAATTTTGTGCTGATATGCTGCAATTAGACTTAGGAGCGATGGTTTTCTTAATATTACGTTTTTGGGAAAGGAATTTGTATTTGGGATGGTTGGGATTTATGGCAGGTCAAGCTGGGTTTTGCTTAAATGATTGTTTATTCGTCAAAAAAAAAAATCATCTCAGCTTTTGGAGAAGTCCAAAAAGAGAGTTTTTATAAAAGTTGAAGAACATAAGTTGAATTATGAAACTTTTCCATAGTCGTGCAAATTCTAAGATCTAAGCACAAGTGACAATGTGCCATTAACCCACAAAGCAACAGTAAACATGCAAATTGAGGATAAATAAATTCAAGGGGGTGCACGACAAAAAGAGTGCTTAAGCAGCTTAACTATTTCAATTTAAAACAGCACATACACAAACACACAATTAAAATTCCACTTGCAGAAACCTATCAATGGTCATCATGGTCCCAAATTCACACAAATACATGAATTAGACAGACATTGAATCACAGATGAGCCCAACAAGCAGCACCGAACAAAAGCCAAGTGACCTACCTAACTCTAAGTGCGTAAAAATCTCAAATTTGGAAAATCGGGTAACTAGAAATTGCGAGATTCTCCACGATCTCAGATAACGAAGGGATTGTAAACCAACCCATTTCCATGAACTCTGTGTGTGTTGGGACACAAATAGGAGCCCCCGAAAACTCTCTTCTTTTTTTCTTTTCTCAATTGTGAAATGAAAAACAATTTTTTTTAGGGAAAAAAACAAATTTTTAGATATTTCATTTTGGAACACGACAATATTTTATTATTATTAGTATATCACAGTTCACAACACTTATTCATACTGTTGTCACTACTCCTAGGCAACAACGTGTCAATTCTCAAAAAATCTTTATTTGATATGATTTTAAAATAAGTAAGATGTTACGTATTATTAAATATTATAATGTCAAAATGACTTATTTTATTACGTAAATTATTAAGTATAATTTTTCATTTTTTGTGATTAAAGCCTAAAGATTTTATTGTAAACTTAATGTTTTATTTTTAAATTAATGTATTTAAAAAAGACATTTTAGTCTCTAATTAATTCTTAACTTTTATAATTCTAAATCTAGTCTTCTTCCATTATATCAATCTTTTCCATTGTAATCACTTGTATGAGCAATTACTCCACAAATTTTTAATTGCAAAAAATGAAAATTTTAACTTAGAGAGTGTATTGAATTAAGATTTTAAAAGACTATTTTATCATAAAAGAGTCATGTGAATTTTAAAGATTATATAGAAATATTATAACTTATAAAATTTATTTACAAGAATTTTAAGATAATTTGAATTTTAATAAATTTACATCATAAAATTAAAGGGATTTGAAAAGACTTTATTGATTTATAAGATTTGAAAGAATTCTGTAATTTTTTTAAAATACATTGAAAGTTACAAAAGTTAGTAAAAAATAATAAGAAATGATGAGGTTTTGATAATAAAAAAAAAGTAAAATCAATATAATTGTTTTAATCTTTTAATAGTTATATTGATGCTATATTTATGTCCTATTATACTAATCTTTCTTACAATAGTATTTTTTCATTCTCACTTTTGAATTTGAACAATAAATTTAAAATTATACGTTGATTTTTTGATTTTTTTTAATGATAAATCTAATGACATGTTAAATAGGGTGTAATAATAAACATATAGTAGAATGGAGTAGTAAGGGTGAAAAATTGATATGATAGTTATTGAGTTATGTGGATGACAAAATTAAGGGTGACAATCACAAAAATATTGTGTCGAGCAGATGATGGACATGGTCGGTATAAGAAAAATATGGTGAGTCTTAGCATATAAGACAAACATTAATTTGATTTAGAAACAAAGGAAAAAGTGCAAAGTATGTTAAGTATGGTTGCGTACAAGTCACATTGGACTGTATCAAACAATTAAATCATTAAGATTTTGATGTTAACAAAATATAAATTCTATGTATTAACCTTTCATGCTTAAGCTACAAGTTTGTATAGATCTCTATGCGATACAAGTAGAAAAGCATGAACGGAAAGACTCTAGACAAAAAATAAAGTATCATTCATTGGACGATATTGCTTCAACGTCTAGCCCTAAGAAGACAAGTGTTTTAGCACTTGATTCACAATACAAAAACAATGGAGCAGTTACTTGATCCTCAAGTACTAAAAACATTCACAAGAAAGTAACATCCATAGGCTAAGTGAGAAACTCACACCATAGCACACAAAATGAAAGATTTTTATTGTCTTGTCTTGACATTCTTAATTCCTTTTGTCTTATGTTGTTAACGTTTCCTTCTATTCATACGATGAAAGTCAGCTCTGTGCACTAGGCAACATTGACAAACTGTACTTCTCTAAAGATATTCTGCATAAAGCGTTTGTGGTCTCCACTCTCTCTGCATAGTAGCGACCTCGTATCAAACGCCAAAGCTATTAGACAACGACTATCTAGGATCTCTCAACGGATTGAAGCTCTGAAGTCTAAATAAAGATTTAAGATGGTCGTGTTAAGGTGGTCGAATAACAAGAGAACATTCATGAGACAAAACGAACAAGTGTTGTAATGTTATTAGTCCATTGGACGAAAGAAACTTGAGCGAGTCTTAGTTTTGCTGAGTTTCATTGTATTTAAGCTTAGTGTATAGACACTATTTGAGTGCTTAAAATACATTTTTTATCAAACATATATTGTTTGTGAAAATCAGGAGTGGTTTAGCGACAAAAATACTTGGGGCTTAATCTTAGAGGGAGATTAAGTGTAGTGTTGGGAGTGACCTAGAGAATACTCGATGTAGCCAGAAGTGTTATAGATAATGCTTGGTTGTAATCAAAGAATTGATTAGTGGAACCCTTCAAGTTTTGAAGAAGAACTGGACATAGTCCAAGAGTTGGAGTGAATCAATATAAAACCTGTGTGTTTTCTTTATTGCTTATATATAACTGATTCTTTTCTATAAATCATTTCTACATTACTATATTCAAGTTTTGCGAACTATTTTTAAGTACAACGTGATTTCGAACCCTTTGGACGAAACCCTTCGTCCATTGATATCTATTTAAGAAAAGTTATTTAATGGACTATATTCAACCCCTTTTCTAGTTGTTTCGGGTACTTCAAAGTAAAAGAGTATATTTGTCATTTTTTATTCCAAAAATAGGATAAATATATATGACACACGTATCTTGAAGAATATTAAAGAGAGAAGAGAGCATGTGCGATAAGAGGAAAAAATGTCTGGCAACCAATAGAAAAAGAAAAAAAAAAGTCTAGCTAAATCTAAAGGATTTTGGTGAAATTGTTTGATAGATATTTTATACTAAAAAATTTAATGAAATGCATCAAAATTCTTCTTAAAAAATAATCCATCAAAATTTTTATATTTTTGAATACTTAAAAACTTTTTATAAGTTATAAAAAATATTAATTGAATATTATCGGATTTTGTCACCTTCCTTAAAAAATCTCAATTGAATACCATAAAATTTATTTATACTATTTAGAAATTATGACGAAATAAGACTTTTTATAAAAAACATATTTTAAAATCTTTTGAAATTCTAATTTAACATCCCTCTTAATTGCTTGATATGACTAAATAAGTCATGTGACATTCTATGATTGAATAATACATAATACATCCCAATATGATTTGTTTTAAAGTGACACTGAAAATAACGACTTCCTCAAAATCACAACAACATATTAGTTTTCAAAATCACTGGCCCTCAACAATCAACACCACACTAGGACATGTTTGAATCTGGAGATTGCTAATACAAGACGGGCCTTAAAATCAAACTATTGATCATCGTTGTTATTTTGGTTCATCTTCCGATGTTGCCTCGTTGAGAATAAGCGACTTTTTCACGAAACTATTAAAAAAAAAACTACTTAGGAAATTGGTGTAGCATGAAAATTATTTACGATGCAGGGGTTATTTTTGCCATGTCGGATTCACGAAAAGCCATCCTATGTGGCGTCTCATTTTTATCTTTTGTTCTTTTGCCGGAAACTCCATCCTAAATGTAGCATCACATTAAAGTGTTGACACTTGTGGAATTTGTACAAGAGGAGTTTCCCATTATTTTCACACTTTGATCAATCTTTATTGCACACCATATGTATACAAGAGGCGCCATACTGTATATAGTTACAGACAGCGCCATTATGGTGTCACATCTTTTATTTTATTTTTTTTAAATTGTTGAATTACATTTTGTTTTAATCTATTATCATTTGTATCATTCATTTATTCGAGCTTTATAGGATTGTAGGTCACTAGTTTCACTGTATTTTTCCTTTAAGTATTTAATGAAATATTAATTCTAATTTAATATTAATATTTTGTATTTTTATGTAAATTAAATTAAATTTGATTAAAATTAGTAAATATTTATTTTATTTTTATTATTTTCACAATTTTATTCTTTTTTATTTATATGAATTTTATAATTTGAATATGATGTATTGACTTTTGAGTATAAATTAATACAAATAGAATTCATATGAATTAGATATGAAAAAGAAGAAAAAAGTGTAAGCAAATAGTGAAATAGAAAAATACTTTGAAGGAGATAGGCCTATGTTAATGTTATTGCCAAAACAATATGAAAACTTAAAAAACTAAGACAATATATATCGGGCGTGAATAAAAATACCTTAGATCGATTATCAAAAAATAATTTATAAAAAAAGAAGAAGCAATAAAGTCTCTTTTTTATTCCACGTTCATAATAGTATTCATGTCAACATACAACCAAAGACCAAATGCTAAGCATAAAAAAAGAGGAAGAAAAAAATATTTTAAAAAATTACTGCAATTCCATCAAACCATCATGGCTTGATCATCAATGTCATTCAAAATTATACTACAATTGTCACTGCAAGTATCCCATGACCCATCGTATAAAGTTCACCATAATGATCAACTGATCAACTTTTAGCCTCACTCTTTTTATAACCATAATTGATATTTGATATAATTATAATTATTTGATACAATACTAACTCAATTGTATATATCAGTTAATAGTACTATTTTATAAGTTATGAAATATAAACATAATCATTATATATTATTATTATTATTATTATTATTATTATTATTATTATTATTACTTTTTAAAGAAAATTTGACTACCATTTATTTACAATAAATTATAAAATTTTTAAAATTACTTTAATTAAAATATTAAAATATATTATGCAAGTTAAAAAACAATATATAATTTTAAAATATGGTTTTAAGAACATGTAAAAAAAATTAAAAATAATAAAAAACAGAAGCTATATACAGTTAATAAAAAAATGATAGAATAAAAAAAAAATTAACAATATAAAAGTAGTGAAAAGTTAATGTAGGTTAGATGAAAATTTTGAAATTTAAGAAATGATTTAAGGATAAAATTCAATTTATACTAATTGACACTTAATTCCATATTTATAATTTGCCATAATTAATAAGTTGTATTTTCCTATATCAATATCTCATAATTAAATTATTTTTATCAGCTCTTAATTAAATTACTAAAATTAATAACATTTTAGTAATTTATTTTTTTCCTCTAAAAAATTAAATTACTAAAATGTTATTAATGTTACTTTATCAATATTATTTTCTCATCATATCTTTTAAAATTATGCAATGTACAATATTCTTCGTCTCTGATATTCATGTATTAATTGCTAATTATTCAACATTAAATAAAAGTGTTGGTTTGATTTATTTTTTAAAAAAGTTTGGTATGATATGAGCCTAATATAAGTTAGGTCATAAGGCCCAATCAAGTAATTTAACCTATTTCTACTTCTATTTGAGAGTTCAAATTTAATTATCCTACATATTTTTTATTATTTGTTAGAATTAATTAAAAGTTATAAAACTATAATTAATACTTTTTACAAATGGAGTAGATGCTAGGGAATAATGGAGCCACCCTTGCTAATTCATTAGCGACTTCATTAGCTTCCCTTTTAACAAATCCTATTCCATAGGATGGATGAGTAACTAAAATATTTCTACATTTAACAATAATATTTCACAATTATGTCAAGTTCTCACATGCTGTATTTATTTTGTCAACTATCATTTTATTGTCTAATTCAAATATTACATGATTAAAAATCATTGTAGCTATAAAACAAAGAGTTGTACAATTTCACCTTCTTAAATTTTCATGCATGCTTGTATCTACAATGTCATCGTTGAAATCAATCTTCTTTGATTATCAACAAACCAACTCCAATGGTATTACGAATCATATAGAAGCTAGAATCCACATTACATTTGGGTCATTCATATTTTGGTTTTCGTCAGTCTTCAATGACGTAGTTTCGAAAAAAATAAATAAATAAGTGTGTTGTCATTGGTATTAGTTTTGTAATTTCTAAGAAATTTTTATTAACAATGAAAAGGTGTTGTCATTGGTATTAATTTTCATTTTTTTTTATAAAAAAAGAGAGAAAAATCTTAAAAGGATTAATATGATCGTGGTAATCCAGAAAAACTAATGAATAGTAAATAATTAATGTTTTTTTAGGTAGACAAATAATAAGTAATTAATCAAATCATGTGGGGGTAAAGATTCATTACTTGTTTTCCTTGTTAATAACTTGATATTAATTAATTATGTCCTAACTTATTGTCTCAACTATATGACTAGGAATAATGTATATACGAAAAAGTCTTGGTGCAAAAGGCCTCAGCTGTGGAAATAGGGGCTGATGTGAAGTTAATTATTAAAAGGAACTGAATGGCACATTACAAATTAAGAATCCCTAAGCAGTATTGTGAAGAGACAGCCATCTTAATTTTGGTCCAAAGCCTATCTTGCCAAGTCAACAGCGACCTAAATAGTGGGAGGTGAACATGTTGGTTTTAAGAAGATGACAACAAAAATGGGGTGAGGGTGTTTGTTGCAATTGTAGAGTCATGAACTTTGTTTTGGATGTTAATTGCAAGACCATACAAACAGATACTGATAGTTTTGCTTCCATTTTGGCAAAATTGGTGGGGTTATGGTATACCTCACCAGCTAACAACTTCCACTTTCACTTGAGAAGCTTGGTAGTGACTTGACCCACTTTTCTTGTGCTTAGTCCTTAAACTTATCTAAATTTTTATTTGATAAAAGATCTCATATATCTTTTATAATTTTTTTTTAAAAATATTTAACACATTTGCATATTTAGATAATTTTGTTAGTTGATTCACATTTACAAAGTGATGAAAATGCCCAAGTTAATTGATTACTAAACTTGTCCCCCAACTACTACCTCCAAACATGTGTCCCCAAATCTCAATCCATATTGGGAATATATGATATTCCAATCTATCAAGCATCAACTTAACTTTAAGACCCTTTAAGTCCATATTCCTCCTCCTTATTCATGCATGCTAGCTCAAAGAGACAAGGAAACACCACCATGGTCAAAAGTGGGTCAAATAAGGAAGATTGAGTTGGAGTGAAGAAGCAAAAGTGGCTTTAAAAGGTTCACAAGCTCTTATCATTTTCCTGAAGTTGGAGAACCCACATTGCCCATCCTCTTTTGAGCATGCTCTGGCCCATTCAAGCTGTCCTCTTCTTCTACCAATTTCATTGATGCAATGCATCTAACCCCTCCTTCCCCTTTCACTAAACAATTAATGACAACAAATGTGCTATAATCTCATTAATATTTTCTCTCCTCAATCATTCACTTAATGACTTGGCAACATCCACAAGATTTTATGAATTCATTGGTTTAAATGGGTTCCATGGGCACTGTTCCCCTTGGATTTGCCTTGTGCTTTGTCATGTTACTACAATCTGTTGCACTCACGCCTCATTACATCGCCAAAATGGATAAGCAACTTCCTTGTTTTACCGACAAATGAGATTTTTAAACTACCTGTTGACAAATGACCTCTGGCTCAATTGACAATACTTTTATGTGAGCATAAACCATAAATTGAAAATTACTATTTTCTTTTCTTTTTATCTCATAATAATCAACAAATTGCATAAAATCCAAATAATATCAGATCACTCAAGCTTCTAGGAAATACTCCTGCCTCTTAATTAACATGGGTCAACCAAAGAGAGACCAAGAAAAATATTGAAGGAAAATGTTAAGACAGATCTCATGATTAATATGATATTATGATAGTTGAAGTATAACTGAATTCAGGTTTTAAGTAAAGTCCAGTGTTTAAGTTTTATGATGTAAAAAGAAAAATATTAGTTATAAGGAATTTTTTTACAAAAGGTGATAAATCATATTATAAAAAGAGCTTAATCATTTTTAAAGTTGATAGATACTGAAAAAACTCTCATGATAAATAATTTCTCTTGAAGATAGTTTTTGGCTGACTCAAATGGTTTTGTGTGATTCGTTTAATTGACTTCACATAATTAGATAAAACTTTTTTTTTTCCTAATAGGGGTCCACCACCCCTTAGTTTAATGGTTCCAATTTCATTAACAAGACCTTCTAGCCAGGTTCATCTAATCAAAAGCCTAATGTAGGGATTAGTCGACATACCCCAAGTGAATAGCGGCACCTCCTTAAAAGAACTTAAAAAGAAAAACACGTTGATTTCGCAACAAAAAAGAAACACTTGTTAATAATATTGTTGTTGCCGTAGGTCCTACGAGACATGGACCTCTTAGTTGATTCATGATCGCAACAATTCAATCTGGGTCCATGTGTGGAACTTGGTAGAACAAATGGAATCACGTGAATAGTTTCCCACAGTAGTTTTTGCAAGTAAAATATTTGCCAAGAATTTTAGCAAGATTTGGAATTAGTTATTGGCGATTTATTTAAGATTTTTATTCTCAACCACCAAAAAGAGAGACATATATGAATAACCAACCGAATTCAATTCAATTTATAATTTCAAAGTTCAGATTGATAAGTTACAAATAAACTTCTATGACAATTTACTAGAAAACTAATACTTTGGATTCAAATCCTAAAATTTGAAATTAAAGTCTTGGGTTGGGTTGGGTTGTGCCTTCGATTTTACCAAAATCATTTGTTTTTGCCACCATGATAACCCAAGTTTCATTGTTAAAGAAAATAGAGAAAGTGAATAGCTAGAGGGGTAAATGGTTTCATCAAATTCAATAATTTTTAGAATGTCTATACTGAAAATTAATAATCAGAATTAATAACATTCGAGAACAATTTTATTCCCAAAATCATAAAAATATATGCGCCTTTTCAATGTAGAAAATAAAAGAATATTTGTACTCGCAAACTAGGTTGCACGTGTGAGGGTGCTGGCAAGCGTCGTATATTCGCAATAGGAAACTATGTGAGAGGTTGCTGAAACCCATCCACCATTGGTTTGCGGAGGTCCTCCGCTGCATCCCAATGGATGATCAAACAGCACCTCTCATTCCATTAACTTTTAAACTTAGAAGTATAAATGTATTCATCAGCAAGATTGATCTTGAATATGAATAACCATACTATATAATCCTTGCTGAATAATACATTATTGCTACGACACATGGTGGCTAATATTATATTCCAAACACATCAGTTAACAAATAATTTTTAGGTTCAAGATTTTACATGCATACTGTGGCAATTAATTCCAATTACTGTTTGATTAATTAATAACTACTAACTAGCCTAGAGTGCACATGCTTCGGTCGTAGACAGAAATACATCAGATTTTTTTTTTCTTGTTATTTATTTTTCCTTTATGATTAGTATTGGTGTCTGTGTATTTGGCCATATATTGTCAAATCTGCAAGTATTGCAACCAACCAAACCATTCCCCCACCCAAAAAAAAATGAAATGTAGACTCTTTTTTTTATTTATTAACTTCCATTTCATTTCTACACATGTCTGAAGGATTGTACAAGCAAGAATGTCCACTTGCATGCGCTGGTAGCACATAGTGGAAACAAATTGATCTTTTAAACTTTGTATATAGAATTAAAGTAAAAGAGCAGATGAAGTGTGATCTTCATGTCTTGTATAGCTGCTGAGTTAAAACATCCAAAACTGAAGTCAAAGGGGCCATGTTGGTTGAAAGAAAGAAACTCCTCCATACCCTTCTTTCTTATACTTTCCTAGCTCTTTTGCCTCGGATGCCCTTGCTCTCTGCCACAAATCAAATATATAAATTAATATAAGGTACTTTCAATTTGATCTTCAAATGGTAACTATTCATACCCTTGTCTACTATCTAGCATATTTCATATTCACCACCTCCTATATATATGACCTTATATTTATTCTTATCCATCACAATAATTTGTATATCTATGAATTGAGAGGTTTTCATATATGCTCATGAATTATATACCACACAAATGAGCTATCATGAAAACCAACATATAACTTTTTTTTTAGATTAAGACCATTGAAATTTTTAGAAGTAGGTACCTGCATTGTTTCCAAAGCATCTGTCTCGGAGTTAAAGTCATAAAAGGTACTTGCTGCAGTAAGCTTCAAAGAAAGGAACTGCAAAAAGCCAAACGTGAATAGGTATTAATATCAATAAGGATATGTTAAAAGTATTTTTCCTAACAAAAAAACGAATACTATCTTCTTCTCTTCTTTTTGAATTTTGATCCCTTACCTCTACTTGATGCTGCAAGGACTGCACATAGTTTATGATTTCATCCAACATTACTGCCATACCCATGGTCTGCAATCATTAAGGAAAACTAAAATATAAGAGTTTGGTTCCTTGAAGTTAGACTTAGACAAATTGGAGATTTTAAAGGAAACATGTCTCAACCTTGTAACATCCTGGAACAATGTTCTGTAAGCACCTTAATTTCTCATTGATTTTCCCTCTTCTAACCTGATCAACAATAAAAGACATACAAATATTGTATTAGTCCACGTTCATCAAAACCAAAGAACAAGAAAAATATAGCGATAGTGATTGAGTATATTCATATATTATCGTTTTCTCTTTTATTTTTGGGTTGAAAATATTTAACAATTATTTCTTGGCTTGAAGAAAGGTGAGTTAGGAATTATATATATATACACACACCCTTTCTGCTAAACTGTGACTATCAGTAGCTTGACCTCGTCTGGCTCTGACATGAACCACTTCCTTTTCTTTCTCCTCTTCTGTTACATTGCTTTTTACTCTCTTCCCTCTTCCAGAACTCTGAAAATATTCACAGAAAAAGAGCAAACCAAATTCAGTCTTGCTCTTGCATAGTACAACTTTAAACATATATATATATATATATATATATATATATATATATATATATACCCAACACAAAACATGGTGCGTGGAGAAGAAAAGTGAAAAACAGTGGAAGAAGTTTACATGTTTGATCTTGCTTCCACTCTCAGAAACTTCAGGAGTTGAGTTAGCTGAACTTGTCTCAGGAAGATCCATTGATTTCCTCTTTTTACCTTCATGGATCTCATTTTCTGCTTGGAAAATTGGGAGGCAAACAGGAAGTGCATTGTGGTTGACAAGGGCAGGGAAATTTTCTTCCAAGTTTCCTGGAAACTCAGGCTCTTGAGGGCCCAAGAAAGTGTCACAGGAGAAAGGCACCAAGTTGTGCATAGTAGTCAAGTTTGAGTTTTCTAGGACATGTTGGTTCATCCCTATGAACTGGTTTAGGAGTTCCATGCTTGGATCAATCTCTAAGAATGGAAACTGGGAGGGTCTAATAATATTGCTTTGCAATTGCATATTTTCTGTGAATTCAGCCATGTGATTTTAAAATGAGAGAATGAGTGAGTTGAGTTGTGTTTATGAGGTGTTTTAAGTGGTATTTGGATAATGTGGATTACACTTGTTCTATTTATACTGTGGAAATTTGGTTACATTGGTGAATAGGACCATTCTGAGGTGGCCACGTGGCACCTCAAGCTTCTATAGTTTTTGTTCCCTTAGGGCACCTCCAATGCTAGGAGCTTATATGGGTTTCTTACTGAATTTTGGTGAGTCCTCTTTTAAGATACAGTTTCTTATATAAGAAACTCAACTTAAATTTAAGCACTCCAGGAGAGAGAAAAAAGTAAAAAAGGATGCCAAGTCAGCTAAGAAACTCTCCTAAGATACTGCATTGGAGATGGCCTTAATTGGCCCCATGCACAGGGAAAATGTCCAATATCAATAAGGGCCCATGTTTTGTGAGAAAAAAGCACGCCTAGTTTTGGAGCTTTTAGACTTTCTTATTTTATTTTAATTTGAGTTGTGGTATCATTCAATTTTTAGCTCTAGCAAGTGGGAATTGGAAAAAGTGCACTTGTTTAGTGCGGAAAAGCATGGCCTTGATGCAAAATCTTCCAAAATATATGATCTTTCTACTTCCTTATTGTATGTGAGCACCATAACTTGCATCTTCTTTTCTTGTTTTATCTTTTAATATTCAGACTTTAGAACATAATGGAAAGTAACTTTAACCATTTCCTTGAACCCCTTAGCTCATGGTGCATGAATTTTGATTCGCAAGTTTCTTAGTCCAAGACCACAAGTATCATGAGACAAAAGCAATCGTCCTGCTTAAATAAAATAAAATAATTATGAATATTAAAATTCTTTTTTCAAATATTTAGTGTAGTTTAGTATCTAAGGTTCGAGTTTAACACTATTAATTAAACCAGAACAATTCTGTATCATTTAATTTATATGTTTGATGGTATTTGTTAGTTTCTACAACATTTAATTAGTGAGGGCTTATTTGTTCACTAGTGTTTTTAGATTATTTAAGAAAAAAAATTAAAATAAAAAATTTAGGGGAAAATATATATAAAATTATAAAAATATTTGTATGATTAAATTCATGTAAAATCTAAACATGTAGACAAAAACAATTAAAATTATAAAAATAAAAAATAACATGTATTATTATTTAAGAAAAATATCATAAAATATTTAATTATACTAAAGAAATAATTCTATTTATTAAGAATACTTGTACTTCTTGTTACAAAGTCATATAAATCAATATGGTCAAGCTTTTGTTATTTTCTCGTAAATGTGTCTAATTCTCAATGAAAAAAACAGTTTCATTCCAAAAAACATTGTACCAATCAAATTGTTTTTGTTACCTACGTCACTACTCACTACCGCAGTATTTGTAAGCGTACGAGAAATGCAGCCATAAAATTGTAGATAAAACAGTAGTATCTGAATGAGATCATTGATGTCATTAATTGGTGCGTGTGATTGATTACTTTGAGACTATTATATTAATGTAATATAATTTTTAGATATTTTTTTTAATCTAGAATCTAACTAATCGTTTCTTATCGAGTTAGTTTATTTTGAGATAATATGATACTCTTTTTGTTATGATTTTATGTCCAAATTGAGGATTCAAATATAGACTTTAATTAAAGGACTCAAATGTTAAACTTTATATCAATAACTTTAATTTATTGTAATATATCTTTTACACTCTTTTTTCAATACCTTCCTTATTTTATTGATTTATATGCCTCTTGCTGGTTTGGGAATAAGGTGAGCTGTAACTGAGACATATATAAATTTCACCTTATAAGAGTAAGAGTGTATAAAAAAAAGTGTGGTGTACATAATTTTCTTGATTATTTTAGTTGATTTAATAATACATTACGCTAGATTACTTTTTGGTTTATTTTTTATCCCCACAAAATATAGTGATTGAAAATCATTTTTTATATAATTATTTGAATAAGAAAAAAAAAAGCTAACTACTGAAAAAAACAAACAAGCACACTGGAAAGGCTGTCACTTTGTTTGCGCCCCATTACAAGCATTACCCTTGGTGAACTAGAATTTTCCATATGGTGTTGTGATGTATACTGTGCACACAAACTGTCATTTTAGAGTGCGATCTTTTGTGCAAGTTGTTCTTCTGGCTTGTCCATACTTGAGGCCACATAAGCATGGTGCTTTATATTCATCAGTACCATGAACCTTATTGCTCCACCCCATTAAAAGTATTATGTAATTGAGAGTATATATAGAGCCATTTAGTGAACATGATGAATGTGCAAGAAAAGGACGAAAATATAGCTTTCTTAGTGAGCAAGTCACATTAAGAGACTGTTTGGTCAATACATCAAGCACCCTAAACATGAATTTCAATGTTGAAATAATGAAGAGAAAATTTCTTTCACCCAAGAAAATTGCTATTTACTACGAAGGAATTCTCATACAAATTGATACCAAGGCTGCTAGTACTATGTATTTTATTGTACAAAAGTTAAATAGAAAATAAATAAAAATTACACTAATCAGTTTGTTGAAAATTCAAAATAAATCCTCTTTTGTATGGTTATCTCGACAGCAAAAAAAGGAGAGAAAAAAAAAAAGAAGAAATAAAGCAACATAACGACGCGATAAAAAACACTGGAAAAAAAATTGAGAGATCGATGGACTCGAGAAATTGGCTCTAGAGGATCCAAGTCTAACTAAAATTACATATACCAATCACATTTTTTTTTACTGAATGTACCAATCACATATAAGTTAAAGATGTCTTTTAAGTTAATTATTATAAAAATAAACAAAATAAATACGCATAATAATTTTTTATTAAATGACAAGGGTATAATATTTTTGCACGTATACTATTTTCTATTTGTACAGTGAAACATTTTCCTTCGTCGAAACATGGTTTAGAGTTTAGACTCTTAGTGCTAAAATACACAGATGCATAATTAAACATTTTTCTACATAAAATTATCATATAAGAACAATTCATAAACTTAATCTTGAATCTCATTTAAACAAGGTAAAATTTTAAAGAAAATATATAAATCTAAATAAATTCTTTCAAATACTCCAAAGTTGTTCAACCTTTCAATTCCTACTGTTACGCCACACAATTCATTGTCCTATGTTTGCTCACACTTGCCTTTGATTTGAACTGGTATTTGAGAAATGAATGAACCAAACTTTGAAACAGCCTTCTGACATGTGGGGTGTATGTTTGGCCTGCGGCAGTTCATTCAATTCTCATTAAGGGTTACATTCTTTGGTCTCACACCCTAAAGAAATCATATGGGCACTGAAAAAAAGTAGGAGTTGCCCCTATATATATATACCCAATTAGTCTTGCCAAAAATGGACATGCTTTGATCATTTGCTTGTAGCATTGACGGCTCACACACAAAGACAAATTAGAGTCACTTAACTTTAGGACAACAACTTTCCTATAGTAGTAAATTAACACTTTATTACCCTTTTGCAAAACTACATACTTAGTTTGAAAAAAAACTAAATTTGTAAGACCTTATGAACTAGAAGGGATTTTTTTGGTCGTCATGATGTCACACTCCCCCAATGGGAAAATATCTTCCATATTATAAACGTGCAATGATGAAGTTAAGGTTGCCCATGCATTTGCATTTAAGCCTTAGTATAAATGAATGGTGTGCAGGCAAACAAGTTACGCTTAAAGAGAATGCCATATAAAGAATTCCTTGCATATGGATAATGCTACAATAGGTAGCTATAGGCCGGATTTACCTAACATAACTGTAATTGTTGACTTTTGACCTTTGTGGAGCTAAAATGTACTCTCATGCACTTGTTTTCAAACATCCTTCTTTATCTTGCCTTCAATTTTTTAAGGTAACATTTTTTGTAACCACTAATATTATTATTTTAATATTTTTAAAAGTTTGAATATTTTAATTCTGGAAAATATGAGAGAAAGAGAGGGTTGCCTATCTCTCAAATATTTGAGAACTTAATTTTATGGAGAATTTAGTTGGACTTAATTGATTATACTTTTCAGTAAGTTATATAATTCTTCTTGTCTTTTAATTTTGAGCATGTGTGGATATAAGATTATAAGTGTTTTTGAGAATTTTTTTATTGAAAAAAGTTTTACATTTTAAATAGAAAAACTCTAAAAAATATTTGTGACTTGTATCTAAATAAATCTAAATCACACGTACTAAATACTTTTTTAATTTTATATTTATATATTGGATTAACATGATAAAACTACAAGAATAATGTTAGAATGTTAGATAGTATGTTCACTAATACTCAAAACATGCGTGTATTCACTTGAAAATCAAGAACTATATATCAATACAAGCTTCTATGATTAAAACGTGAATTTGATTCAAAACTGAAACTTTAATGGGTCATGGCTGCCTATCATGTAAGCATCTCGCACAATCAATCTGAGCTCCCCTCTGGACACATGCATGGTGAAAGAATGTCGCTGTATTATACGCTGTAGCACCGAGTCCAGCTTAAAAAATACTCTTGGAGAGTTAAATACTGAAAAAAACAAAGTGAGACAAAGAGGGGGCACCCATATGTCAGATAATTTTGAGAAGTTAATTTTCTGAAAATTTACTTGGAGTACTTGACTGATTATACTGAAAATAAAAACTATATTAATACAAAATAAAGAACGGAACAAAGTTAAATTTGAGAATAACAAGACTTTGGTTCTAAACTGACAAAATTAAACTCCATCTGAATTTTGTTTTGGGCACAAAACATGAAAGTTTTCTTTTTCAATTTTTACTATTGGAAGTTATCTTCTAAAGTAACTTTTTTTTACAAGACTTCTAAAATTACTTAAAACAATTAAAAGAGATTAGTAATTTTGAGTCTAAGCAAAATACCTTTAGTACAAGTAAAATATAATTTTCACAATATACAATTTTCCAAATCATGTAAATAAATTTAACTCAAGTTTAAGGTTATAAATCAAAAGTAATTTTTTTTTTCATTCCATTTTCTTTTTATTTAAAGAACGCCAAACAATGTTTTACTAGTTAGATTCCAATGGCGTGGGCCGGGATTAATTATTTCACACAAACTAACACACACAAATCACAAACTTATGCACATAGACTTAATTAACTTCCAAGAGCAAAACTTCTTGCGAAGTTTGGCACCTTAATTAAACCAAAATAGATCATAAGTATATATAAGGCATGTATCAAGCTCCAGATTGCTAACATTTCTTTTATCACACTTTTCCAGTAAGAATCCAGATCTGTAATTAGGTTTTATTAATGTTATATGAGAAACAGAGGATTGAAGAGGAATATTAATTTAATTTGGATCCTAGGTGTCTTCTCCCGTACAATGAGGAAGTGGACTGTTTTTTCTTTTAACAGAAAAAAAACAAATTGAAGTTTTTTAAAATTTGTAACCCCACTCACATCATATGAAGCCATAACAGTGACACCATATATTGCTACAATAGGATATTTCGTGGCTCAATTGCAATCACCTCAATGTAGTCCAAATATGATATCTTTAACCTAACCATGTCCACAGGATTCAACATTAATTCCAAATTGTTAAATTTTCCTTAAAATATTTATGCAATCATATACTTGAACAACCTCGGAAAGATGACAGATTAAGCGACGAAATACGGTCTACTTTTTTTGACCCAAAAGATGATTTGATGATTGATATGATGCCCACTTACTTATACTATGTCTAAATGCATCCTTCACATCTAATGGCCTTGGAAGGAAACATTTTCAAGGAGAAAATTGTATAAGTGCGTGCGTATGAAATCAACTATAAATGGAAAAAGAAAGAAAGCTCAATCTCTCAACAGTCCATCACTACATTAATTTGATTGTGGTTGAACGATATCATTCATTTTAATAGTATCAGTATATTGGAGAGGGGGTTCATTGAATCCTTTGGAGTGGCTTATATGAGGTGATTGATTGATATTAGAGTGCATGCAATGTATAGTACACAACTCGCTTTTGCTTCATCAGGTTAATTAAGAAATTATACCCTACCACCAATTGGGTCTTATATCCGTCATGGCCACCGTTAAAATTTTTGCAATACCAGCTTTAATTTAGTTCATGATTAAAAATTACAAGGACATATAAAGAAAATGAACTAGTTTACAATTTTAAAGATAATGAAATTAACAATGACAGTGTTAACAATTTTTAGATTAGATGTGCTAATTTCTACATAATCATAATTATTTTTCCTTGCACTAACAAGAAGTATATATATAATAAAATAATAAAAGGAGAATCATGAAGAGTAAATAGTATGCGTGATTTTAACACTGTGATTTAATCATCCATATATATGACATATATAATAAATTTATTGATTTTTATAAAATTATCTAAAAAATTACATCAATAATGTTTTATAATTAAATGATAATGTAGATTTTTGTACTAATAATATATAAAAATTAAACGCAATTATAATACGAAATTTTAGAACCAAATACAACCCGAATTGAAAAAATACATGCTGATATTTTCAGAGTCAACAAATTCGGGTCTTCTATTATTAAAATTAAATAAAATATATAAAAAAGAGAGATATAGTCCATAAGTTGACCAATACAAAGAAGATTAGGTGTAGTGTGAAAATTCAAAGATTAAGAGGTTGAGAAATCTATTAGTTATTCTTAACTTTTTGAAATGTTGTTATCGTAAGTTACAAACTATGAAGGTATGCATATAAAATAAATGCTTAATTTTATATAATTAAGATTTATAATAAATAAATATTTTAAATATATAATTAATTGCATCAAAACCCTAAAAATTCATGCAGTAAAAAAAACTTAAAATTCATAATAAATAAATATGTTTGAATATATAAGTTATATTTTAGATTTATAATAAATAATTTACATTGTGTTATAAAAAATACATTATCAAATTATTTTTAATTATTGATAATATCTTTTAAAAATATTGATATTAAATTTAAAATTAGAAATAAAAGGAGATAGTAGATTGAAATTTGAAAGGAAAAAACATTTAAGATCAAATATAAAAGAAAAATACTTAGAAATGATTGAAACATATTTTATTTTTGCGCATGAGAAATGCACATCCAAATGAGAGAGAAAAAATATTTAGCATGTATCATTTTTTTTAATAGAAAATATATAACGGATGGAACAGAGAATTGAGATTTTGAATGGTGTTTGATTTTACGTTAAAGAATTATTTTAAATAATTTTTTATATATTTGATTTCAGATCGCAAAACTTTAGATGTCTATTAACTTAAAATATTTGTGTAACATTTTCATTAAATCATTAAAGTATGAATGATGAGTTGATGACTTCTATTTTCTTTTCTAAGTTTGTTGCTTTCTCCCAACACTACCCCTTACAAAATGGTTACAGTGCCTACAAGAACACAAAAAGTTTAAAATCTTTAATAAATCTTTAGAAAATTAAAAGCTCAATCTGGAACAATTTTTCATCAAAGCCTATCTGTTCTCACAGCCAATCAATTTTAACCTCAAATTCATTTTGTTGGTCATCAATGACGTCAAATAAGTCTTTGTAATTATCATCACACTTGATAAAATGATCACGATTTAATCATATTATCATAATCATAATAATCATCATTTTTATCATCATCTTTGTGACCACAATGTCAATATCCTGGTTCTCAATCTGAATCACTCTCATATATTATATAGCCTCTGCTTCTTGGTCTGACTTTTGCGAACAAACTTCTTATGTAATGGATCATGCCTGCTTACTTGGCAATTCTACTGTGCTAATTACATGCTTGCTTCATGTCACAATCACCAACATTACAATTGCATTATTGCAAGACAAATTGAAAGAAGAAAATCTGTAAGATTAACTAATTACTTAGGAAATTAACTTGAGCCAAAAAGGAGAATGGGCTGGGCTTTAAATTTTACATCTTATACAGGAAATGGGTACAAACTAGCTATTACCTGCATCTTACAAGTTACAATCATAGTTTTGTTTTTTTGCATCTCCAAGTTTCTTCTTGTACTTCTTTTTTGGCTTCTTGAAATGACCAATGCAAAATGTATAATTACATTTTAGAATAATTATAAATTTTGACTTTTAAGATAAACAATCCAAGATATAAAAAAAAAATTTCAAAATATGTAGAAAACAACTTGAAGGTGTAAAAAGCAACAACTTACTTCTTAATGTTATGGGGCATAAATATAAGCCCTTTTTTTCATATCAATTGTCAAATTAATTTATTTTCTCCCATACTTTATGGAGTGCATTTTATGTAAGTACTTGTACAACTTTGTCACTCAGCCTGTCTAATCTGATGTCACCTTTTCAACATCCATATACCTATGAGCTATCTAATTGAAGCTTTTAGCATTCTAGAGATTTATAATACATTGACAAAACGAAAATGTTACTTTGTAGGTTTGTTCTTGCTAGCATGCTGTGTATTTTGTGCTCATCCTCTATGGTCCTATCCCACGCCAAGATTCATCTCAATCACATATTCAACAGATCCAACAATTGAGTATTAGAAATTTTAGCTTAAATTTTAAATTTTGATTACTATGGAATCAAGTTTTATGGAAGACTCAGCACTCAGTTATTTATGGAGAAGAATTGTTTTTTTTCTTCTTTTTTTTTACATGCATACATAAGAAATTTTCATTTTTAATTATTGACAAATTAAAGGACATCACCTACCACATTTGAACTACTCCACAACAAAATCTAATTTAATATTAAGTTATTTCACATTTTCTTCTCTTGATTCTTCAACCAAGTTGATTGAGAAAAATAGATCAAGCAGCCACCATTTATTTCACCTTCTAGGTTGTTCAAGTTTAATAATATCATCCCTAGATATGGAAGAAAATTTAACATCTTTATTAGTAGTCAAATATAGCAGAGTAAAATATTATATAGCTGACTATTCATTATAGTGTTTATTCTTGCTACTGAGTTTTCATCCAGAACCCAATGGAAATTTTTTAATTTGTACAAAGGAGAACCACATTGAATCTATTCTTATACCAAAGCAGACATCATGGGACAATTGACAACCAAGGGAAAAAAAATGTGCTGAGTTGTAACTTGTAAAATTCGTAGCAATGTTTCAATGCCCACAGTACAGCAGCAACAGCAATAACAGCACGTTTCGATTTGGGAGTATTTATGCTATGTTATGTTCCAAGGCACGGGGCAACCGTGGAAAGAATATGACATGAATTCATTGATTTAATCCATAGCGTTGATAAATTAGTAAAATATCTATATTAAAGAAAACTATTTTCAGGAAATAGATTTTGAAGATTTAAAAATTGAAGCACTGACCTTGTAAAAGATAAAATCATACTCATAATTTAAATACAGAATTATACAAGTTGTTGTGTTTAGCTGTGGGTTTAAAGCTGATTTGTATACCCACTTTTAACGTCAAATTATCATTCTCCGAAAAGTCAGCCATTATTATAAAGAAGGATTAACCATGAATTTAACCATGAACTCAGCTTCCTAAAAATTAAGGGAGGGGATGACACATTGACCTAGGGCAGCAAAAATTTCCGAATTTAAAGAATATTTATTGAGGAACTTATATTTATGTTGTCTCAAAGATACAAGTGAGAGCTTAAACTTGTGACTTGTCATATTGAAGACTTGATCTTACTCTCCTCCATAAATCTTCTAAGTTTTAAATAAGAGCTTAATTACAATACTCTCAAAGAGAAACCTACTGAGATCGGTTTAGCAGTGAAGGTTGGAATAGTTCCTCTGATGTACCATATTCTAACTTTATTCTGCCTCTGTAAAACTGCTTATTTTAAAAATAAAAAACTGCCTCTGTAAAACAAAAAATAAATAAATTAGAATACTGTCAAAGAGTAGAATATAAATATTTTACACCCATATCCAATAACTGTTGAATTTTATGATGCAAACCTTTCGTAATAATGGTCATAATCACATTATTGTAGTCAGTAATAATAATACCCTAGTTTATTTGCTTTCACACCTCAGTTATCTTGATGCTCAACCCTTAAAACAAACAAACAAGCAAGCACTCGATCCTTACAAAAGCATAAAATCACTTAAAAGGAATTCTTAAGGTTTAACTACTGGTCTTGATGCTTACAAATGCATAAAACCATTGCAGCAAGTAGCAACAGAACCATGTAAAGGGGAAAAGAACTGAACACTGTTATTCAAATAACTAAAAGGAGATAATATAACTCTTTCATTTTCTACCCTTAAAGAGAAAAAGGGAGATCTTTCTTGATGCTAGTATAAAATATTATTTTTTGGTCTAAGATCCCTTCAGCATCTGTATTTGGAAGTCACTTTGAACTGCAGAGTGCAGACTTGTTTTCAAAGACACAATTCTCTTTTAGCACCTATTATTTTTATTCGCAACTGTGATATTAACTGAATAAAATATTGGGAAACAAATATGGAGTACAATTCAAGTGAATTTGTTCTTTGAAATAAATAACAGTGAAGTTCCAGCTCTCAACTTATATAACCTTTGTCTCCTCTCCTGTTATCGAATAATGTAACTAATGAATATATACTAATAAACTGTATTTTTGATATTCTTCTAGAAACGAGGTAAGATTCTGAGCAATGAACCTATCCACCTTTTAGTGTTTCATGGGTCAGAGACCATGAAAAGTAAATGGAAGCCATAAAATGGAATTTATAACAGCAGCAATAGGCTTTTTCTGTCTTTAGAAAAAAAGCAACAAAGTTCATATTGTTCACGTTGACAAAATCCCCCCCAAAAATATGTTGTACTGTATATGAGATTCAAATCATGTGTACTTATATATCTTGTGTAGGCTAATTTGCATACTCATTACAAGTCCCTTCTGTATATATATGCATGGTGTTTTGAGTTTTGATCAATGACACTAGCCATGTCTACTCCTTCAAAGAGCATAATCTGTTCAAGGGAAAATGATTATGAACTTAGAAGAGGGCCATGGAGTGTTGAAGAGGATGATCTTCTCATCAGTTACATTGCCAATAATGGGGAAGGGAGGTGGAATTTGCTTGCTATACGTTCAGGTAATCCAAGAAAAACTAAAGAAAATGAAAATTTTCTTGTTGCTGATACAATATTTGGCATTTTTTATGCTAATTCTTATTATTTGCTATATATTTTGTGATGGATAAATTATCTCAAGGATTAAGGAGAACAGGTAAGAGTTGTAGATTGAGATGGCTAAATTATCTAAAGCCAAATGTTAAGAGAGGAAATTTAACCTCGGAAGAGCAGCTTTTGATTTTTGAACTCCACTCAAAGTGGGGCAACAGGTGCATATCTCATAATTACTTGTCTTTGTGAACTATGCTTATTCAACAGCTTTTGATTCTTGAAAAAGAAGCAAAACTGACCACTATCAATATGATAGTCAATTCTAGCATAATATCCTTTCTTTGGATTCTTATTTCCTCTTTTGTGATTGTTGTAGGTGGTCAAAAATTGCGCAACAGCTGCCAGGCAGAACTGACAATGAAATAAAGAACTATTGGAGAACAAGGATTCACAAACGAGAAAAATATGTGAAATTTGAGGCACACAGAAGATCAGGATTTGTAGAATTTGTCAAGGGTCTACAGATGACAAGATATCTTCATAAAGCACAAGAATCATCTCCTTCAGCCATGTCAATCCAAGACCAAGCAATTCCTTTACCTTTTGATGGTGTTACTGTTCCTCATTATTCATCATTTGGGATTGGGACAACACCAACAACACAAATCACTTGCCAGGGAGGTCTCAATCATTTGAATCAGCATGATCAAAACTCAGAATCTGAACACTACAATGGTTCATGCATTTCCTCTTCAGAATCAGCAAATATCCCATATATGAGTCAGCCTTTGGGACACACTACTAGTCAATTTCAGGCCTTAGATAACTGTGACTTTGGCATCTGTTCATATGATGGCTACAGCATGGATAACAATTCCTGTGACATGGGTGCCTTGAACCTGATGACACCCACAATGGTTGCTGAGAATCTGGAACTCCCAGTGTTTGATTTCCAAATATCAGAAACCAATTGGCTAAACAAGGAATTTGCATGCAGCACATGGAGCATGGATGAATTGTGGCAATTTAGGAACATACAAAGATGATGATTTAGATTTTAGAGTATCTTTTTAGAACCACTCACAATCTCTTTTATGATATGCAGTACTTGTTATTAGATAATTGATTATTCAATAGCTTAGCTATCAATATAAATGTAAAGACTAAAGAGTTGTTTTATAATAAAGACTAAAGAGTTGTTTTATAATTTATAATACATTTGGACATGTTTCTTTCTCGGACTTTACTTCTTTTAAGTTTTTTTTTCTGGAAGGAACTTCTTTTAAGTATTAAAAAGATAAAATAAGTAGTTCCAACTGATATACCAAAATATTTATAATTTGTCATGTTCATGTACATATTATCAACACTTAAATTTCCTCATCAACGTCTGTGATTACTTTACTTACTTTAGAGGCATATAAATGTAAAGACTGAGTACATCGTCTTTCTTTTATGTGGTGAGTCATGAGTGTATTTACATGATGATTTTTATAGTTGAGAGGAGATAATATTTACAAGCTCATAACATAAAATTTGAAAATTATTTCAAAGTTTAAAATACGAGTTTTTTGTCAATTTTAGCTTAAATCCTTTAATATTAAAAGATTAATTTCTTTTTCTCAGGTCAATTAGTTTAGGATTAGCGACAAGGAGACTAAAATGTGTTTGGAAAAAAAATTAAAAAATGCTGATTAGTATTTTCTATTTCCACATCAAGCATGGAATATGCTCAGAAGCTTGAAAAACTTGCTTCACATTTTCACATCTTTTATGCACGTCTTTGTTGCAGGAGGATGTATATCTAAGCACCTACTTAAAAAATTGTTTAACTGCATGTTTGGAGTGACAACATGGTAAAAAATAATCATGCCCCACCCCATAATAGAGTCACAACAACAAATTGTTGCTTCACAAATTCCATGTGAAACCATAATTTTGGAAACGTGTTGGTTTTCTTTATTATTGTATCCAAACACTCACTAATTCTTTTTGTCACTTTTAGATTTTGAAAATTATTTTCTAAATTTTTTTTGTACTACACAACAATCAATTTCTTATTAAATCTATTAAGTTTTAAAAAATTGTTTCCAAAATAAGTGTTAAGAAAACAGAAGTTATCATCAGGAGATATTTTTTATTTATTTATATTTTTCTTCTATTTCCTCTTATTCAACCTTTTCCTCAATTCCACATTTTGCTGTATCCGGTATCACCCTCTTTGTTTTTTTTATTTATCCAGACATATCTTTTCGTGAAAGTAATCATGTTAGGATCCTATATAATATAATCATTATAAATGATAAAATTATCTCTCAAACCTTATTTAATATTTTTAAACTAAAAATAGCTTTTTAAAAATAGAATTAAATACACCCTAATATGTGAGGGTTATTTTTAAAAGCTACATTTTAAAAATTATTTTTAAGAATTTTCCCCTAAATGTTTTGTCTAAAGAGAAGAAAAGTAAGAAAGATAAACTAAATCAAACATGTTAAAAAACTGGTTAATCGAACGGCCAGGATACATAATCTCTATCACGCAATAGGAACCGTCCATGTGTACTAAGCACCGAATCTTAGCCGTTCATTTAATCTTTATAAACCCAATTTAATCCCCATGTTAGGGTTTCACTGCCGCGCAAACAGAACAGGGACTCATTCTGTGCAGCGGCACTCTCGGTGGCTATCATCTTCCTGTGGTGTGAGGTAAGATTTTGACACCCTTTTAGGATTTGAGTCACTCTGCAACTTCTTAACCAAAATCAAAGTTCTAATTTTTGGGTTCTCTGCAAAATTTGTTCATTTGCGCAATGTCTGCCATGAAAATTCGATTGATGATCGTGCTTTGTTTTGTTGGGGTTATAGGGAATTAGCTCTAGAAAAAAGGGTTTTATTTTTTATTTTTTATTTTTTATTTGCATTTCCTTGAATGAGATTCAGAGGCAAGGTAGCACCTTTAGCATTATCTGGCAGTGATAACAATACTCTATTTATGTGTGTTCGTTAATTATTGGGTTAATTGTTAGGCTTAATTGTTATGTCACGCTTTATGTAACAATTGGGTGTTGTAACTATATTTTTGGCATTGTTTTATTCATAAATGGGTGTTCATCTTTCTCTCATTATGTATTGATCAAACGGGATAAGCATATAATTGTACTGTCAAACTAGTGTTTGAATTTTAAAATCAGTAAATGACACTGATAAGAAGAAGTATAAGTTGTTGTCACCAGGGCTGTTGTTATCTTGACAATGCTGAGAATATTTTGTTTATTCATACTGGATATGTCCTGTAATCTCGGCAGTTTGTTGTTGAAAATGATGCGAGATGTAACTAGGAATTTGACAACGTGATCAACTTGTTTCTTCATTATTTTAGTATCAGCATGGTATCTGATATAGTTTCAATTAATCTATTAACTTCATGATAAGCTGGTGCTTGTTGTCTGTTTACATAATGAACTTTCATTTTATGCAACTTTGACGACAGCATTCACCTAATTCCGTTCTTTGTTTACAGTTGTCAAGATGTACACATCAAGGAAGAAAATCCACAAGGATAAGGATGCCGAGCCAACTGAATTTGAGGAATCAGTCGGACAGGTTTATTTTGGTTCTTTATACTATTGTTGTTGATGTGGTCTGGAGCTGCGAATCAGTTTCAACTTTCAAGTGCAATGACCAATTAATTTGTTAAAAATTTGTTGCAGGCATTGTTTGATCTAGAAAATACCAACAATGAGCTGAAAAGTGATCTGAAAGATTTATACATAAACTCAGCTGTGTAAGAACGTGCCTTAATGGTTGTTTGTGTGAAGATAATGAGATTTTTGCTTGTCCCTTGACTTTCAGTTTTCATGGTCTACAGCCAAATTGATGTTTCTGGGAACCGCAAGGCTGTGGTTATCCATGTCCCCTACAGATTAAGGAAAGGATTCCGGAAGATTCATGTCAGGCTTGTGAGAGAACTTGAGAAAAAGTTTAGTGGAAAGGTAGGAAGAGTCTTGTTCCTTTGTTATATATGGATTCATTAGATTGGAAATTATTCTTGCTATCTTTATCATTTTTTTTCCAATATTCTTTTGCCAGACTGTTTCTCTGCATTCCTATGTTAGCTACTTCACTGCATTTTACTCCTTGTTTTGGATGCTTGTTGAACTATTCTTTTCAACTTCTCTTGCAATCTACATGGTGTCTTTAGTTGCTTTTATTTTTTCATGGAAGTGTTTTAGTCATCTTTAAAGCTGAAATTCAGCTGGTTGTTGCGCAGTTGCAGTAATGACAAAAATAACATTAGCCTTGAAAAAATAGTCTCCCTTTTCCAGTCACCTATAATTCATGTATTTTTTTTTAATGTGTGATGATTCATTTTGTTATATTAACCACGTAACCCCATTGCCCGGAGGTTCCACGCTATGCGTGGGTAAGGGGGAGGAATATTGTATGCAACCTTACCCTTGCATATGCAAAGAGGCTGTTTCCGGATTCGAACCCATGACCAACAGGTCACCAAGACACAACTTTACTGCTGTGCCCGGGCTCGCCCTCATTCATTTTGTTATATTAATGACCTTAAATGTGTAGGATGTAATCCTGATTGCCACCCGGAGGATATTGAGGCCACCAAAGAAAGGTTCCGCTGTTCAGCGTCCCCGCACCCGAACACTCACTGCTGTTCATGAGGCAATGCTGGAAGATATTGTATTGCCTGCTGAGATTGTTGGAAAGCGTGTTAGGTATAGAATTGATGGTTCCAAGATTATGAAGGTAAAGATTCCAGCCAAATAACTTCAGAAGTTACTCTTATAGTATTATTTTGTTCAATCAACCACTGAGATTCAAATAAAACATCTCTAGTTAACCAAGCTGATGTGAGCATATGCATGTAATATCAGAAAATGAATACTCGTTCTTAAATTGTTGTCCTTGTCTGGATAGGTCTTTTTGGACCCCAAGGAGCGAAACAACACCGAGTACAAGTTGGAGACTTTTGCTGCCGTATACAGGAAACTTTCGGGCAAAGATATTGTGATTGAGTATCCTACCACCGAGGCTTAGGTTCTATTTGTTAGCTTTGCATTTGTTTCTGAATTACATATGGTGGATGCTGGTTTTGTTAAGTTGGCTTTAATTCTGGAATTTCTTTAGGTGGTACTTATAGAAAAAATACTGTGTACTGGTTTATCAATGTAGAATTTGATATATTTTCTTATAACAAATGATTCCCGTATTTCTAATATTTATATCAGTGTTTTGTTTTGGAATGGAAGCGAATCTGTTTGCTTGTAGGTTGCCGTAATAAGATTTTTATTCATCTCCATCACCTCATGCCTAAGTGCCTAAGGCTATGTATAGATTGGTGGAGGGAAGTAAAATCGAGTGAAATGGATTGAAATAGAATAGTATAATGCATTTATGGCTGAGCCAAGGCCCGAGACCCAACCCACATTTGAAGGTTATTGGGCGGGTAAGAAAATAGTTTAAGACGGATTGTAATTGGTAAAAGAAGCAAACTATTTCAATCCATTTCACTACTTATGGGAATATTTAGATAAATAATCAAGTTCTGTTGAAAAATTAACTATTAAAAAAGATCCTGATATAAATAGCTTTTTTCTAAATTTGACAGATTAAAATTACTACTCATTCATCTAACCAATCTTATTGGTTGAATTGTTAAAGAATAAATTCATATTTTATAAAGAATGAATTCATATTTTATAAGTAGTGAGTTCACTTTTGTTGTTAATGTGAAAAATCTTATTAATTGATAATTTATAAATATTTTTGTAAGTATTATTTTAACCTTGATGTCTGTCCTTTTCTTGGTGAGCTAGAATCCAATTTTCTTAAACTTTTAATAATAAAAATATTCCAACCAACTCTATTTAATAAAAGCACACTTCATTCCATTGTCCCGTGAAGATAAGGAACATTTTCTTGCTAAGTGTTTTTTCAACATTAAGGCTTAAGCATTTTCTTCTCATTCCCTATTTCCAAATTTGAACCCCCTAATGGAGACCCCTTGGAGCTTAGTTTCCACTCTAATGATATATTAAACTGTCATTATATGATTAAATCATTTAACCAACCTATTTAATAAGAACACACTTTTCTATTGTACCGTGAACCTCAAGGACAATCTCTTGCAAATTTTTTATTCAACATGCAACATCTCTAATTCCATATTTGCATTTTTGGACCCCCAATCCTCATGGAGATCCTTTGTCTCTGGTCACCACTCTAATTGCCCATCCACCTGTCCCAAACTGGCAAACTGTAGCTAAAAATTTTCGTATTTGATTAAAAAGGTTAATATTCAAAAGTATCTTACTCGTCAAAATGCTTAACGCAGCAAAGCAAAAGGCACCAATCCTCATGCACTCCGTGCCTCTATATCTTCGTAAAAAATAGTTATTAAATAAAAGAGATAATATTAGATAATAATAAATGATTTGCAGAGTACAATAAGAGGGTATGAATGCAATTGGATTGTAGTTAACAGAGAAATAAAGAAAAAAAAAACAGAAACTAAATAAAAAATTTAGATTGTGATAGAAATAGTGATTTATGGAAGTAGTTGGGATAAAATACAGTATGAAAAATCTGTATACTAAAACCTCTTTTCTCCTTTTTTCTTTAAACCAAAAATCTCATTTATCTTTTATATTTTTATATATAGTTATAGATTATAGATTAAATACATCAAACTATTCCTCTACTAATATAAATTCGATATTACAAAAAGTATACCCTTAAATAAATAGAGAGCTTCAGCTTCTATTACACCCTATACAATATGAGTGGAGGTCATCTTCCTTCATCAAAAGAAGAGATAGATATAGATTTTCTAGAATAATCCTCTACAAAACTACTACTACCACCTGAGGCCCTGGTAGCACTACTAGCATTGGTATTGGTCAAAGCAGAAGTTGTGGTTGTATTCCAACGTCCTACACGGCCTTGAATTCCGGGTTTTCCTGGTCTTGGCAAAGTGAAGGAATCACTTGAGAGCATGAGATGAACATTATTCATGTCAGGTCTTTCAATTATGCTTGACAGCACAACAAATCTAGCTGAATGCACATTGCTGCCTCATCACCATTGTATCTACCAAGGGTAGGGTCAATTAAGTCCATTATCTTCCCTCCTTGATAAAGCGACCTTGCCTACAAAATTTAATGAAAAAAAATGAGCAAGTGTCAATGATTTGGTCACACATTATGCTTAATGTTCATGTTAATTCCCTTTGACCACATAAGTCAAAGAATAGGGATTAATATATACATTTTGTCACATAAAATGCAGGTTTTGTGTCCAGTTCATATGGAAGATACGATACTCTATAGTGCCAAGTCAATGCAAAAATTTCACTCTGTTCGCTGGCAAAGGGATACACCAAATTATATGATTCCAGATGACCAATGACAAAGTGTCTTACTATCTTAGGACATATAATTGCGCTAACCTTAATACATATATAAGAGAATATCAAGAACAAGTACCATTATATTACTAATGTGACACAGCACTTTTCCATTTTATTAATCCTTAGCATAAGTTTAGAGAATATGCAATTTTCTTGTTAAAAAAAAGCCTATTTCACCAGCTGACTGTTATTAACAAAAATCTCAGTTCATGAGCTTAATTAGTCCATCATGCTTGCCATCTGATCAACTTACATAGCTCAAGAGATGTGCCTTTTCTGAACCAAGCTGCGCATCATGGTTTTTTCTCCCACTGACTATTTCCAACAGCAGGACTCCATAACTGAAAACATCCCTCTTCACAGACAGATATCCACGCAATGCATATTCAGGGGCCATGTAACCACTGCATTCATCAAATATATAAAAGCATAAGGATACCTACAACTTAATAACAAACAACAAGAAGGGAATAATCTTCTCATCCAGCAATATGTTACTAGCTTTAATGTCCCTATGAATAATTCTTTCCGGGGCCTCTTCGTGCAGGTAGAGAAGTCCTCTTGCCACACCTGTAACTAGTCGCGTTGCCTAGTCCAAAGATGAAGACCTCCTCTTATCTGAAATTTGTTATGTTATTACTGTTGTCAATCAATCACTGCCCACAAACAACCACAAAACAAAGGTGAATAAATAGATAAATAAACATCTTTTCTCAATACCAAACAGAAAGCGATCAAGGCCTTAATTAGGCAGATACTCAAATACAAGCATCTTTTCAGGCCCTTCAGCACAACAACCCAGTAATGTAACCAAGTTCTTGTGCTGAATTCTTAGTAATAGTCTGATTTCATTGGTGAATTCTCTAACTCCTTGCCTAGATTTCAATGACAGCTTCTTAACCGCCACTTCTTGACCATTTGGCATCAATCCCTGCACAATGCATGCATAATTTAATTAATTACATAAACATTTAGTCCTGAAATTTTAACAATAAGGATTTACTGATATTTGGCAATCTCATGACTAAAATGACACTATTATAATTTTTAAGAAACTAACTAGAATGCATGGAACTGTAAAGAATTTTATAATCATAAATTCTTATGATAAAATTGTTGACCTTTAACAATTATTTTAAGTTATGCGATAATTAGTTGATAATATAATTTATTCAGTACATTCTACCTAAATTCTAATTTTATAACATGATTTTAATTATTTCATAATCATATTTTTTTAATTAAATTTCACACTTACTTGGTTTTAATATATTAAATTTAAAATATGTAATTTTAATTATTTATATTTTAAAAAAATATTTTAATTTATTTTTTATTTTTTTAACAATGTTACTATTTCATTAACTTTTAAAGTTTGAAATTTTTTTTTTAAATAATAACAGTTATAAGCCATCACTATGTGTAATAATATTTCAACCAATAACAGTCTTATCATAAAAATTGATTTAAACTTTTGTGATAACTTTTAGTTACCACTATAATATTTTTATTTATAAAAATTCATTTTCTTGCACTATTATATTAATTTTGTTGATTTCTATTTATTTATTATTAGTGTTTCCTTTATCTACTATGAACTTAAGATTCATATATCTAAAACAGGATCAGCCACCAGTCGCATGCACTAGGGAAACGCTTTATTTTACGAATTATTCAATGAATGTCAAATTCAAAATGCAGAAGCAACAAGCTCATTCACAAATCTACAAACCTTTTATTATAGAGAAGAGTTTAAGTTTCAAAACGAAACTGTTTCATCATGTTCAGAACCTGGCTCGAATCCAACACGCCTTCAAAAGGATCGCCGTCAGTTTTGTCGGTGCGGCTTCTTCACGTTTTCGGTGGATCTCGACGGAGGCACCAATTGCTTCCGAGATTCGTTTTCGTCATTCCAGATCCGAAATCTATTGCGTCTAGATCTCTCATTCCAGATCTGAAATCACGAATCCTCATCGTTGTGAACTCCAACAAACATTTGCCCCGACTTCGCTGTGAACTTGTCGGCAACCGGATGCTGCAGCGGCACATCAGAAGGCGTGGCGGGGATCGTAGTGGCTCCGACGAGGCTGAAATTGGAGACAGCGGGTCGAACGAGAGAGGGAAAGGACGGGAAGGAGTAGCATTTTGTTTTTCTTTTTGTCCGGAGTGTTTCTAAGTAATTTGGATTTATAGTTCAGAATTTGTGTAGATTGTTTTGCCATGGTTTTAAAGAGGCGAGGAAACGGTGGAAGTTGATTTGGACTTTGGAGAGTAGAGGAAACGATGGTTGTTGCGTGGTGCTATTTTAGCTTATTGGTGAACCGGAGGATTTGAAGGTGCCATAAAGTCACCAACAAAGGTTTATATTTTAGTTTGTTATTATTAATTATTAAAATACACATAGTGGCGGTTATTTGCCGCCACGATGTTAAATTTTAAAGTTAACAGTTGACAGAAAACGGAAAAAGAAAATTAAAGAAACTTTTGACAACGTAAAAGATTCAAATTAAAACATTTTAAATTTAATGTAATAAAGCAAAATAAGTATGAAACTTAATGAACAAAGTGACTTAAGCATAAAATAATTTACGGAGAATTTGCCGAATGTCTAAGTAAAAATTTATAATTTATAATATAAAAAAGGGAGAGAAAATAAGGATATGGGCATATGGCGACGCGGGAGCAGCCAAACAGACCTTGAAGCAACCTTGCGTTGCCATATTTGCCCTCACAACAACCACAAATTACAAATACTCTGCATTCATTCACCCTTCTTCATCCCCTCAACTCGATCTACGCCGACATCCATGATCGACCACCGATAACTTCGCTATCCCTCGCCTTGCGCAGTGTTGACGTCGTTGTTGCGTTTCTAGGACGACGACGACGACGACGACGGTGAAACGCTGCGTTTCGAGAAACGATGAGGTCGTCTTCTTCGAACAGGAGCAGGATCAACATCGCTGCCAGTGCTCAGAAAGTCGATGTCGATAACCGAATCTCCCTCCGGTTCTACTACCGCATCGCCGATAACATCCTCCGACAGGTCCTTCTCTTCATCTTCGTGCTTTTCCTATGTCATAGGAATGAAAAACCCTATATGTAGATAGATAACGTACAATTAAACAAATTTTTTTATAAGAAAAATATGCTTCAATTCATAGATTTAATTGTGCGTGGAATGTAAGGATGAGAGATACATAGAAAGAGAGTGCAATCTGCACTGCTGAATAGCTTTCTATGAGATACTTTCATATCATAAAAATGCACTGTTAAATTTGAATATTGTTCACGTGGATTTGGTCTTGATGTTGGATGAGGGTGCAGAGACTTTGATGCCGAAATAAGTGACCAGCAGAGTAGTGGTATCAATGAGTGGAAAAAAAAAAAAAAGCGTACCTCAGTACCTGAAAGGGGAGGGGTTCCTCAGTGTGCATATAGGCATTTTGAAGGCGGCATCTTTGGGTGGGTCAAAATGTGTGATATGTTCGTCAACTGTCAGGATGCTCATACTTAGAATCGGCAGTAGGCAAGTGGATTGCACTAAGTTATGTGATGATGGGATGCAAGGCCCATACTGGATTACTGGTGTTAGAGTTCCATGTAAGCAGTTAAGCCTGGGGTGTGGACGTGTGGTCAGATATTGGTCATGTCCGTGGTCTAGGCCAAGCTATGTAGTCTGCTGGCAATTGTGCTGGGGTACTTTGTTGGCCCGTGGTAGGTCGGACTGTTTAGGCTTGGGCCATGTCCGGAACAAATACGTACTACGTAGGCATATTAGGTTATGTTCATCAATTTTTGTTAGTATTTAGAATTGAACATGAGATAGTAAATGAGATTACGAGATAATGTTAGTGATATGAAGAGTGACGTGCATGGATGTCACTATCTAGTTTTGTTTGCCTTTTCCTTGCAGTTATTTTATATTATGCAGGATAGTTGAATAATTATTCTTTTTCTCTGTATATTTTGTGCATTTACTAATAGTCACTTGTGCTAATATTTTTTTCTAATCCAGAATTTATATCTATAAATGTTCATCAGTTCATGTGGTCATGATGTGTTCTTGATTGTTTAGTTGCTCTGTGTGACCCTCAACTATTGGTTTTAACATTGCAGGCTGATATCTTTCGTGGAGAGAAGAATATTATTGACCTATATGTCATGCTTTTAAGATTTTCTAGGTAACACAAGGTGGCTCATATCATTATTTGACACATATTATATTTCTCTTCAGTTTAATGGTTCAAAACAGCTCAACTTTATTGTATTTGTTACTTAGTCATTAAACTACATTGAGGGGTCATTCCTTTTGTTTTGTTTTAGTTTGGTGTCTGAGACAATACCACGCCACCGAGACTATGGATCATCTCCACAAAGGCAGAAAGAATCATTGAAAAAGGTTAGTTCTTGACACTCTTCTCCAAATGAAAATTTGTTTTTATAAAATCTTAGAATTAATCTGATTTTCAATTTCTTGCTGTAGAAATTGTTAATTTCTTTGAATGAACTGGAGAAATTGAAAGCAGTGGTCCAACAGAAGATCAATGAGCTTAACAACAAACTTGCATATCAACAAAATGGACAGGGAAAATTTATTTCAAATAATTCACTGGATTTTTCTCCTGTGAAAAAGCAAACTTTGGCTAGTTATGGCCTAATAAAGGTAAAAATTGTTGCACGCGAATTTAATACAATAAAGGTTTCCATTCATAAGCGATAATCTTTCCCTAAAATTAAATCTTTTCTGGTTTTTTTGCTCCTCCCAAAAAGAAGTTTTGCATCCATATATTGTATATTTGACCAGGCAGTCGGACCTACTGCTGGGGAGTTTGTTTACCAAGGATCAAGGAGCCAACAGTTCTCTTATGTCAGGCCTGTGGAAGAGCATGTACGAAGACTGTAAGTATTGGACTCATAGTTCACGTATAATTGACTTCCTAATGGTGATAGGTATTGCATATATTATTGCAGTTTCTTTTATCACAGGAATGAAGTTACGTGAAACTATCCTTCATCTTTTGGTTGCTTTCTAATATCATATGATAAAACTTCTGTTTGAAAGTCAAATGCTAGATGGTCTTCCTTGTGCAATGTCAGTAGTGTGACTATACTTCTCTGAACTTTTTTTACGAGTAATTCAGATTTGCTTGTTTCTTTTACATTACCCTGTTACTTTTTCAATATAAAATTTGATCTAGTTAAGTAAGCAAGGATTAAACAGTTACAATAATTCCTTGTCCTTGGTTATACCAGCCGGGTCAAGAATTGGGATCAAATCGTGAAACGAAAGGCCTATTTTCCAAATCATGAATTGAACTGTATGGTGAAGCTTAGGATTCATGATCAATAAGAAAGAACAGTATCGTATTGTGGTTTGTACGATACTGATAACTATGATACTACCAGCTGGTTGAAATTCAAATTATCCATGAAGCAAACAGAACAGAGTATTTGGAGTCTATGGTTTCTGGGGATATGATTTCCTATTTCTGAATTTCATTGGAAAACCTTGAAAAAAGTTGTCAGTCAAAAACTTTAAAAGTAAAATGATATATTTACATTTGTAGATAAATTAAAAAACCAATAAAGGATTATGGAAATGTTAAAAAATGAGGTAATGGAAACGCATTTTTTTTATCTTCAAGAACTAGGAACCCGATAAAGCAAGGTTCAATGGCAAATTCAATTTAAGAATTGCTTTATCATATTTGATTTAGTAGCACTACTAAAAATAAAATTTTAGTCTATGCCTGCCTTTTCAGTCATTTCACATATTACTTGTCCTGCATTTTTTGGAATAAACATTGGTTGACTAAGATGTCCCTTACATTTTTTCTAATCTTTTGTAGATCTCTAACTCTTCCACCTCCAAAGGAGGAAACTCTCTCTAGACATTCTATCCTTGGTCCCAATGGGCTAAAAGGGCAGTGGAGACCACCTATCATTGATAAAGGGGTATGCTATTTTTTATCTGTATGTTTCCATTCTATTTTATTCGAAGATTGTCTTGACTTCTCTCTCTGAATGTGGATGATGTAGATCAAGTATCCAAGCAACATAGATCTATCCCCTGTTGAATTACCAAGGTTATTGTCTATTTTAAGCTTCTACAGTGCTTTTCTCTATTTTTGGCCTTCTAGTTTTTTTAAGAAAAAAAGTGTTGTATGTCAATTGTATCCTTTTTAAAAATGTTGAAACTATGTTTTAAGTCATTTTTTTAAAAGGACTCATTGGTTCATTAGAGCTCAATGTTTTTAAGAGAATGTTGTCCATGATGCACCTTTAGCTGGTTTTTCTATTTATTTCTATATTAATTATGTCCATCTTACTCTCGGAACATACAGCCTACAACATTCCATGGAAGATGAATCTCTGAAAAAGAAAGATAACTGCATTGCAGAACACCATAAATCAGAGTTAGACTCTATTGTAACCCAAAGTGAGGACTGCCAGCAGCATCCCCATCCCCAGCCTCAGCCTCAGCCTCAGCCTGACCAGGAGCCTCCTTCTCTTATTTCTTTTGAAACAACAGAAACCTCTGCTCAAATAGAAGTTATCAGACAACCTTCTCCTCCACCCGTACTTGCTGAAGTACAAGATTTGGTCCCTGCAGTGTCACCTTGTGTTAATGAGGCAGGGTGTAAGACAGAGATTCCATCATCAGATAATAGTGTTCATGCCGAGGATCCTCTACAGCTGCACATTGTGAGTCAATAACATTCTCTTATCTTTTTTTATGTATTATTATAGATTGATGTTTCTGGGGGGAGACACAGCTAAGTTCGTGTTGAGTATTTAGTTTCTTCAAATATAGTTACAATTTCTAAAATATCAATCATTGACATTATCCTGTCTTCTAATTTGCAGTCAACTGCTTTGATGGAGAGTTTTATGAAGCTTGCCAAGTCAAATACAAAAAATAATTTAGAGACTTGTGGTGTCCTTGCCGGTTTGCTTGTAAGTGTTTTTCACTTCTTTTTTATCTTAAAGTAAAGCTACAAGCAAAAATAGATCCAAAAGAGTTTTGGGATATCAAAATTGAATGGTGCATTAACCGACTAAAAAACACTATTAACTACGTTTTGTATGATTACGATCTTGTGCTAATACAACAACATTTTTCTTTTTACTTTTTCTATTTGTTATGGATCAACTTGTCATATGCATGGTATATTTATATGTACTAGCTTGTAAAATTTTCCAGAGTGTAGTTGCCTAGTTGGGCTTCAATGGTTTAGTCTCTCTTGTCTTCAATATTTTATGTTCAACTGTTAGATATTGATTATAATTTTGTATAACACATGATCTGCAGAAAAACAGAAAATTTTATATTACTGCCCTTATAATCCCAAAGCAGGAGTCAACATCAGATTCTGTAAGACTTCTTTCCCTAGAAATCTTTTGGAGATATGAATTACTATTATTTATTCTGTAAATGTTAAATTTATTATTTTTCTTCCTGAGCAGTGTCAGACTACAAATGAAGAGGAAATATTTGAAGTGCAAGATAAACGGTCTCTTTTTCCCCTTGGGTGGATCCATGTGAGTTTTCAAACTTTGTTTTTGGTGAAACTTATTCAGGCAGTGGAATGTAGAATGAAATTTATCATTGTGTACTACAGTTTCACTTGATGTATTGTAAAAATACGATGTTTATCTGAATTTCTTATATTTTAACTTTGTTAGTCTTCCATCATTGTAATGCTGAAATATATTATTTTGAATTGCCAGACACATCCTACACAATCTTGTTTTATGTCTTCCATTGATCTGCACACCCATTACTCCTATCAGGTGAGTTCATTAATTTTAATTAATTATTATTGGTAACGTTCATTCTCTATTGTTTTTGTCGAAGACAGGGCTGTCATGTCACACACGCATCCTGCATTTCTCTATACTTTATTCATTTCTTATGCAAATCCTTGTTTCTTTAGATTATGCTGCCAGAATCTGTTGCAATAGTCATGGCACCAAGAGATAGTTCGAGGTAAGATCACACACATCTCAGACGTGTTTTGATGTATGGATGATAGCAAAGAAAACATCTCCATGATAGAATTAAGTTGGTGAGATCAAATTCCAAAAATTATCACAAGTATGCTTTAGAAAAACGTGACCTTATAAATTTAGGAAACCCAAAGCCGAAAAGGAAGCGAGAGTATTTTTGGAATAATACAATGCATGTAGAAATGTTAGCAGAACTCTAATTCTGTGATAGTTCCAAAAAATACTTAGTAATCCATGTTAAAAAAAAGAGTAAAATATTTACTGTGAAAATTACGTTATAGTTGCTTACCTCTTGTTTGGCATATTCCTAAATCGGTATTGACCACCCCTTCGACCCATAAAACTGGGGATAGGTATTATCATATTTACACATTAAGAAAGGTATTGAATTTCAGACATTTTTCCATAATTATTTGAATTTTTTGGACTATGTTTAATGTGTTAGCTATCATTCAGATATTTTACTTGCATACCTTGTAATTACTTTTGTCAATTTGCATGTACAGAAACCATGGCATTTTTCGGTTGACAACCCCCGGTGGAATGTCTGTGATTAAACAATGTGATCAACGTGGCTTTCATCCACATAGTCAGCCTCCAGATGGTGGTCCTATTTACAAGACATGTACAGATGTATACATGAACCCAGATTTAAAATTTGAGGTAATTGATCTTCGATGATAAGAGTTATGCCCTCTGTCTTTGTTTATAGACCAAGTTTTTCTCCTATATAGGTTTTACTTTTACACCATTAATTCAGCCGTGGCCATAAAGAATGGCCCGGCTGTGTTTGTAAAAAGAAATTATGCTCGTTGGCTGTTTATTTTGAGTTACATTGATTTGAACTTGTAACCGCCGTGCTGCATGCATGGTCTTTTGTATTAGTATCAAACTGTTTTACCCACTGGTGTATATCAAACATATGAAGATCTAACCGGTATGCAATAAGTTGTTGATTCTGTTCTCTTTTTTTAATACTTTTCTCAATTTTTTAAAATTTTTAAAATTGGTTAGTACAAAATATATTTTATTAAAAAAATAATTGAAAGTACTAATTTTATAAATATATAGTTAAATTAAAAATAATACATAATATTTTTTAATTAATAGATAAGGATATATATTAATAAACAAAGGCTTAAACACTTTTCTCCCTTATAATTTAGTATTTTTTCTTTTTTGTTATGGTAATTTTTTTTGTTTAAGTGCTTGTAAAATATATTTGTTTTTTTTTTATCCTGAAACATTTTGAATAGTAAAAAAATAAAATAATATTATTTAAAGTATTTTAAGGGTGAAAAAGAAAACAAATAATTTTTTCAAGGACTAAAATGAAATAACGTTAAATTGCAAGAATAAAAAAATATTTAAATCATAAATAAATTATCATGTAAATAAAAAGGTATAATTTTTTATTTCAATTATTGTAATATATTTTATGAACAATTTAAGTTAATTATAGATGTTTAGTTAAATTATTTTATAGAAGTTCATTGATATACTCTTTTTATAAAGCAAATATTACTTCTGTTTTTATAGTAACAAAAAATTTCCTTTTTACGTGAAAAAGGCTTTCAAAGTAATATTTTAAAATAAAATAATATATATATATATATATATATATATTTCACTTTAAATTTATTATTTTATGTAAAAAATTACATCAACTATATTAATGGCAATTATTACTCATTTTTATAATAATAAAATAAGAAGAATTATATTCAAGTAGTACATTGGTTAATTTATACATTTCATATAAGTATTACATCATTATTAATTAGAAAAAAGAAAAATAAATTTTCTTAGGTTTAATAATTTTTAAGACAATAATTACTAAATTAAAATATAATTACTTATCTTCCTCAATTTTAATATAATTATATTCAATATGTTATTAAAATATTTAAAAAATAAAATTTATTAATATTTATATATTTTTGTATAAATACTAATACGAATAAAAAATTTATATTTTTAAAATATAATAATATATATATATATATATATATATATATATATATAAGTAAACTTCCTTTAAACATTTGAGAATCATACCGTTTGATTAAAATTTTAACTTCATAATATTCATTGATTTTATTTAATTGTTTAAATAATTTTTAGTCATTAAATTGAAACTTTAATTTTAGAATAGTCATTGATATAATTTAATGTTATCTAACACTAATGAAAGATTATTAATGTTAGAAACAAAGAATGTAAAATATAATTACTGCTATGTTAGATCATATTTATTATTTTTAGATTTTTTTAATTTATACTTTTATATGAAAAAATAGACTTAGAAAATGAAAAATAAATTTTAATCATATTTTTTTCTTCCTTATTTAAATGAGTGAAAAATTATGTAAGTGTTAAATTACTCACCATTATGTGTTCTTTTTCTTTCAAAATCATTATTGTGATTATATACTATAAAAGTAAACTCATATCTTTAATGATTTTAGTCTTAGGTTAATTATTTTATTTTTTATTTTTTCTTATTTAAATGTTAATAAATATAAATATATGCTTAATTTATAAGGAAAAATATGTAAAATTATTTTAATAAACTATAATATTTAATATATTTTATTTTATAATGATAACCTAATGAAAAAATTGACAATCAATATGTTTAATTTTAAAAAATACATATAATACATAAAATTCCATTTACAACGAATTGTTTATAATAAATTATAAACTGATAAAAAATTTATTTTGTAAATATTTATATATTTAAATTGTCTTCTTATATTTAAATAAACCCATGCAACACACAAGTTTAATAAATTTTGTTTTGAATTTATACCTTTCATATAGGTATCACATTACTGTTAAAGAATGAACAAATATAAATTTCAATAGAGTAACTATTTTTTAAGATAATATATACTTATTTTAATATGAATCTAAATATTTTAAAAAATGATAAGTTTTTTTATTTACATAAATTTTTAAATAATACTAAATACAAATAACGCTAGGTATAAATATAATTTTTTTTATAATTTAATCAAATTCATGCATTACAGACAATAAGAGTTTGCAAGGCCAATGCAGCTGCTATATATACCTTTATGTGATTGAATTCAAGCAATTCAACCAGAGAAGAGAATGAATACCACCTTCCATCCCGAATATACCATATCTATATAAGGGTAATTAAAGATGAATTATGTGATTTCATAACAAAAACATTCATGCTCATGTGGCTTGATAAATCAAAATATTCATAAGTGCTAGAGAGTTTACAACAACACACTTGATCAACCACTTGAACTAATTCTTTAATTGCTTTAAGTTTTATATATTATAAATAGATTGTATTTCTCTTGAAATTACAAACTATTCTTATTTCTGTTGTCTCAATTTTTGTGCTTTATATTAATTTAAGAAATTATAAGTATGTTGTAATTGCAAATGTGGTATATGGACAGACTGATTATAATGAATTTCTCGTAAGAAAACTTGAATTATTACTTTTAGCAACATCTATCTTATCAACTGTACTTTTTTACTATCTATAAGACTGAATTTCAAGATTTTATTCATCGAATTGACGAAACAAAAAGTGTTCCCCGCTACTTGCTTTTTCTATAACCATTTTTCTTCACGCATGCATATATAATAATGCATCATCTTAACGTGCACCACCATGAGCACCTAGACAATTGAATTATTATTCTACGTGAATGATCTATTAATTTCCCGTATCCGTGATATATTTTCTTCTGTTTGGGACTCAGGGTCCACTAAAGCAATCACAGCCAAGTATGTATATGCATGGTTTATCAACTATGATGAGGATAGGTCTCACTCTAAAGTGCATGGCATTTCTAGCTAATTCTAGAGCATATAATAATATAGCTTTAGTTACATTCATTACATCTTTGCTTGCACCAAACAACTGTTTCTGCCTTTCTGGTGATGCCAATTCTGGGTCGGGAGATGCTTTGGGGGGTCCTTCAAATAGTGATAGGGTACGTAGGGTCCCATGTTGTGGCAAGTATTGAGCACCACAAAATAAGGGGTTAAGGACTGTTTTGTCATCAAGGTCATGAGCCTATTCGTTCTTCCAAATTGGGAGATTGCTCACATGCCAAGTTGACAAAAATGGGTTATCTGTCTTGGTTAAAAGAAGAAAAATAGTAGTTATCTGTTGGAGACTTTGGGTCCATCCTCGAATGCAACCCCCACATCCCATGCTATATATATAGACTATAGAGTATATGCCCATCAAGAGGCTCCAACCTATTTTTCTTTTCACCCGTATTAATTTATCTTATACTTAATGTATTGGATCAGGGGTAGACATAAGATATTCCCACAGCTTAGAGAGCTATGAGACTAATCTCTAAGGAGATATATACGGGTTCTGTTTGGATTTAAGATATTAGTGTTTTAGAAAACTTCTACCAAAAATATAGTTTTTTTTCAGTAAAAAAACTCTTAAAAGCTATCAAAAGAACTTTTAATCTTATATTCAAATCAGACTTGGAATACCAGTTAAGAGTTAATTTCTCTACCTAATACTACTCTATTTGAACCTTGTCATATGCTTAATAACTCAAGCTATATACTAGTAACTCGTGTCACACTTTGTGGCTTCTTATACCTAATATTTTAATTTTTAACCACATTTTCCCCCGGTCACTAAAAGGAGGAAGTCACCAATCTAAGTATCACATAACTGTAAAGGGCCTCCCTTTTAATCTTTAGGCTAAAAAATTGTGTCTTGATGACCTGTTGGTCATGAGTTCGAATCCGAAAACAATCTCTTTGTATATGCAAGGGTAAGGTTGCGTACAATATCCCTCCTTTACCTGCGCATAGCGTGAGCCTCCGGACAATGCGGTTACGTGATTTTTTTATTTATTTATCAGACCAAGTCACCAAGTAAAAGGGGATAGATAGCATGTCACGTAAACTTACAATACTCTTTAATATTCATTAATTATGGTGGTGACAATTGTCAGACTACACTTCAATGTGACATTTTCAGAATATAGGAAGATTGTAGATTCATTTTAATTTTCTTTCCGGTCATATACCTATAAGTAATTTAAGTTTTGTAGTTAGGTGGTGTTACACTTGGCATGGTAATAAGGTAATATTTAGTGGACTAGTACCTTACGTCTTATACTTTTAGCAGAGTTGATCCTTGTCATCTTCATCATCATGTGAAATTTGTAAAGATAGGAAGAATCATACCTAATGAAGACGAAGAGTGATTAACTGTAACATTTTTGCACCGCTAACCCTCGACTATTTGTTGAATATATTGGTTGGCAGATGGGGAGTTCTTTCATTGCATCTGCTTCCTAGTAATAGAAGATCCAGCTTTCAAAGATTTTGAACTAAGGGAAGTTTATTAATTAATTAATTAATTTCCTTTGAACTCATCTGATCATGTTTCAATAAATCAAGTAGATTTTTGTTTACTTTCTAAGATAACGATAATAATTGGTGCCTTAAAACTGATGGTAAGAGGTAAGAGGAAAGAATCAGGATTATATTGTTGGGGTTGAGTTTCTCATTTTCTTACATACTTTTCAAAACCCATCTTCTGTCTTTTCCTTTTTAATCACATCATAAATCATATTTCTTATTTTTCCTTGTACCCATCTCTTGCCTTATTAAGGGATGTGTGTCAAACATTATATGATAGGAAAATGGTGAACCTTCAAACCATTTTTGGAGTGTAAGAGTAAATGGAAGAGAGAGATAAGAAAAACAAATGAAGAGAAAAAAAATGATAGATGTAACATATGATGTGAAATAAAGAGAAAGATAAGAAGAAAAAGTATATTAATAATAATAATTACAATAACTTCATTGGATATGTTCATTAGTTATATTTGAACCTCATACTTGAGACATTTGATTTGCAGGCTTCTAATTGATTGATCAATGACAAGAAGAGCAGAATTTTATGAAAACTACGAATCACCCTACTGTATCTATACAATTCTAATAGTAGGGTAATTAACCCAAAAAGTATTGCAGTCCGATCCACCCAAATCATTTGATTATTTAATTCATTTTTAAGTTTGTTATACAGCATGGTCATGGGAAAAAGTGTACTATTTTTTATCAACATGTCCTTAAGAAATCATCCTTATATATAAAACAAAATTTGATGAAAGATCAATATAATCTTGATTGAAATGTGTATTTGGCGGTACCTTTCTCTCTAATTGATTTTTGTTATTATGATTGTTTAAATTAGAGATTAGAGATGAGACAATGTCCCTTTATCTTATATATAATATGATATGATAGAGGAAAATAACAAAAGGATTAATCAGTGGTTAGGATGAGAACACCCAAAGTCCATATCTTATAGAACAAGTCTTGTAGGTTGGCTGTTTTATAGACAAAGACTCCAAACATTATTCCTTCAAATCAGCAGAATTAGATTGTGATTGGAGTCACTTTCCTCTAATCAAGCATCACCTTTACTGATTTTATAGAGTGCATCATTTCTTACAACTCCAACTTATCACATAACGTTTTCTCTTTGAATCATATGCTTTGTCTTGCTCCTTTGTTTCTACTCTCCAACAGTAATAGACAAAATCCTCAATTTCTTCTTTAAAAGAAAAACATTAAATGCTGATACACTCTCTTCTTTTTTTTATCCTTATATATGAAAGATTATGAAAAGATTTCTTTCTGTTCCTTTGTCTTCTAAACTTCTGAATCAAAAGCAATCTCATTTTCAATCCTTAAAACCATATTATTTTTCTGTTCACCTTTGAATTCTTTCATTTTCCCACTTCTGTTTTCATCTTTTTTGTGTCTTTGGAAGGAATCTGTGGTGTTATGTGCTCAAAAGCAGGTCCTCCCCGTCTCTCTTTTTCCCATGATCTCTCTGAACTAGAAGTTTTACCAATGAAACAAGGTGCTCCTTGTAGAGACACATTGTTGCATGACTCAAATTCTGACTTCGAGTTCATCACAAGCACCGGCCTTGAGTTCGAATCGTCTTCAGCAGATGAACTCTTCTCTAATGGGTTGATCCTTCCAATTCAAATGCAAGAAAAAACCACAGCTAGAAAACTCACCCACCATGTGGAATCTCCTCACCCAAAACTTCCTCCTCGTCCGTGTGCCTCAAGTGTTGACAAAGTGAAGAAAGAAACCATTAGAGAACTCCTAGATGTGAATTCTAATAATGAGAAGAAGCCTCATTCCAAATCCTTTTGGGGATTCAATAGAAGTAAAAGTCTCAATTGTGAGACAAAGAAGAACTTGGTATGCTCTTCACCTCTTTTGTCAAGAAGCAAGTCAACAGGTTCAGTGTCAAATCCAAAGAGAGTGAGTTCAAACAAGCATCCACCAGCAGCTAAATCATCATCATCATATTCATTTTCTACCTTAAATATGTATCCTATGCAAAAATCTCCTTCAGGTAAGAGTTATGGAGGGTCTTATCCCAATGGCCTTAGGATTAATCCTGTCTTGAACGTACCGACACCTTGTGTTTCAAAGGGAAGTGCAAATCTCTTCGGTTTGGGTTCATTTTTACGTGTTGGGAAAGTTAAGAAGGGCAAGAAGTGATTTGTTCATATGTTATCATCATCATCATCACCATCATGTCCTGAATTCATCTTGGTTCAATTTCACAATCATTGTTTGCTATTGGTCAGACAAAGAAAGTGAGAGTTAATAAAGTCTAGTACTCTAGTTACTAATTAGCATGGTAATCAATGAAGTTGATTAAGCTATATGAAGATTGAAGATAATGATTATTAGTATTAGAAATTAAAAGACTATTGTAACAGATTATGGATCTTCTGAATGCCATGTCCATTCAGATAAAAGGGTCCCCAGCTTGGGAGACAGAACAACGGGAATCCATCTTTAGTGTTTTGTCCCATTTTGTTTTCTTCTGTGATTCCTCCCAATTCCTAAATATAGAACCTTGTGCCTTTTCTTGTGGTGCTTATTCAGATAAGCACTGGTTTTTATTTATGAGTAATATTGCCCCATCTATCTATTTAACTAACATTTTGTCTCCAATTGCATAAATATGACGTAAGGTGCAGTTTCATGGGCAAACAAACAAATCATTGATGAAACCTTGTGGAAAATTTGGTATATGAATTCGCTTTTCCCTCACTTAACTTACCTAATCATGGACCATCCTTTGGTTTATCTAACAAGACATTAGACACATTGGTTGGGTGATTAAGAAGGAAGGGAAGGAGAGAAAGATTGCAGGTTTGATCCTTCCTGATAACAAAAAACTAACAAACTAACAATTAACATTTGCGGATAAAAAAAAATTAGACACATGTAGTCCTAAGAGTTTATGTGTTTCACAGACAAATATATTGAACAGTCCAAGTTTCTTGTGTTGTGCATTGGACAACTAGAATTTGTGTCCATTAATGATTAGTTTCGACATGGACAGGTTTCATCAGTTTCTCTTGTAGTTGAACTACTAGTGAATTTTGTTTCACATTAGAAAGCATAAAGTAAAGTAAGTAATGATTAAGTTTCACTAATGCACTTCCATAATCCCTGGTGGTTTACACTCAGCTTTAGAAATCATATAAATTAATTTACCAAGTCAAGAAACTTCTATTCATTTACTTTTCTTTTCCATAATGGGCGGGATTTGGATTGGCGCAATAATTACCAAACATTGATCAAGTTAGACTTTTTGTAATGTTTTTCTTTAGGGTACATTTGTAAAGGTATTCGAAGTCAACGGATTATGGCATTCATGATTATATTAGGTAGTTAACAAAGTGAATTGTTGGGATCGTGAATAAGAAATGTTCTTCAAATCCAGAATGAATTTTCAGTGCAAGGTTGGAAGAGATTAATCAAATTGTGAGTGGGGGAAATGAGAGGAAAGGATTGCACACAAATTTTCAGTCAACTATCAATCTTGTAATTCAATTGGGGGAGGTTGACATTCACCTTAAATATGAATAGTTATTTAATTGCTTGATCACAAGTCTTACTGATAGAGTGATAGTGCTATAAATATAGCAGTGCTTCCTCACATAAATTAATTAATCTATTGTATTTCATTAAATTTTTTAAATTTAGTCAGGAACTCAGGAAGCCAATAGCTCGTAAAAAAATCAATTGTCCAAGCTCAAACAATGGAACGTGGTGTTGGGAGGGATTGATTATTTTGGGTAACTTTTATAAGCAAAATATCAATATGAATCTTTTTTAAAATAATTTATTGTCATGGATCACTTTTAATCATTGACCGTCAAAATTAATAATTTGATTGGTAGATAAAACATAACACTTGAACATGTTTTTTTGTAATTTTTTTAAAAATTTATTGGTCAAACATGTTATTTTGATCGATAAATTGTAAAAAAAAATCTATGTCCATGAATTATTTAAAAAAAAATCCATATTAATATTTTTTATAAAAAAAAATAATACTAAATGATCCATTATTCTAATAGTTGGATCCAAACTCGATCAATATAAAAGTGATTATCCACATAATAGTAGTGTAGGTATGGGTATTGCGGATTTGGGCCGGGTCTGAGTATAAATGATTATCCACAAAATTAATAGTGTTGGTAAAGTTGGTTATCAAACGGGTTTGGGTGAAAATAAGTGATTATCCACAAAATTGGGTATTTATGTATTATGCTAATCAAGTTGACCAACATATTACGTTCATTATATTTTATAACTTACATTTGAATTTCTTAAATAAATTTTTAATAAGTTAAAAAATTCTATTTGTAATGCTTTATAATGAGGAATTAGAATTTCTTCAAAAAATAATTAGGAACTATAATAATTTTAAGTATTTTCTTCAATTAAGTTACATATTTTGCTTTTAGTCAATGCTCTTTCTTTTTTTTTGGGGGGGGGGGGGGGGGGGTCTTCATTAATATTTAGTATTCGATTAACGTATATTTTTGTTAGTGTTCTAAATAAACGCATAATTATAAGCATTATTTAAGATCAATAAAATGCGGATAATAAGTTCAAGTATGAATATAGATATTGAAGTTAATACTCTAAACAGATATTGAATTTTTTTTTTAAAGCAGATATTGAAGTTAATACTCACAAGTATAGTCCAAGTAAGGTTTTAAAATGCGAATATAGAAATAGATATTATGTGTCCGTACTAAAATCCTAACCATTAATCCATTATCATCCTAGTTAAATTTACCAAGTTAGTGCATGTTTGTTTTTCAATTGTAAACTGACGTTTGGAGTAAAATGAAGTTTGCAAAAATATTTAAATTATTTTGTTCGTAAAATTGAATTTATGGATCATTAGATTTACTTCAAAATTTACGTATACATTGCGCATTTCTCATTAGTCATTACTGGTTGCAGACATCCCATAATTGTTGTGGGCCAATAAAACCCAGCAGCATATCCTCAAGTAGTAAGAGATGAAGCTTGGGCCATAGCTTGTAAGAAACGGGCTTCTTGTACTGAATTATTATTATTATTTTTTTGCTAACTACTGAATTATGTTATGTAACCAATGGAAATAAAGCAGCAGAAACCTATTAATTACTGCGTAATTGAATTAGCTTATTATTATTAAGCTTACTGAGTTAGCTTTTAAAAAGGAAAACGATTATTTACTTAAAAATAAGCTGAAACAGACCGGCCCATACTGTGTTTGAATGAAAAATAGGATTATAGTGCGAAAATTAGAGCAAGTACCTTTCCAATTACGTACACTTTCTTAACTAAACTAAGCAGTGGTGAACTATCACCATTGTTTGCTGATCTAAGAGAGATCATTTTCCCGTAAATGGAATGCAGCCTCTAACAAATCTGCAATATCGGAAAAACAAGCATGTTGAACTAACTGTTATCTTTGGCTTAAAGACTAGTTTTGTAAGTTCAGAGACCCCAGAATCCTAGAGGCATATTGGAACCAATATCTTGCTCATCATTTTTGTTTTACATTTTTTTTTTAAATCTTATTCCAATACAAATGTAATATAGAGCCGACATGTCAATGGTCCTACATAGGAACCATTCCCTATACAGGGAATTTGATGAATTTGATGTACAAAAGTTGAAAAAAAAATTGTGTTCAATAAGGAACTTGTGATAAATTTTGTAGAAATGGAATGATCTTACGATGCTGTTTTATGTTTATTAAAAAAAATATTCATAAATTGTGTATATTATTAATTAATCATTACTGATATACGACCTGTTAGATGCTCTGCCTTATTTGGACGGTCACAAACACAATTATTTCTCAACAGCCCATGTTGGCAAGTTCAATGGCAACTAGGACAATCCAATGCTTGCTGATTAACATGCTATATAGGTACAACAGGAGATCTATATGGAATGAAAGAATTCTACACAATAACTTGAATTGCTAGATGGTTAGAGTGAAAAAGGCTGTGTAAGTGATGTTACTATTACAACTAATTTTTCATTCATTTCCTTTATTTTTTCTTGAGTTGCACTTGGCTTCAATATGGTCACAAACTTGTGTGCTAGGCTTTGTGGAAAGAATAGGAATTTAACAACAGAAGTGGACAAGTTTTGGGTACTACATTATAAATCTTTCAGTTGCCATTTATTTTAAGTTTGTAACTGATGAAGTCAACCAAACCATTGTTTCCCCCCCTTTATTTCATCAAATACGAAGGAAAGAGGATTAGCTTTCAACATATTTCTTTCAAGAAAGTGACGCTATTGCATTAATATGCGTCTTCTTTTAGCAGCAAGTCACTGTTGCATGTTAAGGAAATCTCTGTATGCCAAATTTTCTCAATCATTATATACTTTTTAAAACTAGTGGCACATCCAACTTCCCATAGTAATATATTAATAGTAGGTTAAATGAATTCTAATATAGGAGATCTTAGCTCTATGAAGCAGATTCACGTAGTGCCTACTGAAAGATGGCTCAATAAATTTTATCACCAACACCATTCGAGATTCTGCTAAAGAGAATATCGAATTTGCTCTGTGATGGGTGAACAAATGATATCTCCAAATTTTTGTGCAACATCGGAAGATTTACTACAATACAACAAAGGGACTGTTTACTTTCTTAACAAGTAATGCTGGGTTAAATAAACAATTGAGAAGTTAAATAGTGAACAGATTATCTTCAAAGAAATGCACAAAGAAAGTTGATTCATAGAATCTGCAAGCTACAACATTCAGACAAGTACAGCCGATTGCAAAATTTCATGATTATTGAATTAAACCTTTGATTTACACAGATGATTCGGAATTTACCATTATTTATGTCACAACGTATAGGAAGTCAGCAAGCAAAAATATTTGGCAGATCCATTCAGAGTCAAAATCAGCGTCTATTATGTAATATATTAAATATTAAAATAACAATAATACATAATTATATTGTAAATACATATAATTTAATATGTTATGTAGTATGTTTATATTATATTATAATATATATAATATTATTATTATATTGAGCTTATTACGTAATATTATATATATATATATGCAAAAAATATATAATAAATATAATATATAACATCATATTAACTTATAAAACATATATATATATATAATAACTTTGACATATAAATCTAAATTATAGTTAATCAAAATATTATAAATTAAATTATTATTATTATTATTCGAAATAAAATAATTATAGAAAAATATTTGAATAAAAAATACATCAATTTTTATAATTTTAATAAAAATTAATCATAAAATAAAAATAATTTTGCAGAATTTAGTTAAAACTATAATGTTTCTCTAAGTTTCATAATTTGTAAAAATAAATTATTTTTTAGAAAATTAAATTTTATTTTTATGAAATAGTAATTTTGTCATTTGAATATAGTTTATATTATATCCTATTGTTATCAAGTACCTATTAAATATTGGATATGATTAAAGTTGATCATATTTTTATTATGTTCTTTTCTTATTCTCATATTTTATATGTTGACCATCAAACAAATATTAAAGATTAAAGTTATTCTATGCATGCTTTTTAAAATAATTGTCATAAAAATAACCAAAGCTACCGTATATGGAAAAATTAGACTACAAATGAACGCATTTTTCATTCATATTTTTAACTTTTAATATTGTAACTTTTATCTTGGAAATATTTGTTATCATTTCCTTTTCTTTATTTTTAGGTGTGTGAAAAGGGTTAGTTAAAAATTAATTGGTCCTGGTTTAGAAATTGGCTGTCTATGTAATCATTATTATAAAAAAAAATCATTTTTTTAAATAAAAGAGTGAGACTTTTATTTTTCCATAGTGTGTTAGGTTTTAGGCCCGGGAAAACAAACAGAAAAGAATTGAAAAATATAGAATTATTTTCCACTTTTGAGCATGATTAGAGCCGAATGGTTTCGTCATTTTAAAAATATTTTCTTGTCCAAAGGTTTCGTGGATTAAGATGTACATTTCGCTGCCCAAAGCAATCAGCCTCAAAATGCAACCTTTGTTCTGATGAACAGTTACCACTCTTTGAAACTTGACCAAGCTATAATAAAAAGGATGGGTGAGTTTGACCAAAATAAGGCTAATGTAATTTTATTGTTAAAAGAATTATAGAGCAAACCAAATGAAACCGTTTTCATCTTATTACTACCTTTTTCTATATCAGAACTCAACAGTTTGCATATGTTCAGTTTGGTTTATTTTATTCACACAAAACGTTTAATATATATATTTTATCACGACGTGCTTTTTGAAAAAAATATCTAAATTGCTACGCTAAAATAACGGCCGTTACATATGTGCCAAAATTTTAATTTAACCTCTAACACGTGATGACTAATGAGATTTCAATCCGACGTTTCGTTCGTCTATCACTATCTAAATTGATAGAATAACCCCACAATTGTGCTCAAAATTATATGCTATTGTTTATTAAGTAAGCCCAATAGAATCATTCGGTATATATCGTCACATCATAAAAAGAAAAAGAATCTAAAAGATGGCATAGTTCAATTAGTCTCCCTTCACCCAACGATTGCTGTGTAAAGCAACGCTAGTGCGCACTTAAATGAACTTTCAACTAAAACTAGAAGAAGCAGAAAAGAGGAAGAGGTAAAGTATCCACTGCAAAAAGAAGTTTGGAAGAAAGCTTATCTATACATGACAACTATGGACTTGATTTGGTGCTTCTATCTCCGGCTTACGAGAAGCCAAAGTTAACTCATGAGAGGCCTCTCCTTGAAAGTGACTCGCATTGTGTATAAAATGAAAGGTAACCAGTTTCCTGGTTTGGGGAAAATTGGATTGGCTATACAAATATATTTACAGGCTCTGTACTTTTATTGCAAAAAATAAGCACACTAAAGGCAGCTAGAATTTGTTGCCTCACTCTTGATTACACGGGTATTGTATGAGCCACAAGATCCACATTTGTGATATAGCCAGTGAAAGCGTGAAGAGCCCTTTCTATCACAGTCATGGCAGAGTATATCCTGCATTGCAATTATCAAAATGAGTAAGAAAAAAAAACGAGAGTTGAAAAATCACCGAGCTAAGTGAGCTAGCTGTTCTTTCTATTTTATTTCATTTTGTTTTGTTGGATCTATTTTTGATACAGTAAATAACACCGTCAAAATTGCAGCATATGGTCGGTACGAGGTATTTCAGGTGGTTCATTCTATTGACAATGGTTATGAATCGAAGAGAAAAAAAGACAATGTTTTCATATCATGAGCCAGTGCAAATTCAATTTTCTAAGATGAGGAAGTTGCATGACTACCTTAGTACGAAAGAGCAATATGGCTGCTCTTGCAGTTTGTCATTTTCTCGCTCATAAAGTTATTTTAATTGTGAGAAAATGTTAAAATTAATTAAACATAATTCTATGGTCACATCAAAACTTAATGTCATTTTATTCAAAATATCAGTTGTTCAACTTTGCACAAAAAAATTACAATATGTGAAAATATTGGTAGAGAAAGCAAAAAGAAAATGGTATTCACGTAATTATTCTCACTATCACTAAGTATACTAAATACACAAGTCAGATTATTTGGGACATGACTTCTATACACACACAGACAAGTTGGACATAACCTTTGTATAATAATTATTCTTTTCTAAATATAAAAAAAAAAATCATAAGAAAAAGATAGAAAGTATAACTAGGTAGGCGAGAGGACACAAAATTCCTCGAATACTTAAAAAACACCACATAAAACACACTCTAATTTCTCTTTTTTAGATTAAATTTACAAAGTCTTCGAAAGCCACCATGCGTTTAATTATAAAAACCACATTACCTTTCGAAAGGAATTAAGTGAAGATTAATATAGATGGACCAAATAAATATTCAACAGACAAGTGATACCTGATAGCGATCCCTGTACTCTTCAGGAAGCTCCTCAGCAGCCAATAAAGCATCAAGCATACCAAAGTAAACCTGGGTAGGTAAAGAAACAGCTAAGTGAACCCCCAATAGTTGAAGTGAACTCCCAACAAAATGGTTCCCAAAGGAACTACCTCACTCAAACACACCTTAAACACGGGATAAAACAAAAATTAACTTCCTACAATTACCTTTTAGCTAATTATTGAGATTTAACATGTGCATTGTAAATTTGTAATTATATTTATCTTTTCACCGAAGCTTCTAATCAAGTGTCAATGGTTATCACATTTACTCTTACACTCTTTCTTTAGTTATCTCAAATTCCTATTAGTGTTCCAACACATGCATAGAATAGAATTGTTAAGGATCAATAAATGTATTGAATTGTATGCCTATCAACAAAACAACTTTAGAGGATTCAACGTCATAGTAAATATGTAAAAAGAAAATATTCTTACCGCCATATCTCCCAATGATTTGCTGCAGATTGGACATGTGTAGTGGCTACAAGTGTACGCCTAACATTTTACAACAAGGTATAAGATTGAATCCAAAACCTTCTTTCAGACCAAGTCGAAGAAGAAGAATGAAGATAGAAGACAGATGGTTCAACGCAGATTTTCACTCTCTATGTTCTTTTTAAGCCTGCAGTTACTAAAACTTTAAATGGGTATGACATACCTGAAAGCAAGAAGAATGCATGTAATGCCCACAAGGTAAAGCTCTCACTGTTGCACTTGATGTGAACAGGTCGTCGCAGCAAATTGGGCAGTTCATTTCTAAGCCTTTCTCCAGGCACTTGTGAGATGCAGATTTTATCCCCAGGCAACAATTGCATTTCATACAATGAAAATAATCAATCCCAAGCCCTTGTCCAACACGGCATATATTGCAAAATGGGCAATGATAAACACTCCTGAGAAAGAATGATGCAAAGTTAAGAATCAAAATACAATGAAAAATAAAAATAATAAACTCACAAAGTTGACAGATTAATAACCAATTAAATCAGAGAGGACATACATTTCCAAGTGTTTCTTGCTAAGACAATCATATAACATTCAACATAGCAAACTATTTATGTTTGATAAAAGAAGAAATTTATTGAGATGAATGTTTTGAAAGTTCTTGAGCAAGAAGAAGAAAATAATGTTTTGAAACAATTTAAGTCCAACCAAGAGAAGGATTAATGGTTACTGTAAACTAAGATTGTGCTAACTTCAGAAAGAAAGTACCAACTACTATGAACATTAATATGCAAGTATACAAAATACAGTAAGAAGTAAACAAAATGTACCTTTCATCATCAAAAAATTTGCAAATGTTGCAATAATACTTTGCCATTGTAAGTCCATTACATGAAGGTGACATGCATATAGGCCCAACTGGCTGTATAGTTAGGCACTGCATACACATCATTTCCAATGTTGCTTTTCTGCAATTATCAAACACATATTTAGAAATACACGCCATTGCTAAATATTAAGTCCATGAAAAACTTACCTATCCATTGAGTGATCACTTGCATTGTCATGACAAAATCTGCAAGTAAATAACTTGCCACAACAAGCAGCTCGAAGCTTGCAATTTCGCTTATAGTGCTCACAACCAAATATTTGTTTCTCTGGGTCTCGAAATGATGGTAAGCATCCTTCTATTTGTTTACTAGACTCCGCAGATGGAGCCTTAGGTAACTTCTGTTGGGCGGCTATCCAGCGACTACAGTAAACAAAAAACTAATCAACATAAGCCTGAAGATAATTAGTTAAACTGCTATCAAATGAACATGCAATTTATTATGTTGTAATTATATAAAAACAAGGTACTTATGGTCATTGGAACCAACCTTGTCATTAGATTCTGCACAAGGTATGCCTTTCTCCTTGGATCAAGAGTTGAGTCGCGATAAACCTTCCGGATTTCTGACTCAAGTTCATTCTGATTCATACGGAATATGTCTTTCCAACCTGGCTTGAACATCTGCTCATTCAGGTTCAAGCTTTCTTGATAATCACCACCTAGTACAAAACCATAACACGTTATACTTTTAGTTATCCATCCAGCAATTTCTATGAAACATGAAAGAAACTAAAAGCAATAGAAACCTCTTTGAGAAGTGCTACGCTCTGACGCTTCTGTCTGTGATGTAGATACAGGAGTTTCTTTCAAGCATTCATTTAGCCATTCATTGAACATGGTGTTTTTAGTTGCCTGTTTCCATGTGTCCATCATTTTGTTCTGTTCATCCTGTGTAAGTGCAGAAGTTACCCATGGTAACATTGATTGGAGAACTTCAGCACCTGTAGTTCCAATTATCCGGCCCACTATCTTGTCTTGTTCTTCCACAGTGAAATGTTTTCCAAACAATGGCCAGAGCTCGAGCTCTTCCCTAAAAATATGTTGATCCAGAGTCACTCTAATAGATTTGCACATCCCTTGAAGCTTAGTTGCAAGCTCATTGTACTTTTTGATATTATCATTGGCATCAGAAATTCCAAAATTATTTTCACTTAAATCCACTGACATATGGGTCCTTTGCATGTTTTCATGAAGGACAGAAAGCTCAGAAAGAACGCATGAAATATCTTCAAATAATTTTTCTTCCTGCTTATGGTCCAGCGTGTAAGAATGGCTCACATTATGAAGTGCCTCTTTGGATTCGAGGGCAGGAAATACTATATCATCTTCAGCATTACTATGAGCTCTATATAAACCCCACAAAAGCCGGAATCTTCCACTAAATTGCCGAATAATTGTTTCATCACCATCACAAAGCTTTCCAGATTCAATGTCTAAATACTCCAAGTCTTTGCGTATGGCTTTATGGAATTTAAATATGGTATCAATTGGTCTTTCTGTAGAGCCAACATCACATGAACTGTTGTCTGTTTCCCATATAAAAAGACTAGAATTAAGGGATGGGGCAGAAGCTGTGAAAGACAAAGAGCGTAAGGACTTGGTTGTAGAGAGTGAACCCAGCCCCAAATTATTCTTGTTGACTCCTAAAGCTGGCACACAACAAGATCGGGCACTACAACATTGTTTCTGAATACTTTCAATTTCTGAAGTTTTAGAGACATCTTCATTCTTGTGCACCTCCGATATGTTTCGCTTGACTGATCTTTGTTGGGTCTCGTCTGATTCAGCTAATACTGAGCAAACTCTACCAGACAATGCAGAATCAGAAGTACATGAAGATTGAACAGTATTTTCTTCCATATCAGTAAATCGCTGGGCCGGACAGCAACCTGATACACTTGAAGACAAACACAGACCATCTTTACGAGCCTTGCAAGCCCAACCACAGAAAAGTGTGACTAAAGCAGAATCTATTGCTGGAGCTGGAACAAATTGACAAATTGTTAAATATAGAAAACATAAAACAAATTCTTAAAAATATAATTTCTTTCAGCAAGAAGCAAATTCAAAAATAGACATCGAACCTGCTGATTGCATGTTTTTCAAAAACATCTGTGCTTCATCTTCAGTTAATGATTGAATCAACCACGGCAGGACACGCTCAATCAATTTCAAAGGCATCATGCATAAGCTTTGATAGAGAAGTTCACGTTGCCTTTTGAAGCTAAAGTGCTTCCGTGCAAGAGGAAGAACCTACAGAATTGCAGAATTAGGCACACAGAAAAAATTAAAATTGGATAAGTGAAACAATTTTTCAGTCAATCATTCACTGAATGATAAATCCCTACAAGTTATATATTAAAAAGGTAGCTTGATAAAGCAACTATTTTGTCAAACTCTTGTTTTATATATATATATATACACACACACACCCACACACACACACACACACACACACATATATATAACTGAACTAAGTAGAGAACTTCCCTTCCAATGTCAAACTTTTCTATCAAATAATAATAATAATTAGGTAATACAAGAAATGCTCATATTTCTCAAGCTTTAATAAGCTGTGAAATTATTTCTACACATAGGACAAAAAAATCCCCACGACCAATTTATTAATCATCCTATTGTAATTTTAACATTTAACAATGCATTTTCTAACACATTCACAACTCAAATAAGGTTTCATGATGAATAAAGAATCACCTGAACTTCTTCATTGTGGAAATGTCTCTGTATTGTTTCCAATATATGGTCAGCATGTGAACACAATGTTGAATAAAATTCAGTTTCTGAACTAGATGTTGCTCCTTCACTTTGAATACTTTCAATCAAAGACCGGAACTCATTAAATTGGCTTTCTTCTTCAGCATGTTCTTGAAAGAAAGAAAACTTTCCATCTACTGCTGGAAAAATAACCTTGTCCTCAGCAATACTGCATTCATAGAAATAATCAATTAACCATCCCTTGTTGCATATTCTAATTCGCATAAAGAATGAAGTACAGAGGATAACATTTAAGAATGTAGCTAACCTTTTTTGTTTGACAATCATTTTGTCAATCTATATACTATAGAATACCATGAGAGAATCCTCTAGCAAAAAATACTACATCCATATTCCATGACAGCTTATTTCTTAACCATTCATTGTAGTTGTTACACACTTCTAACACTACACAAAGAATTTAGTACAGAGGATAGCATTTAAGATAGTACTACACTTTAATCTTTTATGATAATTGTTTTGTCAACCAATATGTTATGGGACGTTAAAATAAAATGAACATGACAAGTTCCTCTAATAGAAAAATACTATATCTGCATTCTATGGAAGTGTCTTGACAACCATTGTTTCACTCCTTTAGGATGGATTTTTTTCTTCTTTTATTCATTTAGTATTACTAATTTTATAAAGGGAGCCCAGAGACTGAGAGTATATACACAGCCATACTTCTGCAAGTGAAGAGTTTGTTTCCAGAATTTGAACCTGGGACCTCAAGGTGACAAGGTAGTAACCTTATCATTGTATTTTAGGCTTTCCCTACCGGTATTACTAATCAAACTATTGGCACATTTTAAATAAGTTGGAGAAAGTGAGAAACAACAAATGAATTCTTGTATCAGCATCCCTACAGGTTGCAGTTTTAATATATAAGTTGGAGAAAGTGAGGAGCAATAAAAGTTTTGGTGCTTCCAATTGATTTTTCTGTACTTATTGTTTCTTCTTTTCCTATATGAGAAGTGAGAACAAAAAGATAGAATAAAACTGAACAGGCGAATAGTAACAACTAATTAAGTTGATTGAAAAACAAAAGAGATTAGCCCTAAAAGAAATCAAAACAAGAAAAATTTGAATTGAAGAAACACAAGATGCTTCCACAAGACAGAATCGTAAAAAACAAAAATTATGATACCTGTGAAATATGCAAACTTCAGCAATGAACTGCAACCTTTCATTGAAAGCTGACAGGTTAGTGAAATCTCCAGAGAGTTGTACCTTTCTAGTCTGTGCTGCTATCTCATGTAACTCTTTTTTTATTGCATTATGCCATAGTAATATTTCATCTATAGGATGTGTTCTCATGGTATCAGAAACATCTATGCTAGATCCAGAATATTTCCTTTTCCCAGTTGCTGTGGACTCACATGCACATTTTATTTTCCCATTCTGATGGGTTAAAGGATTAGGACTACATCGCACCTGAGAATGATCTAAACAATTTTCAACTGTGTTAGCACTACTTCTCCCTTCCATCCAGGTGAAAATAACCTTCAATAAGCAAGAATATAATCAGGATACATTACCAAGATAACCAAATATACATAAAATTGTATCCAGTGCATGAAGTAGCAACAAAAATGAAAAGGAAAGAACAATGATGTAAAAAACATACAAAATTACACCTTTTGAAGAAGCTTTTCCTCTGGCACTATCTTGCTTAAGCACTTCCGCAAATCCTGAGATTCATCAGGTGATATAGATGTTGAAAGCCATGGAAGAAATTCTGTCATCATATTCACAGGAATGCTGCAGAGAAACTGCCAAACTAAAGATGCCTGTTCCTCAAGAGAGAACTTCTCAAGAAGCAGTGGAAATACCTGATATCATCAAACAAACATAAATATTAAACACACAACACAATCAGAATAAGATTTTTCAGCCATTTAAAATTAAGGGTGTCATTACCACAATGAACCATTTATGATATTGTTTTGTAAACTTCCTTAAGGTGAACAGTCAAACATGAAAATATAAGCATGCCACACATGATAATTGTTTGAATTTTCTGCCTGATAACCCAGACACACACAATTTTTTAAAAATTTTATCATAAACATACACATATCTGCATGCTTGACTGCTTGTTTTTCTTCTAAATGGTATTCTCATGTCAACAAATAAAACAAATTAGAGAAATTTGATCTGAATTCTGTCATACATGAGACGACCAGCTAATCTCTTTTTTTTCTTTCTAGACAGAAGATATAAAGTTATTAAAGTTGTAAACTATGTATTCACAGCAAATGAACGTTGTAGAAGAAAAATATGTAATTGCTAACATTAGAGACGGCATCTGATCAGTCTATTTGACACGAACTTTATCACTATTGCTAACAAATTTTATAATATTCATTACTATTACTGAATCACTATTCACTACTTGAAGACCTCATGGTTGAGTTAAGAAAAATATTTAATAACAGAATAGTTAACCCATCAAGTAAGCAAAGAATACATAAATAGGGAAAATATAATTTTTGTAACTATGGCACATAGAATTCCATACCTAGTGAAATAACCAAATAGTAAATAGTAGGAATTTTAGCTTGAAGGGAGGAAACAAAGTCCACCATTCTGTTATATTAAACTTTGCATTTATCAAATAATAAGAGTTCAAGTGGAAATCAATGAAAGAATTATTCATTAAACTTATACCTGCTCCTCTTCCTTAGCCATGTGTTGACTAACTGACGTCTGCAGAGCTCCTGTGCAGGATGCTAACTCCTTTGGGAAACTTTCGTCATTATGGATGGAAGAGTTTAACAGCTCAAATAGATGATCAAAAAGATCACTTTCACCCTGGTGTTCAAGGGAATATGTCTGTGCTACATTCTTCACACGTATATCTAGAGCTGGAAAAATCACCTACATTCCAGAACAGATTTCCCTCAGAATGTTTGAACAGAGGAAAAAAAGGTGTGATACATCCATATTAATAGAACAATGGTTTGAGAAAGTAGGAAGTATCCTAATGTGAAGCATATAGCCTTAAAATCAACAAAAGAAGTCATTGGACTCCATCAAGAAATCTATAGGATCCTAATGCGAAGCATATGGCATATAGCATAAAGCCTTAAAAGCATGAACACTTTGACGTGTTGGTTACGTTTCCGACACCGACACACCTGGACACTTGTTTGAAACTTATTCGATACATCTTATTAGATGCCCAACTAAAAAATTATTTTTTGTTGGCTTGGACACTTAAGTTGACACCTTTACACAATCCAGACACTTGAAAAAACATAGAAGGTTTGTTTAAAAAGATGAATATATTATCAATTTAGATATTTTGTTATATGTTACTCATATTTCATTTCATTGATGTCTCTCTTTTTGTGTGTGTATGTGGTATCCCCATGTCCTATATTTTAGCCATTAGCCGTGTCAGAGTGTCCATGTTCAGTGTCCGTGTCAAAATTTGTACTTCATAGATAGGATGTTCAGCAAAGGATATATTAAATACAAAGGGAACCCCTATACTATAAATCTGCAATTAGCAAAGTTCACAGCATTCCTGTCCACATATTTAAAAATATATTACAAGTCCGACAATTACAGATGCCGCCAATTCTTTTAGGCATGCAGGTAACCCAATCATATTGCATCAACCACAACTAGAAACGGAATAATTTTATGGGCCACAAGCTGTTTGCTAACCACAATAAAAAATTAACCATCATTCAAAAGCTCAGTTCAGCCATGGATCAGAATGCAATCAATTTTATTGCAGCTGTTTAGAGACAGCCACATAGCTCAACCATCACAGCTGTTACATAAATAATCAGTTAATCACTTCCCACAGTGAAACAACCAGAGCCGCATGGACGGTTGAACACTACTTGTGATTGTAATTAATTAACAATCTTTATACAGAGCAATAAAGAAGGAAAAAAAAAAAGATCTGGGAACCATATGCGGATTTTCTAATCTATCTATATATACATCTAGTTCATCTTATTAAAATCAAAATGTGGGGAAAAAAGTAACGAGAATAACGAAAAGATTATATATTTATATTGATATACAAGAACATCGCACTGAAACTTAAATTAAAGCTATCAAGCATCAACCATCGTTTTCCACATCATTCATTCCTCAGAGAAGGAAACTCGATTACGCAATCGAACAAGAACCGAAGAATAATAATAAAATTGAGAAAGAATAATAACGGTTCCGAAACTTGCACCTCATCTTCGGCATTGGAGTGGTGTCTGTACATCGATCTGAGGAAATGGTACCGTTGGAAGAGGGGCTGGATGGCGGAGCAGTTTCCGGTGGCGAACGCCATCGCCAATCGGTGCAGCGCGTCGAGCTCGTTCCGAATCGACTTGTGGAAGAACGAGAATATCAGAATTGGCGACTCCGACAGCGACCGGCCGAATCCGCCGCCGCCATTGGCTGAAGAATCGACCTTGCTCACCGGATTCGCCAGCACCGCCACTCCGCCTCCGCCGCCGCCGTTCAGTCCCGTCAGCGGCGTCGCCATGCGCTTTCAACTTTTTTCTCTTCCGTCGGGAAATTTTCTTGCGGCTCAATTTTCCGGGAAATTTTTTTTCTCTCTCTCTCTCTATCTCTAGGTCTGCACTGCAGGGCGCGTCGATTGGTTAGTTAAAAATGGCGTGTGCGCGCGTGTGTGTGAGAGAGAGATAGGGCGTGTTTGTTTAGCTCTCGCTGATTGCAATTGCAAGAGTAACGTTTTCGTTGTTTCGTTCGTTCTAACTTCTAAGCGGAGAAGAAGGGGCTGTTTGGTTAGTGCGATAAGATTAAGAAACCTGAGAGGTGGTGTTTTCTGACTGAGTGATGTTTATATACTTGTGCCATTGCCACGTGGCTAGAATGTGCCACATAGGATGATGATGTCATACTAGAGTAACGAGTCACGACGAGAGTCACATTTGCATTTTTCTTCTAGTTCTAGCTAGAGAATGGGAGTTAGAATATTTTATTAATTCTTTTAGGTTTGATGTCATCTATATTTATCTATTCTGAATTTTTATGAATTAAAATACACAAATTTAAAATATAAGACCTTCATTTTTTTCTCATTGTTTCAATGAAATATTTTCAAACTAAAAATACTCTTACACACACCAAGATTTATTAATTTCAATAAACAAGAAGGCAAATTTTGGAACCTAAGATAAATTTGTGATTATATACATAAAATTGAATTATGTAAACAAACTTTACTTAATAAAGCCAATATTGAAAATTTGGCTCTTCAGCGACAATTATTGATTGGAATAAATAAAGTTATAGTTTTCCATTTTTAAAATAAGTGTTCATATGTGATTTGTTTATCTACAAAGAAAGTCGCACTCAATAATTAATATGAGCATGAAAGCAAATTAATATTTTGTTCAAACCAAATTAGATAGCGCCGTAAATTTTTGAAATAGTTAATTTCGTACTTTATTTATAATATTTTCGTACAAGTGGCAAATAATTAAGAAACAATCTTTTGGAATCTTGTAAAAGAGAAGAGGAAGGAAGAATAATTTTTTCCTTTGGCCAAATTCCAAATGAATAATCAATAACGGAAAATTTAAGAAACTAACTTTTTTAAATATACAAATTGCTAGTATTATATAATTACGGTTTTGTATTTGATAACTATCACATCTTTAGTATATACTTCACTGTTTAAAATAAACTCAACATTTTAGACGATAAAATTAAAAAGGCAGAATAACTTTTGCCTTTGGCCAAAATTCAAATGAATAAATCAATTACGGAAAATTAAATAAATTAACTTTTTCTAAATATACAAATTGCTATTATACTATATAACGTGCATTTTGTATTTTATAACTTTCATATTTTTAGTATATACTTCATTATTAAAACTAGCAATGAAATCCATGCATTACACGGTTTAAAAAAACAAAGACAAAAAAAACAAAAAAACAAAACTTAAGAAAATAAGTACTAGGATGATCTAGTGGTAGAAGATTTCAAATAATATGTATAAGATCGTTTAAACTTCCGTTTGATCATTATACACGAAAAAAAACATAAAAAATTGTCTAACCAAGAATCCAATATGTGGGGATGATGGGATAATTTTTATAATTCTGTTAATTAGTTTTAGATTAATTTCAGTAAAATATATCAATATAAGACTAAATTGATAAATGTTTAATACTTTAGGAATTACGCATAATTAATTATATAGACAAAATTTTTACGTCATTACGTATTCAAAAAATAAATAAATTGTGGAGAGGGGGAAGTGAACCGAGACGCAAACCTGTGAAGGAAGAAAAACGGGGAAATGAAAAATATATATATATATATATATATATATATATATATATGGACAGTATTTATTTATAGTTTGTAATCGTTCAAAGGGTTGAAAATTGTTTAAAATGATATGAACGGGAAAAAGAGGACAACTATATGAGAGGTTTGTGTAATAATCAAAAGTGTTATATACATCACGGTTGAAAACGTGAGGCTGGAAGTCGCATTAGAAGACAAAAATTTAAATTGAATGTATTAAATTAGTGTTACGTGGTTCCACACCCTACATCATCACTCACATAAGTTAATGACTTGGAATATTCATTGTTTATATTATAGGGGGGGAAATCAGCATGTGCTTAGATTTTAATAGAGAAATAAAAAAAAGTGTCATTCTGTCGGCTATTATATTAGAGTAAATAAATGAGTTTTAGAAGGAAGAATATTGCCACCTTTAATTTCTATATAAATATATATTATTTATTTATTTATAACTAATTATAGTTTTTGATTTTCTAATAAATTCTGCATAAATTTTGATTCTTCAAACCGCCGGTTGAGTAATTAATTCCCATTCCAAAACTTAATTATACTTAATACTTATGAACTAAAAATAATGAATATACTCAGTATTGGTCTCCTTTTTTTATGTGAGACTTCTTTTAATTTTATAAACTACACGCGTGTTTCAAAAGATTCTTCACTTATTCTTAAAAGGTTCAGTTTGTTATGAATTTATAATTGGATATGTTCAGAATGTAAATATTTTCTATGCTATTATAAAAATTGTCATAATAATTATTAATTTTTAATAATTGTATTAAAACTATATTTTGGATTATTAATAATTCACTGAGAACGTAAAATTATTTACAACAGTGTATCAAAATTAAACTTTATTATTACTCTTTGAAACATTTTTTAACTCACTTTTATGACATAACAAATATAATTTTTTTGGCTATACTTTCATTACCCATTTACCGTAAAATTGAAATAATTATACCCTAAAAAAGAAATAATCATACTTTGCAAAGTTTTACTTTTACTTTTATTAGTTCAAAGGGCAGAACCTTAATCGTCAATAGTCTAAACCGTATAAAATAAAGAAAAGAAACAAGAAAAAAGCTAGCGTTGTTTTTGTTTGACTTTATCTAAAATATATAAATAGGAATCAACTGCAAATACTCTATACTTTAGTTTAGAGAGGGAAGAAAAAAGGAGCCGTGTTTTTCATTATAGAACAGCATCTAAAGAAATGGACAAAACATTCAGAAAACGGAAAAAAAGAAGAAGAAGAATAATGCTTTATGCAATATACAGAACTAATACCAAATCAAATAAAAAGAAAAAAAAAACTGAACATAAAAATAAAGAAAGTAAAAAAGTGGAAAAGAATATTTATCTATCAAATTTGGACTTAGTTATTTGGTTCCAAATGGGGAAGTCACGTTCAAGGCCGTGGAGATGATAAGGTCAATAAGGCCTTTGTCTTTGGCCCCCAAAGATTTTTTTTTCATTTTTAATACATTTTTTCAATTTAAATTATTAAGGGATAAATTTTCTTAAGATATGATCTATTATTTATAATTATTTTTTTATTAATGAGATTATATAATCTTAGGTTATGAATGTAATGGTTATCATAAATTATTTAAATAAAATTTTAATTTTATTTCAAAAAGTTAAAAAGCTATTTTATATCTATTTTAGATTCAATCTCTCTTTTACCCAAAAAAATCTATTAAAATTAGTATAAAACTAAAATTTAATGAGTGAGTCTATGGTTGGTTGATATATAAAAAAAATTGACAAAAAATGTTAATTATAAAATTACACATTTAACTAAAAATTTATTTCATGTTGATATTTTTTATGCATAGATTAATTTAAATTTGTAATTTAGAGTCAATTTAAAATTTAAATAATATTTAAAATATAAAATCACAGTTTATTTTAATATATATATATATATATATATATATATATTAAATTAAAATTTGAAGTAAATTTAATCATAGGTTCCATAATTTATAAACATGAGCCTGGTCACATTCAAGGTGTTATGTTAGTTTGAAAAATAATACTTAGAAAGGGAAAGGTAAAAGAGTTGGCAGGCACAAGGGAGGCACGAGCAGAGTGTGTGTCATGGATTAGTTGGCACTTGACATCCCCATGCCTAAGCCTGTTTTGGCTTTGCACGACACATTCCTCCTTCATGTTTCAACTTTCATTCATTCCTTTGCCCATGTTGTCCATAATAATCAATTCCACCATCCCCTTTCTATTAAGAATTTAAGATGCGAAAGCAATGGTACGAATTTATTGGTTCTTGTGTCGTAAACTCAGGTTATTAGTCAATAATCTACATATGTCTACTAACCTACAAATTTAATAGGCAAAATATTCAAATACAAGGTAATATATTAGAAAATCTGATCCATATTCCATAGGATTGTAACAAAATAAAATAAAATAACTCAATTGATTGTTTCAATTTTCAAATGTATGTTAAGTTGTTTAAAAAAAATTAACCTTATTCAAAAATAAAAATGTCTCTAAATATATAAATATGTGGTAATATAGAACCTGTTTTGGGTAGTTGCAAGTTTTTTACTTTTGATTTTCAAATGCAAGTTTAAAAATAAAATATGTTTTTGACAAAAATAGAATTAAAATGATTTTTAACTCATTTCCAAAATATTTTTACATCCATTTTTTAACTAAGAAATATGTTTTGTGATTTTAATTTTAAATTTTAAAAAAGCAATCCTTATAATTACTGTTATCATCTCCAATTTGTTCTATTACCATTATAATTGTCATTATCGCTTCCATTATTATTATCGTCACAATTGTCATAAATTTGTAACAAACAAAATAAAATAAAATAACTCAATTGGATTGTTTCAATTTTCAAATGTAATGTCCATGTGATTTAAAAAATACCATTTTGATTTTGAATATATATATTCAGTGACAATTTTATTGAAAGAATGAAAACTTTAATTTAATTTTTGAATGTGTAAAAAGTTAGAAAATTACATTTTAAGTACATGATAAATTGATTTTGAATTTTACAACTTAATATCAATTTAGTACTTGAAAAATATAACTAAATATCAAATTAATTATTAAATATTATAAGTTAATGATAAAATTATCTCATAAACTTAACGATAAGATGAAATTATCATACTTTTTATACATTTAATAACTAAATAAGATATTTTAATTTTTTAATTATAAAATTATCCAATTTACACGTTCAAAAACCAAAATTATCATTTACAAAAAAAAATGTTAATGCTGAAGGTCCTTTAACCTAGAATGTTTTATTTTATTTTACTGACAGGACATCTGGGCATCATGCAAGCAACCCAACTTAAGTGAAAGTGCCTATAGGTATCTGTAATAATATAAATTAATTAAGTTATAAGACGAACCAAATTTATCAAAAGGACCTTTATTTAATTAGTTTCAGGTGTCGGTCAGTGTGATTTAACCTCGTTTTTTGTAACAAAAAGTGAATCCATATATCCTTTTTCTTCACCAAATAATTTTTCATCAAGTTGTTTAGTACTAAAATATTAGTATAGGCACGATTGAAACAAAAGTGCTTTAGTACTGTGCAACATAGATTGCGTTTCGCCCTTTCAATTTGGTTTTGTCAAATCGTTGACTGTGTGAAAAGGTTACAAAGGGAGGAAAGAAAAAAACTGGAGCACGAGTGCTAGGGCATCCCCTTGCAACTTAACGGGATCAAATGACAAATCATTGTATGCGATTTAGTGATTTACAATAGACTTCACATGAATAAAGAACGTACAGAAAATAAAAAAGATAAAAGGAAAAAAAATCTGTGTTTGCGAGTCTAATGTACATTATAGAAATAAGTTGAACTTTTCTATTTTGCTATTCACAATCAATAACATGTTAGATCAGTTTATAGATGTATTGGAGCATCTAATCAAAAATTCCATCAAAGTTTCTCTTTTGCTTTTTAATAATATTTCATACTTTTATATAATTTATAAAAAAAATCATATTTGCATATAATATCACATCACATTTTTTTACTTTAAATAATTCAATTAAATTTTTACTCCAACCAAGAAATTAAATAAAATTTCTCAAATGGACCTCACAGTATATCTAATCTTTTATATATTATTATTCATCTTCATTTATTTAATAAAGTATATGCAAATGGATCCACTTTACATTAAAAAAAAAATGGTGTTGAAGTTAAAAAGTCTCTTTTGAAATGGAACCTATCAAGTTACTCTCCATAATGAGAAGAGAACTTCCGTTGGAATTACTCTTTTTAGATCTAAAGAAAGGTGGAAAGAGATAAGGAGTTAAGAATTTTTTTTTAAAATGATCTCATTATTTTTTTAAACACTCTCGTTGAAAAATTACTCCCGGCCCTAAAACGTTATTGTTAAAAAAAATACTCCTAAAAACACTTTAATATTATTTAGGATAATCATTTTAATTTATATACAAAGAGGATTATATTAATTTCAGGCTTTTAAAAATGATCCTGAGTTAAATAGACTTACAACAAAGTAAACTAAAGTCATACTTGATAAACATATTCTAAGCACTTATAATTAAAAAATAAGAAAATAAAATAAAATAAATTTATCTATAAGTTAGAATAAGCTTTTGAAGAAACTAAATTATTAAGTTTCTTAAAAATATATTTTAACTTATCTATAAGCTAATTTAAACTTAAAGATTATTTTTTTTCTTTTCAATTATTTCCGACTTCTCTAAGTTTTTATAAAAAAAAACTTATTCAAACAAAATCTAAAACAAAAGAAAAGTTTAAGTAGATTTTTTAGTCAATTTAGACTTTATAATAGTTAATTAAGGAATAAAATATATCCAATAAATAGATCAAACTCGAAACTTTGATAAAAGAAAAAGGGAGTCAAATTTAACCTTGCAAAACCTTATTTAATCTAGACATGGTTTACCCCTACTCAAACTACTTTAAATTATACCTAATTTGAATTTACAACAATAGTAAAAAAATAGAAAATATTCAAATAACTAAAATAGAATACATTATTATATAATTTTATATTATTAATCAATTAAAAATATCATAAATACATCTTTTAATATAAATTATTACAAAACTTAATAATCTTATTTTATATATATATAACAAATTATAATTAGTGTACAATATAAAAAAAATATTTACCTTTAAAAAGATTCGAATTTTTTTTTTCCAAAATCAATCTAGTCTAGTATGCAACCTACTTATTATGCCATCAAACCTTGTCAACAGCCCATCGATGTAACGTATAGACAAAAAAAAAAATGTACCGATCAGATGATAATTATGGACGCAATTCAACGCTTTCTTTTTCCATCCTTTTGATGTTTCAATCAAGAAATGCAAGTGTTGATGCGTCTGAGATGTTTTCCATTTCAATTTGTCCAGATGCAACCACAAAGTTGTAACCCCTTTATGGATACCATTTATATGCACCGAAAGAAGTGTGCACCTGATCTTATGCATGCCAATCCCCAAGCCAATTGTCCACTAGAAAATGGAACCAGTGTTCTCTCTCTAAATATGGAAGATGAATCAATTTTACACTTACGTTGAGTTTTATATATTATATTTTTGGTTTCTATTCTTTCTAGCTAATGTAGAGATAATCCATCCACTAATTAGATCAGGCATGGTTCATATCTTCAACTACAGTTACCAACCTTATGCTAAGCTATGTATTGCTCCCATGCATAATGCATTATCCCACGGTCAATGTGTCTCACATAAATATCAACTTGTGATTGATTTGAGTAGTATTGAATTTATCATCTTCAATAAGATTTTATATTTAAATTTTGTGAATAAGAAAAATATAATCGAAAGAAGAAATTTTACCAAATTAAGGTACCAATCAGAATTTTTATCGAAAATTAATCATCAATAAAATACATATATATATATATATATATAATAAAGCAATTTCGAATATGCTTTCTTCCATTCTTTAGGATGAAAAATATGTCTCAAGTCTGACCAGGATAAGACTTCGGATAATTTGCTCATTTCTTCAATATCACATTCCTTTTTGTTCCACTTTGAGTCTTATTGGTAGCCAAAAGGTAAAGAAGCAGGAAATAAAAGTATAACAAAAGAGTGTGTATTAGGCACTCAACGTAATTTGATTTGCCGGGGGATAAACAGACAACATCAATCTTGGCACCGAATGTTGAATAGTCAAACCTCACATCTTGCTCAAAGAATTAACCATTTTTTTTAACGGGAAAGAATTAACCATTTTGTTTTACAATGATATATATTTATGAAATTTTGATTTTTAATCAGGTCGAATGACCTCATATACTTTATGTAATCGACTTCATATAATGAAATAAGATTTTGTTGTTTTACCATGATATGTAACACTAAGGTTTGAACCGGAAACTATATCTATTACTAGGCTGATTAATCTAATACGACGAGGTTCTTTAATTGACTGTAAGTAACAATTTCTGATGCCTAAATCACATATTTAGAAGAAGAATGCAATTTACACAACACTTGAATTATATTGTTCAACGAATTCCCACTCTGGTTAGCGTGTCTTTGCGCTTTGAATGTTCTTCAAATGAATCAAACATATTGGATTTCTAAACTTCAGTTTTAGGCCATGTTCTTTTATACATGCTTTTGTTGTGAAGAGATAATAATTAAGCAATGTGTTTGACTAAGGATGTAAATTGATAACGGGATGATCTTGAATCTTTTATTATGCATAGCAAGGACTGAAATTAAGCATAGAATACCCCATTTCTTATTTCTAAATAAAATCTTAGTAACATTTTTATAACACTAGCTAGATTGAATATATTCATTTCCCTTGGTTTAAGTGATAAAATTCAGTGGTTAATATGTTCCCTTCACGTCTCTGAAATCTGAACTCTCACCCTGCTATAACTGTTGCAACAATATGTTAGTAAAGCTCATAAGATGAGAAATAAATAAAACAATATTAACGTTAAAATGAGAAACTATTCAATAAAACTATATTTAATATAACTTATCATTTAATAATTTAAAGTAATAATAAGTACCTTTGGTAAAGGATGTTGCTAAGGAATAAAAAATATTTAATAAAGAAGTATAATGTTTAATACATTTTTAACAAGTATCCTAATGCCTAAACCTCAATGCCATTCTTTAGCATTAGCTAATTAAAATAAAATATCCTCATTTGTTAAAAACAACACATTATATTAAATCGGGTAACATTATAATATATCTGTTGACTATAAATCCCATTTCCTAATTCCTATCATTTCTAGCAGTCATTTATTCAGACTTGACATTCAGAGTCATGGAAAGTGGTAGTGGAATCATGTGAGGGTAATTTAGTTGAATCAAACTTAAGAATAATGCTGATGCAATTCAACAAGTCAATCTAACACAAGATGAGAACCTTAATCTGTTTTTATCCAAGTAAAGCAAAACCAGCCTAATGCACAAAACTAATAAAAGAGTCATGGAAAGTTTTGCACTTTTAAGGTGGTGAGGCTTGAGCAGGAATGTAGGAGCTTTCACCTGAACAAGAAATTTCACGAATGAAATGCTTTCAATAGCTTCAATGGAATTATTTTTTGGATGATAAATAAATAAATAACTTTGTATTTCGAATTTCCAGAAACTCTGGCATCAGAATACAAGCTTATGTTTCTTAAAGCAGAAAAGCACTTCATATAAAGCAAAAGCTATTTAAATTGCCACCTATTGATTTAGGAGTTGGAAGATCCTAAGAGTCAGTAAGGAGATTAGGATTACCAAAGGAGAATAAAAGTCATGTCAAGATTCAAAATGTCAACCAACAATCCAAGAATGCAATTTAAACGAATTCTACAATAAGAATGCAATTTCAAAGGCAACTAAAGTGTCTCACCTTCTATACACTTAATATGACTATAGGAATCAAAATGCAGAGAAGAATTAGAAAATGATAAACTCTTCACATCCACCATGGAACAATGAAAACATCGGCTGCAAAGAGGCCACTGCATAGCCTAAAATCCTCTGATCCAACAGATAAAAAATATACTAACCATTCACGTAAATACAACAATAGAAATGTAATTTAATATGTAACTGAGGTGTGTCACTGCATATTTAATGTGGAATGATAAAAACAGCAGCAGCAGTGAGGCCACTGCATAACCCAACTCCTTTGATCAAACAAAGACAAAATTTTCAAACCATTCATGTATTGGCACAGTAAGCAATAGAACCAATGGACTGTGTTTATGAGAGATGAATCAAAGTTCGGATTTTTCTGCGATTTCAGCTTCGACGCACAGAGGCAAAGGCAATGGAATTGAAGGCTCGCTAGGTCATCTACAATTACAATTTACAACAATACAATAACGAATACAAAATGCGTTCTTTAACTTTTGTTTTAATTAAAAATAGCAAAATAAACACACGTTAAATTAGTCTTTTATCTTATTTTTTATATTAAGTTTAATCCTTTATTTTTTTTAAAAAAAATCAGTTAAGATAATTATATTTTAAATTTGGATTAATTTAATCTTTTCCATTCGTTTAGAATTAACTTGATTTTTTATAGAATAAGTTGTAACTTTGGTCCCTCTAGTTGACTGACGTTTGTGCGATTTTGGTTCTCGAATTTAAAAATGATCAATTTTGGTCCCCAAAGATTTAAATTTGTACGATTTTGGTGTACTTACCTAATTTCTAACGTTTGACTCATTGATCGTTAATGTAACGACCCGCCACGTCATTACTGTATCACTAACTCCTAATTACGCCATTAACATGTTTTAAATTAAAACTCCTTTAATTTGATTATAAAGATAATGGTAAATTTTTCGCGAACATATAATGACCATCATCATAGAATATATATGCAATTAAGATATGTATAAGACATCTCAAATATATATATACAAAACATAGTTTAGTTGTAGGTACAAATAACTATGTCTTAAAATGTATCAAGTATTTTACATAGGAAATAATAAATTAAACGACGAGGGTGTAACTAGCAAAACAATCAGGTGTAGCCATTAAAACATGAGGTGTAACTAGCAAAACATGACTTCTGTCCAGGATCTAGTCCATCAACATCTCGGCTACTCAGCGGCTCCAACCAAAAGATGGTCATCTTTCAAAGCACCTACTGCTGCCCGTCTGCTCACACAAACCCGGTTCGCGATCATCACAGATACTAAACCACACGGTACAACAAATCAAATGTGAGTTCATCATGTTAAATAACAACAATAAATATCATCAGTTAGGGAAATCAATCCGGGCATCACCATATCATCACAATATCCAAACATTTCATCACACAACTAACACGCACGGGCATCCAAAAACATTCCATAAGTCAACTTATAATGTCTAGCATGATACATGCTCCTGACTCAACTCTCAACATGCAATGTGGTGTCATCACGGAAATAGTTCATCTCGGCATACAAATGATGCAGTAGCTTGTCAGGGTCACTCTATCGTGCATAGGTTGCTCCCCCCAGTAGTGATCAGCATCCGGGTGTCAGAAGGAGTACCCAACAGACGTGGTTCCCCAGTACCCCGGTACCGTACAGCCATCATCCTATTTCCGTCGTGCAAATGAAGTATGTCACGTGGGCTCCATCAATGCATGGCCCGGCCCGGGAACAACTCGTCCTAACTAGGATAATGTCATGCACCCCCATGCACATACATACCGCCCCAGATGAGGGCCGCCCCAACAAAGGCTTATCGATGCACTAACTGTGGTCCTTGCAAGGTTAACCACCCGGTCCTGGCATCTTACGTGTCTGTACATAGCATATCACCACGACTCCATCAAGGTATGGCCCGACCCAGGAACAACTCGTCCTGGCTAGGATACTGCCATGCACCCTCATGGCTATCTATGTATATCCACCCGCATTCAAATCACCATGAGCACCATCAATGCATGGCCCCACCCGGGAACAACTCGTCCTGGCAAGGATACTGCCATGCACCCCCCATGGTATCAATGCACATATTATTATCTCAAGCCATCATATAGGCCGATTTCAACTATTATCAAAATAGACACATACGTCTTTTACATGTCATCCATAAACACCACAAACAAGTGAGTCGGTGTGAAGTATTAGGTGTCCGGGTTGGCACCTAGGCATAATAACTTGAGGTAAGAATCCGAACAAGATCGGACGAGGGTGGACAAGGTCGGTAGGGATCGGACAAGGTCGGTATAGGTTGGTCAAGGGCGGTCAAAAGGGGTAAAGGTTGGACAAGGGAAGACAAAGGTGGACAAGAGCGGACGAGGTCGGAAGAGGTCGATCGAGGTCGGTTGAGGTCGGTAAGGATCGGACAAGGTCGGTGTAGATTGGTCAAAGGTGGTCAAAAGGGTCCTTGGGTTTCTATAAAATACCAAGGACGGACTCAGCACTATGCAATCGATTACATAAACGTTGTAATCGATTATAACAGTTAGCGCTTGCAAGACTCGGGATTGTATTAATATCTCCAACCTACACAAGGTTGTCCAGGTAAGGAAGCCCCGTAGCTCTCAAAGAAAAGGTACGAGCTCTACCGAGTAAGGAAACCCGGTGGCTCACAAAGAAAATGCTTGAACTTAGCAATTCTAAAGAGAATAGCCCATCCCGGGTGAGGAACCCGGTAGCTCTAAGGAGATGAGCTTAATAGCTCTAAAGAAACAATCCCGGATAGAGAACCCGGTCGTTCTAGAAGAAAGGACATAAGCTCAACCGAGTAGAAGACCCGATGGCTCTTTTCTCAAGGAAGCATGAGCTCATCCAGATTAGGGAACCCGATGGCTTTTTTCCCGAGAAGACACGAGCTCATCCGGATTAGGGAACCCGGTAGCTCTCTATCTCGAAGTAACTTGAGCTCAATAACTCTAAAGTACCACCCCGGGTAAGGAACCCGGTATATCTAAAGAAAAGGAAGCGAGCCCTAGCAGCTCTAAGGAAACAATTCCCGGGTAAGGAATTCGGTATACAAACATCTGCTAACAAGGACTAAGTCACGTCCTGCATGCACACATGCATGCTACATAAACCACTCAGCTCGGCATACCCATCCTAGTACCCGACACCTCCACGAACACTAATACAAAGTGTCTTGGGAGTTTTCAGCATCAAAATGTCAACTTCACACACATGCACAGGGAGTTCTTATAGCATCAACTCCCCCACAAAAACACCATCGACTTTTCATCCCAAAACACCATCAAACATCAACACAAAACACCAACCAATAGACATAAAGCATATCACATTCCATTCATTAAAAGACGTAGCTTTTCTGGAAAACGACACACACTAGGGACATGCAGTTATCGTCATGGTTGGACTCCCTGGTCCCCAAACCATGGTAAACATAATAAACCTTCATTACCTAACCAGGAGTTCGTTCTACAGCTTCACGACGGGTTGTCCTAAACTTCTGCTTCGGCCACGAGGTCCTTCTCGACATCGGAATTCCGGGGTGGTTCTTACGGGTTGAAGGTAACACAGAGGGATTGAGAATGAGAGGTTTTTTGGGTAAGTTTAGAGAGAAAATGCAGAGATTGAAGAAAGGAAGAGCATGCTTCTGCTACGCCAGCCTGCTGCTTATAAACACAGCTGACAAGACATTTTCTTTTGCGTGCATGCATAGCAACCTCAGCCAACAAAGTTGACTTTACACCCACCAAACGCACAACCCAAGGCAAAAGCACTCAAAACAGCAAATAATACAATAAAACATATAATCAATCAACATATCACACACATAAACGTCCAACTTAGCAACTTAACATTCCAGGGTGTTACAGTTAATATACTAAAGTTGACTATTATTTATTTTTATTAATGTTATTGCTTAGTTACTAAGTTCCTAATAAATGACTAAACACATTTAATTAGGAATTTTTTAATTGAATAATCTTTTTCCTCTTCTTATGTTCAAACGAACTAGTGAGGGTGAGGCTTTGTTTATTGTTTCGACTTTCTTCAATGGTGGTGGGGGTGAGATTATTGTCGTTTTTGGAACTGGCGAGGGGTGAGGCTTTGTCATCGTCGTCTAAAGGAAGATTGATGGTTGGCGATGGTGGTAATTGTGGACGCGAAACAAACGCATGGCACACAAGCAAAAAGAAAGATGAGATGACATACTTTTCAAGGTCAAATTTCTGATACTGTGATGAGAATATCTCATTTGTTGTATGCTTTTCTTTGTTTATTGTATTTGTTAAGGCTTGTTTAAATTGAATGTGGTCCATAATATGGGTTTTTTAATAGCAAAAAACATGGGTGTGTGGTGTTACATTTCGAGTTTTGTTTGCTAATTTCGATTCATTTATGTTGTTGGGTGTATGGGGTTACTTTTCGGGTTCCTAACTGGTATCTATCATATTTATGCTGCTAGATGTCAAAATTTTAATTATTTGCAAGGGCAACCCCCTAATTGTTATTGTTTGGTGAAAAAATTAATTTGTCAAAAGTTTGTTTGTCATTTTGTGGTTGTTGTTATCATAAATCACAACACTATAGTGTTTTCCAATGAATGAGGAAGTGATTTTGTTGTGATTGATGACAGTGACAATTTAGGGGAGGGTGATGTACAAAGGAAGGGTGAGGGTGATGTTTTTTATGCTGATGCACAAGGTGAATGTGATCATGTTGCTACTACTGATAGAGGGTAAGGGTCAACGTTAGTGTATTAACGATTAATGGGGTTAGACATTAGAAATTAGACAAATGCACCAAATTTGAACAAATTTAAACCTTGGGGGACCAAGTCCGATCATTTTAATTAAACTTCAAGGACCAAAAATGCACAAACATCAAACCAAGAGACCAAATTGCAATTTACCCCTTTTTATAACGTTAACCTAATAACAATTAAGGATCTCCATAGCCAATAACTATTGATATAAGTAATAACAATTTGTATCTCTTAACCAAGTGGTGAAGATTCTAATCCTGATTTACCTTGGATATAAAATAAATTGTGTTGAGGATTGTGGATAGATTAGGAACATTCAATCTACGAAAGCCAATCCACGAAAGCCAACCTTTCATTGATCGTTCAATCATATTTTGTGTTCTCCATCTTTTCAATATACAAGTATTGTTCCATGCATAGTTGTGGTTATGGTAAGGCTAATGACCATTGCCTTAGGCCCCCTGATAGCTCTTAATTAGTTCATAATAGTTGAAAATTTTAAAAAAGGATAAATTAAAAGAAATATTATATTAGTCTTGAAAGTTTTAGTAAATATTAATTTAATAAAATTTAATGTCTTTACATTGATTGATAGTGTAAAAAGTTCTTTTTCTCAATTTGATATTTTGGTCTTAAATTGTTTCGTGAAATAAATATAATCAAAGAAATACTAACAAAAAAGTTTAATGTTTTATATTAGAAATATTAAATTATATTTTAAAAAATTAATTTGTTTTACATGCATGTAATATTTACATAATATTATTAATAATACTAGTAATTGTTGTCATACTCAAGAAAATAAAAAATCATTTTTTAAATGAACATGAGATATACTATATTACAAAGATATTGGTTAAATGAATTACTATTTGAATGAGATGTTTAAATTGCTTAATTATTAAATTTTAATCAACAATCCTTCAAATACTAAATTTGCCTAAGGCTTCAACAATTCTAGACATAACCTGGTCTTCCGCTTGATTTCAGTGTACCATACATAGGTATGTTCTTCTAAACTCTACTTATCAAGTCTCATCCAACTAACTACAACTATGACAGGAGGAGGAAAGTGAAAAATTGTTTTTGTTAGATATCTTTGTTCGTAGTGAGACAAGTTTATTCAAAGTGAATAAAATTATTATAAATAATAATTTTTTAAAATTCTGAAATAACCTTATGCTAGTTGTTTACACTCTCCACAATATTGTTTTTTTGTTAAACATAGTACCGCTGATATTTTTGTTAGCTTTTATGGGTGGGAGAATGGTGTTTCCGTGAAAAGAATATTATCATAATTAAAGAAAATTTAAAGCACGTGAGGGGTGTAAATAGTAAAAGTCAGGTGAGAATAGTGTGCGCATAAATGGGTTGATTTTCATTTTTCATACTAAACATAACAGAATAACCTTCTGAAAAAGAAATGTAAAGAAGTTAACTGTATAAAACATTAACTAAAAAAAAAATCTTAAGTAATGATTTTTTCTCATTTTCCTTTTGTTTAGGGATTAATTGGGTGAGAAATAAAAAATCCTAAATATCTCTTGATTAAAAAAATTAATGAACATATCTACAAAAAGAAATTATGCTTTTTTTATAAGAATTTAATTGTGATCTACCAAATAAAAAAATGAGAAAATGAAAAGAACTTTTCACCATCTTCTAATTATAATTTTTCATATTTAATAAGTTCATTAACTTTTATCTAAAAAGTTATATTAATGATGACTTTTTATTGTTTTTTGACAGCGGAATATTTTTCTTTTTCTTTTTACACAATAATTAATGCATTAAAATTAAATTATAGTATTTCCTTTACCAAATCGCATAATTTCATGAATTAACTTTTTATACAAAAAGTTAAATCATTACTCGATGCTATTCGCTGGAAACCAAAAAAAAAAAACTCGATGCTATTAGCTAGCTAGAAACTAAACTGTTTCATTACGTTCCAAAAAGGAAAATAATTTGTTTTCCCAAACTCGGAACATGCATTCCATATCTATATCCCAACTTCAGAATTAAAGCCATACAGAATTCGGTGCCAATTACAGAATATACACACATATTAAAGCATTAAAGTAAAGTTTAATTGCGGACAGACTTTAATGCATGTTTCATAACAATTCCTTTTATTCAGCAAAATAAAACGCGCATTTTTTATTAGTATTTTAATGCTCTATTGCGTGTATACAGTTCATAACCATTCATAAACTGTAAAAGCTAGAATACAACTTTTTAGCCCCCCAGCTCATGTAAATTACAGAATATGTATATAGGTATTGTTTTTGGACCAATTTAAGTATCTCTTTGAGTCTAGAATCAAGCATCATGGATTCTCTTTCTCTCTCTCACTGTATAAAAACTCAATATATATATACACATTAATGGAAGAGACTACTAGTACTACAAGCCAAATCAACAACAACAGCAACACTTCAAATCTCTGTCATCGCCATGAAGAATACTAATAAGGAGCATCAAGGCAAAGGTGCAGCCTCGTATCTGAAACTCTTCAGTGCTCAACTCGACCTTCTCAATTTCTTCTCTCATGCTCTAGTTTTTGGAATTGGTTTACTCATTGGTGTCACACTCACTTACTTTCTCAAGAACTTCTCCTCAATCAACTTTCAAATCCAACAATTCTCCCTCTCATCCAATACCCACATGATCAAACCACCTCTTTCTTTGTCTCCCTCTCCTCAAATCATCTCCAACATCTCATTATTAACATCAAACAACCAGACAAAAAATGAATCTCAGTACTTCGAAGGATTAGTTGACTCTCGGTTAAGACACGACAACAAAACCAAACCTTCGTCTTCCGATTCGTCCTCGATCAACAGAAAAAGGGTTATGAACTTCACCAGAGTAGGGTTGAGGGAATTCTTGAAGCCCCCCATAGCCATGCATGATATGAGTGATGAAGAGTTGTTGTGGAGAGCCTCCATGGTTCCTTTGGTTCATAAACTCCCATTCAAACAAACCCATGCTAAGGTTGCATTTATGTTTTTGACAAAAGGTCCTGTGCTATTGGCTCCTCTGTGGGAAAGATTCTTCAAAGGAAATGAAAGGTTGTATTCTATCTACGTCCATTCCAACCCTTCTTTCAATGAAACAGTGCCTGAAAGCTCTGTGTTTCATGGCCGCAATATCCCCAGCCAGGTAAGTTCATACATACCTTTTTTTGTCACTTTTAACATATGAAAAGGAAAAACTATTACTGCTTTTCTATTTTTTTATAGTCTCTTCAGATTTCCAATAAATAAAACGAGAAAGAACTGATAAAGCGGGAGATTTTAATGATGTTATGTAAATTAAAATTTAAGAGTATTTAATATATATATATATATATATATTTTTTAAATAATTTTCAGTAAAAAAAGAGTATTTAATAATTTTTTAATAGTTGTATAAAATTTTTATAGGGTGATTACTTTAAAAGTAACTAAAGAAGATTTCTTCGTCAATGTTTTAAGATTGGCATGGACTTTCTTTTTTCTCTTTTCATTTTCCCTTTTTATTTCATTTCATTATGGTATAAATCGGCATTTCAGTGTTTTCGAGCTATATGTGATCAATTAGAGTTTTAAAAATAATAAAAAAATAAAAAATAAATTAATTTCCTCATCCTTAATTAAATTCATAATCACATTTACGACTATTCAAAGCAGTATATACAGGGAGTAACTTCCTTCGGCTGCTAATTTTCCAATTTCATTTAGCTTTTGGAATTCCATTGATGACTTTTAGTTTTACGACTTTTAAGTAACTCAAGTTCACTGAACAATTTTTCTGTCATAGTTGTCTTTAATTACCACCCCAACCTTTCAATTAATTAAAGAAATGCATAGGGGTTCCTGGCCTGTTGGACCTTATTATATGAGGGATTAAACTATTTTTTTTTTATCATCAGTGTTTCTTTTAATAAAATTTTAAGCTATATATTTTAAATACAAAAATAGAGTAATCTTAATACACCTTATATGATATGATAAAAACTAAATATATAGTATAGTCTTTAATTTGTCCCCTTTGTTAGTTAAGATAGACATAATTAGTTGATCATAACGTAAGAACAATTCTTTAATTAATTTCTCATAGTGTAGGAACAATTCTTTAGTTGACATTAATGTACTTTTTTAAATTGTTCTGTGTTTCTTGACATTAATGGTTATCACAACGGTTTTCCTAGCGTTCATATGTTATATGAGTTATGAGTTATGACAATGCCGCTACTATATTTCGTGGATCTCGATCGGATTTAATTAATTGTAAAGATATTTCTCATTCTATTTTCAAGTTTCAACGTCTAAAAATTATTCAGAATCAGTATTTCTCCACATTCACAAATGTATTACTACTATATATCTTGGCAATGTTGGTGGTAGGCAACAATATTTTGCTTGTTTTTTAAGGGTATACTTCTAGTGCACTTGTTTTTAAAGGAATCTAAGCATGTCCTGCTATAAAATATTAGGAGTACTATATTTTACTTCGCATTCCTACCACAATATATATATTTTATGAATATAATTTAATTAGGAAAATTGCTAACTTGTGCAGCACCTGTCTGCATGAACCTGAACCAGTAAATATACTTTGTTATATGTAATTAAGTTTCTAGCTATCATTGAAATTAAGTCGCATGCATTATTAATTATGAATTTTCTGGAACAACCTCGATCGGTGACCTTATTCTGGGGTTAACTTCAAGTCAACACATGAGGATTGCTTGTAAGAAGAGTTTTGGGGAGGGGACAAATAATCAGATCCCAGCTAATTAAAAGGCTGCAAAAGATTACTATCAATACCTTTAAATAAGATCTTTTGATGTCATATTTGAACGAGACATCTTAAGCTTTTTTCAAATGAACCGAAATATTTTTAGTTAATAGTCATTAACAATTCCAGTTTCTTTCTGGTTAACCATATATGGCTATCCATTTGCCCCTTTTTTGGAGTATAAGTTAATTTTGATTAGTATACCAGAAGCTAAGTAGATTTTAAATTAACGGGTTCACTGAATCTTTTGAATGTCCATTTTTTTTGGCTTCGTTTATGGTTGCTTCCGTTCCGGGAATGGGCCACTGGTCATAGTGTCATACTTTTCTTTGATTCCACTCCTTTTGCACTTCCAAGAAAATTCTATTCTTCTCGATTTCCAATACTCACTTTTTAACTCATCAAACTTTTCATAATTCCTTTCTTCACGTACTTTGTCTCTGCATTCAAAAACAAATCTAAAGACAAAATAAATTAATGTATCTTTTTGCTACTTCATTTATGTTTAGATAGCAAATATATTCATTTATATATATATATATGTATTAATTTGAAAAACTTTAGACATATATAATATATTTAAGTTATGCGCTGTTATACTAATTTACAAGAGTACATAATAATTTGTTATTTGAAGGGAAAAAAATGCAAAATATATATTAACTAGCTAGCTGAGATTTTTTTTATAATGTTGTAGCATTGCAGTACAATAATGCCAATTAAAAAAAAAGTTCCTTCAACATTAGCAACTAATCAGGAGTCAAGACTTATCTTCCATGTAATCAAATAAATATTATATTGTCCAATATAATGCTGGTGCATATTTATTAACATTATTTTCACAAAAAAAAAAATTAACATTTTTTACTCCCTCTGAATTTATATTTTATAATCTCTTGTTTATATACTTTTATTTTTTATTTGCTTCCCAACTCTATCAATATGTGAGTAGTTGTTGTTCTCCAACAAAATGTGTTATAATAATTAAACTTCCTAGTCTGATCATTTTTTCCTTGTGACATGCATGTAGGAGGTAAGGTGGGGTGAGAATAGTATGATAGAGGCAGAGAGACGCCTACTAGCCAATGCACTTCTTGACTTCTCCAACCAACGTTTTGTATTACTTTCAGAGTCATGCATCCCTTTGTTCAATTTCTCCACCATCTACACTTATCTCATGAACTCAACCAAGACCTTTGTGGAAGCCTATGATCTGCCAGGTGAAGTGGGCCGTGGCAGGTACACGCCCCATATGAGGCCCCAGATTAGGCTCTCCCAATGGAGAAAAGGGTCCCAATGGTTCCAAATAGACCGTTATCTTGCCCTTCAAATAATCTCTGACCACCAGTATTTCCCAGTGTTCAAGAAGTATTGCAACCCTAGTTGCTATAGTGATGAGCACTACTTGCCAACATTGGTTAGTATCAAATTTTGGAAGAGGAACTCTAATAGGACCTTGACATGGGTTGATTGGTCAAGGGGTGGACCTCATCCTTCAAGGTATTTCAGAACAGATGTGACTATTGAGTTCTTGAACAAGTTGAGGTATGGAAGGTCGTGTGAGTATAATGGACGTACCACCAATATTTGTCATTTGTTTGCAAGGAAGTTCACTCCTCATGCTTTGGATAGACTGCTAAGATTTGCTCCAAAGATCATGAAATTCAATTGAAGAATTGTTTCTGCATATTCTCTTTTTGATTGTTCATATGATCATTTTTATGTGCTTTATTGTTTCTTTTTGAGGTTGAACATCAACTCATTCATTTATTTATGATAAATATTTTCAGGGGTACGGTCTCAAGAATTTGGCCCTTTCTTTTTCTTATTAATAATTTTTTTTAAATTTCTTTACAGACTTAGTATATTATTCTTATGGCAAAATCTCTATTTTGGTTCCTCACTTATTATACAATCAAATTACGTCTCATGCATTTGCTCCAAAATGCACATACTTTCTTTTTATCTTTTGTAAAAACTATGAATGATAAGTTTGTTTCTTTGATAAAAATTACCGGCAGAAGTGATTCACACTTGAATCACTTTATCCAAAAAAATGAATCGATTCAATAAGAGTAAATTAGTTGAGTGTCAAATCTAAAACATTAAATACCTCTTGATTAGACAAAAAAAGGTTATTCCTTTAAAAATTTAACGTAATTACATATGTAAAACTTGAATTAAAATCACTAGTTATAAACTAGCATAATCTTTAAGTCAATTTTTTTTAAGAAAGAAGATTATATCACATCACTTCTCAACAAATGATAAATACAAGAAGAAATATACAATTGGTTGCTAGCATAACGTCTTGCAATTCAGAAAAAACGAAGCAGCATAACGTCTTTTTTTCCTTGCTAATATACATGACCTTACATCAATTAAATTGATGTTTATAAGGTGTCAACACAGACGACCCAAGAGCTTCATAAAATTAATGACTGGAGGAAATTAATAATTAAATGAATTGAAGTTTAAGGCTTGTGTAATAATCTTTAAGTACGAAGTATCAAAGATATGGCATATTGAGAGTTAGATTCAACTTTCAGATTATGAAACCCCTTGAAAACATCATCTGATTCTGAGTCCAATAATAATAGCCCACAGACCTCAACTTGAGAAATTGAGCAGATACCAATTGTTTAATAAGCATAGGATAGGATTACGTGACCACAGTGGTCCCTTATTTCTCCGCCACAAGCCGCCACAATTCAACTTGAATTCCACTTCGTTTGGGGGTCCCAATTAAATTTGTTATTCTTAAAAGTAAAGTCCATTTTATTTCATGAATCAGTAAGACTATTAAAAAAATATTTTACACCATAATTTTTTTTTCATATAGATAAATATTAGTTGAAAATGTTAATTTTTGACAGCAGTGAAATTTAAATTTATAATTTTTTTCTTCCGTCAAATTAATTTTATAATAATAAATATTTTAAATAGTAAATATTATATTAGTAAAAGTAACTTGTTAACTTAAATGAATTTAGATTCAACTATTCATACAATAGAAAATAATTCAATTAGTTATTAGAAATTTTTTCTAACCCAAAGAATTGACATAATGATTTGACATAATGATGTAAAATAGATGAGTGAAAATGATTTATTTAATTAAAAAATTTGCTAATTTTTTTTTGAATTAACATCAATCATGCACCGCGAGTAGGAAATAAAAGACTCTGATGAAGCCTCGAAGAGAAACTAATGCCGCGTTACACATGTAGCTTTATTGCAACATATTCAACCATGGTCCAAACTCTTGGAATAATATATTAATGATATAGTTGACAGTGTTCTGAAGACCATACTAGACAACAAAGGTTTCATAACGTTACGAAGAAAATGTTTGAAAGCTTCACTTTGGCCTTTCACATTTTCAAATATTTCTTTATAGCTTTGAGCAATTTTTAACTTCAAATTCTTGCACATACACATTTTTTTATGAGTCCACATACACGTTATTGCTCCATCTTTTCTGCGAAACCTTCCAAAGGGCGTAGTTGATAACACAATACGTGTTTAGCAACGCGTAATTACTGTTGAATCTAAACCGTAGAATTTGGAAATTGAATTAATTGAATTTTCTTCTCCTATTTTTACCAGTCAAAATCAATGACAATTATAAATACATAATTTTGTCTCCATTATGTCAATTATGATATTTACATGGTTTAATGGCCGGCAGCTAGCTTGTCGTATTCCACGTGGATTTGCTTGGGAAGTTCAAGCTCGACAGAGTGATGAAAATAGGAAGGAACCACCAAACTTCCTTTTTTCCAAAACTAATAATCTAATATGATCTTTTTACAATTCAATTTTGACGAAATTACACTGGTCTCTGTCGAGAAATACAAAACTACACAATTTTTTCTATTTAATTTTTTACTCTTAAAATAAATTATATTTCTCTCTCCCAAGATATGTGAATATTATATTATTCTTTCCTCTCATATTAAAACATGCAATTTTATTAATTAAACTTAGCACTATTAAAGAATAATATTCTTTTAAAAAATAAAATATTAATTAATTAAATTATGTATTTTTTATTTTTATTATTTTATCAATTTACTCTTCATCACTTCACTTCATGTCCTAACATTACTTCCTGACTACACATTAAAGTTGCTTCTCTTCCTAGTTGCAGGAAAAGTAAATGCTTTGAGGACGATCCAAAATATCTACGAGGATGATCCAAAATATCTCATTGGCTTGCTGTTAATAGTATGTAAAAACGCTAGGAATATGATGTTATATCGAGAAACAATTTATGACTGAAAATATATATAATGAAAATTAAATAATTTAGTCACATATAGTTTTAAAAAAAACGCAAACATATCAAGAAGTGTTTTTTCAATAAAAAATTTCTTTAATAGAAATTACTGTTATGAATATTAATAAGTGGTTGTCATATTTATTGTACGTAGTTCACGACTATTTATATTATTTATATTTGTTCAATCCAAAAAATTAACCTAATGATATAAGATGTAGTGCGAACGCACATGTGAGAATAAATTTAAAAATATTTACTCATGAAGCTAGTTATCAAATTAATTGACATATTTTCCATTTTATCTAAAACGAGCAATTGAACAGTTTTATTAATATATATATGGGTCACTTAAATTAAGGGTGTTCAAATTTAAACGGATGTAAAATATTTTTAAAAATCATTAAAAAATGAAAAATCGAAGTAAATCAATTTTTTTTGAATTTATTTGGATTTTTTTTTTCAAACTGATTAATGTGATTCTTTTTGTGAATTAAATCACAACACTTATATTATTTTAGTGTCATATATTTTACGTGTATATTTGAGTTTAGAGTTTAGTGTTATGTATATAAAATTTATACATTTCTTTTTTAGACAATCTTTTTAAGATATGTTTTGACTTAAAATAGATGAAAAATTGAATAGATTTTTATTATAAAAGTTTAATATATTAATAAATTTCATAAATTATTATTAGTAAATTTTTAATATAATTTAATTTAAAAGATAAAAAAAATATAAATTTTAATGAAAAAACATTTTAATAAAAACAGCAAAAATCAAACTATAAAATATTAATTTGATTTGATTCAAATTTTATTTTAAATAAAAATCAAATCATTTGGTTCAAATAACTTTTAATAAATCACCAATCAAACCAAAACACAAATATCCTTTACATGAAACAACCATTTTAAGTAAATGACAAAAATTTTGTTGCTAAGATCTCCTTGATTATTATGTTACAAATATTACTATCACCAATGCTTAATTTAGATGTATAACTTTTTTTCCACTTTCGTGGCACTAAAATCTGCATTAATTTTCCCGTTTTAAGCCTCGCATTTCTTGTTATGCGTATATATGGTTGCTGCATATATGGATATACAGCATCAACTAACTAAGCAATTAATTAAACTTGGTAGAAATAATTCATGAATGGTAATTTGAGTATTAATTATAAATTGTTTAACGTGAAACAAAGAAGTTCTTATTCTAATTAATATTGATTGATGCACATGACTGGCATGAGTGGCTAGCTAGCAAACAAGAACGTTACATCGTAACAGTTCAAGCACTACTTCTCGATCAAAGTTGGAAAAATATAGGACTTCAGTCATCTATTAAGAAGAAAAGTTAAAATTTGTCTTTAAACGAACACTAATAAGAATAAATTTATATGTTTTGCTGCGCTTGAGGTAATTACAAGTGAGTTTCTTGTTTTCGTACATGACTTTGCACGCGGTACATGCCCAACACGCATTCCATATCTCGATCCTTCCCAGAAACATGTAGTTTGACCAAACTGGTAGATATCGAAGTGTTCAAAATAAAAGACAAACATAACAAGAAAGAAAATCTTAGAAAAACAGATTTCAATAATATATGTGATGAAAAAAAAAACATTCTTTAGGGCTTTTGTTTCAAACAGTACTTATATAAGTCCGAAGATCCAAGCAGTTGGAAACTGATTAAAACTTCGTAAGTGAGATTTGAACGTTATAGCCAATAGTTATATTAAGCAACAAAAATATTATGATATATATATATATATATATATATATATATATATATATACCAAAAACATCTCTAGCTTGGGTGATAATAATTGGAAATTAATTCCTTCAAAGTGTAAAAATAATTAAAATGAGTTCTGCCTTTTTCAATAATTTTTTACTATTTTGTTATAATTAACACTACTAATTATTAATTTAAACATACATATAGTTTGTGATAATTATTTATAAAATTTCCACTATTTTCCTTGAAATCCTTATATAATTCGCGATCGTGTCACATATACCATTTTAACTTTGAACATCGATACGAATGAGATGGTGAGTGGTACATGTTTATTTATTTTTAATACCATTCGTTCTATAGAGAGAGGAGGTCCCATGGTCACTTGCCCCATAGCTTTTGTGAGAAGTGAAAGAGATTGATTGATTTTTTATTGCCTTGACTCTTGACGCCAAAGTCGTTATATAATGTATGTATGCACACCGTAGGCTACAACGTTTTGTTCGGGCTAAGTACGTGCTACGCTATTTCCTTCAATATTCCTAGAACCTTCGGTATTGTTTATGCTTATTATTATAACATGAACTATTTTCTATGGCCCACAATATATATTTTCGTGTATAAAAGCGAAATGGTCTCTAGCTTTCGCCCCTCTCCTGCTTTATTAGTGCAACCTCAAATAACACACCAACCCGTTTAATTTCACTCTCGATCAGGATTCAGATTCTTCACTATAAATGGCTGCCAAAAGGTTTTTCAATGATTCTGATCAAGATCCTGAGAATCCTGGCGGAAAACGGATGAGAAATACTAGACCTTCTTTTGCTTCGTATGTACTGTTTGTATTAAATATCTAGCTAGCTAGTTAGGGTTTATTATTTAATTATGCTTGAATCTACTTGTTCTTCATTCCCTAATCTTTTTTTTTACTAGTTTATTTGATCCATTTATATAGCTTAACTATCGTACATCTTATACTTCAAGTTATCTTTTCATTCTTCTTATTCATCTACATATTTTCTTGACAGGGTTATAGGAGAAGTGGTTATGGTGAAAAACTTGGAGAACCTTTTCTCAGCCATGGAACCTTTGCTTAAAAGAGTGGTGAGTCATTGAGCTTCTCAAGAAGATTCATATATATGTAATAATATATGTATAGTTAGTTTAATTTGTTCTCCACATGCATATGGCAAGCTATATTAAGCCTTAAATTGTTACTATATATATTTGTCTTTGGACAACTTGTTAGCATTCATTGATTTGATGTAGTTTTCTCATTGATGTTAATTTATTTTAATTCTTTAATTTTGTTAGGTTGGCGAAGAAGTTGACCGAGTTATGAGACAATGGTCACGCTCCTTTGCTAGGTCTCCTTCATTGAGGCTCCAAGCAATGGATCAGCAACAACCTTCCGCTTTGCAACTATGGTTCAACAAAAGGCTTTCCCTTCCAATCTTCACAGGTAGCAGAATTCTTGATGTTGATGGGAACCCCATCAACATAGTTCTAATAGACAAAAGCAATGGCCAAGTGGTCCCCACAAGTCTCCCAAATGCCATCAAGCTAGAGATTGTGGTTCTTGATGGAGATTTTCCTCTTAATGATAATGATGAGGATTGGACTAGTGAGGAATTCAATAGGCACATAGTGAAGGAGAGAAATGGGAAGCGACCATTGCTTGCAGGAGAATTGAATGTGATCATGCGTGATGGAATTGCACCAACCGGGGACATTGAGTTCACTGATAATTCCAGCTGGATTCGCTGCCGGAAGTTCCGAGTTGCGGTGAGGGTGGCACCGGGGACTAATCAAGCCGGTGTTCGGATTCGTGAAGCCATGACTGAGGCGTTTGTTGTTAAGGATCACCGTGGAGAATGTAAGTTACAACAACCTGTGTTTCAATTCTTTTATATTATGAAGTATATATTCTTTTTTTTCCCTATTTTTTTAGTGGAAGTATATATAAGGATATAGTTCAACTCATCTGCAATATCATTGCGAATGATTTACAAACATGCCAAGTCATTTTATCATTTTCTACAAGAATAATAATATGTGCTAATTAAGAATAAGATCAGTATTCATTCTAGCTTTTGGTATGGTGTAAGTTTGTCAAATCATATCTTTCGATCATTTTACTCCAAGCTACCACCTAGTTTTGGTTCTGTCCAAAATTCCCTCTTCATTTATAGTTGCTACATTGAAAACCGATTCCGTTTGCAATGCATTGGAAAAAAGGAATTTCGAGAAAGTTACAGGAATGAATAATTCCTCTATGGACACCATAATAGGATATTATAAGATTTGAGCAAGGGTTTACTAATTATTATTTTAATGTAACTTGAGCTTTGGTTAATTATTTTTGTATGTATTAATTATGCATACACAGGGCGTATATGAATTGCAATTTTGATGTATTGGGTTGAAGTATACTCTTTGCACTCTCAAACTTAATCAAATTTGTTTGCCTATCAAACAAAAGGAATTGATATGATTAAGCTGATACATATGTAATGAGTGTCGATAGTTTCTTGGAAAACCTTCTCTTTAATTTTTTTTATCACTTATATGTTAAAGCGTTCTTTCTTTTTATATTTTATAATTCTATTCAATATTCTTTTTGTTAAAATGAATGTCAATTTCGATGAGGAACTTTGGTTGATATATGAATAATGTTCATTTTTAATCAAATGTTCTTCTCAATCTCACATTAATTGTATTCAAACTACTTATGTGCTTCATAAGCTTTGACCATCGTTTCGCTTTATTTTATTCGTAGTTGGTATTTGTTAATAACTACTATTGCTAATTAGTTGGTGTCGTGCCAAATAATAATTGTTCTGCAAATATTCTAAAATTTTTTTGATCATCAACTCATATAGGTTGTTGATAACTACTGCTGAGAAAGAAAAGTCTCTTGATTCAATCACTTCTGTCCTGATTATTAGAAGAACATTTGATAACAAGATATTTTAGTCTTCATAGATGTGCCCAAAAAATGACATAACTGACTTTGACAGATCTCATATTATCAATAACTACTCTTGATCTCATACTATCAATAACAAACATAAAATTTTTCGTATACCATAAATTACATTACAATATTTTAATGATAACTTTATCAATCCATGAAGCTTAGTGCATGGTAGGAAATCATGTTAATCAATCAGCATATCAGAACTGGTCATTAAATCACTCTTTGTATAACGATCACTATCCAATACAATATACATGTATTTTTTTAAGGAAATGTAAAATTTGTAGTAACATTTAAAAATATAATAATTAAAAATCTAATGATTTATTGGTATAATAGAGTTCAATATCAAATTGATTGTGGTTCCACATTTATTAATGTCACACTTTATGATAGTAATGGAAACACATTGGTTGTATCTCCAACTAGGACGGGCATATCCTTTTCATGCTTTTCGTGTTAGTTAGTTATGGTAAATCCGACACTTTTGTTTCTTCTGTTTTGTTTGAACATTCTTTTGTGATAACTGAACACTGACGGTCGGTCAGATACAGAGCTAAGAAACTTGTGCATCATGCAAAATAATAGCAAATAGATGCTCAAGGGTCCCACCAAAGGCAACCATATTAGTGTGAAATCAAGAAAATTTTAACCCAGTTGGCTAATCCCAGTTTATATATGCCAAAATAATTGTGACGTATAGTATCTTTTACTTTTATTGTCTGTTGTATATTATACGGACACCGATACCGATTTCTACTTTCTTTTTGGCAATTTGCTGGTTGTGGATCAATCTCAAGTCAATGGTTTCAACATCAAAGATATACTAGGCCAAGCACGTGCCTAGTGGTAATTTTCTTAATTAATTAGTGAGGACTCTTTTGGGGGGTCCATTTTTGAACTAGTAAGAATAATCTTATATTCATATTAATTTAACGTTGAGTTTATTTTCACATATATTGTTGCATCTAACATTTTTGCCAGTTGTGAAAGGAATTTACCATTGATATATGTGATATACTATATATATATATATATATATTTTATTTCGTACTAATTTTATTTTTATACATTTGAAGTGTACAAAAAACACCACCCTCCAATGCTTCATGACGAAGTTTGGCGCCTAGAGAAGATAGGTAAAGATGGAGCTTTTCACAGAAAATTGTCATCAGAGGGGATCAAAACAGTGCAAGACTTTCTCAAACTAGCAGTCATTGATACTCTTAAGCTAAGAAATGTATCTATCTATCTTTACATCATGTGTTTTTATTAGTCACAAAAACAATTAAATTTTTATTTATGAAGAAATTAAGTAACTATATGAAATTAATTATTTTTTGTTTGAAACCAGATTTTAGGCATGGGGATGTCAGACAAAATGTGGGAAGTCACTATCAAGCATGCAATGACTTGTGACATAGGGAGCAAGATGTACATTTATCGTGGACCAGAGTTTACTATTTTTCTGGATCCAGTGTGCAAATTAATAAGAGCAGATGTCAATGGACATACATTTTCCAACAGAGATCAGATGAGCCATTTGAATAAGGTACAATGAATATCATCTATTCATGGACTCAATTTGTTGCCTTAATTTGCACCCTTGTGTTGGATTTTTGTCCGCTAATTCATTTTAGTGGATGTTATTTTCTACATTTGCAGGCCTATATAGACAAATTGGTGAAAGAAGCATATGCTGGATGGAGTAACTTGGAGGAGATTGACGAAGTTCTGAATGATAACATTGCTTTGTTAACCCAAGGTATCTTCCATTCTAGGCCTTTTGCATGTCTATGCCAAATTATACATAATTAGAGGAATGCTAGAAACACTTTTTAAGAACTCAGTTCTTTTATAAGAACAACATTTCTACACTTAGCAGCCATGCCAGCAAGCTCTAGTTGTAGAAATTCATTAGAAGAAAATTTTATTACCAAGAACCCCTATAAGAGCTAGTTACTATTGGGAGATGACTTCACACACATTTTTTAAACATACTTTATTATTAGCTGAAATTGATTGGAAATAAAAAATATATATGTTGATTCAATCATAAAGTTATTGCTTAGTGTTCCATTTTATTTCATATTGTCAAAACTTCAAATTTTGTATTCGACAAATAACTAATTCCATTTTAATAACACTATATATAGTGATCATTTATTTGGATTCAGCCACAGTAACTGATGTTGATTTGATTATTTGAACATAATAACTATAGGTGACCAAACTGTGGAACAATTTGCAAACAATCAACCCGCAGCAGCCTCAGTAGTGACGACATATGATCAGAATCAGTATTTCAATGATAAATCTGGCAGCTATGTAGCCAACAACAATACACAAATGGGATGCTGCGAGTGGTCACTGAATCAAGCCTATAGCCCAGCACCGTTTGCCAATGGTTTTCCTTTTAGTTTCTCAGTGACACAATCAGATGGTGACATAACCGCTTCAGGTTCTAGCTCTGTCGATGTTGATGGAGCTACAAGGCATAATTAAGGTGTACCAAAAGTTCCTTTCATGCACCATGTACAGTACGTACTATATGTGTATGTAGGCTTGATTTATAAATATGTATAAGATGTTTGTGTAATTCATAAAATTTATAAATGTTCGTAAGTGATGGTGTGCCCCTAAATGATGCGGCCATGCAAAAAGGGATAAAAAAGGTCTAAACAAAGTAGTAAAGTACTTTGACTTCCTGCTGTATATACTACATACAAGCAAGTGTAAGCAATGTGGAGGAATCAAATTTGTCTTAGCATAGGTGCCAGGCTCATTTTAAGGATCATGGGAATGATGGGCATGGCTCCTGACTCCTGGATGGGCTTTGTTGCTTTGTTAACAAAGTGTTTAGCGATCACAAAACAGTATGTTGTGTTGTAAAATAACATCTATAATGCATGATATCCCCTTGTCTGCTTTTAGTTTTCCACATACTTGGTTTTGATTTGGATGCCTTGAATGTTCTTATTCTTTTCAGGCCTTATTAGACAAACTCGTAGGACAAAGGAAAATTGATCTATAAAAGGCTTGCTTAATGTTAAACTGTTTATACTGTTAGGTCAAGATGACAATATATAAAAGTTATAGCATATGATCCATGATAGTCTAATGCATGTTTGGATTGAATTTTGCAAATTTAAATTTGGGTTAAATTTAAGTTTACAGAGTTTGTAAAATCAACATAAGTCGTATTCTTACCAAACTGAGTTTTCAAAGAATTCCACAAGATAGACCTACAATGAGTAGAGTAATAGATATGTTAGAAGACAACATGCCTTTATTGGGGCATATGTTGATCTGTTAATAAAGTTTTAACAACCACAAAACAAACAAGTGTACTTAACTAACATCTGTAATGTGACGTTATCCACTTATATGGTTTCAGATTTCCCATTTTTTATTGTGGTATTCATGTTAAAGAGCCTTATTCTGATTAAGTTTTAAACCTTCCTGAGCTAAAAAAAAAAAGACAGGAAAAAAGCTCCTAAATGTTGCCCGGCCCATGTTCATTTGGTCAAGATAATAATAAGGCATAGATTTCGTGATAATTTTGGTTCGAAGGTTATTGATAATTTCAGTAAAAGATTTATCATGAAACTACCATGTTTAATTGAGACATAGCTGTAACAGGAGAATACGAAGGTGGTTCAAATGTCAAGCAGTTAAGTGGAAGAATTGTGGGAGGGAAAGTTGTAATCATATTTTGCTCCTATAAAATTAATTGTTCTTTTATATTTTGTTTGACATGGTCCTTTGTTGGTCGTATTTAAATTAAAATATACATTGTAAAATAAGTGATGTAGATCATTATCGTGCTTGCTAATCACAAACATGACTTTCATTGTGATTGCTTAAAAAAACTAACTTACCCTCTAGTGGTAGAGACTTCTCGATTTGCGAAAGGGGAGGATAATTGTAAGCTGCCTTCCTTTATATAGGTAAAGAGTGTGTTTTCAACGGGTTTAAGGCACAACAACTTGACCATTAAATTTTAGATTTTAATATATAGGATCTCTGTTTAAATTAGGGCCCATTATACGGTTAAGTAATTGATGGCCATAATCCTTCATGAACTAGCATATACTGTTGGTAATTACTGTTTATTGATGGGCTAAAATCCTTTGGTATAGTATATGTCTAAGTAAATTAGCATTAAAACAAGAATAACCAATTTCAAGTTCTGCATACTGCAATTTCAAGTTCTGCGTACTGCAATTTCCTATCCATACATGAATTACCTTCCTTATATTCAACACATCTTTATTTCCAAGCGAGGGTGACCTTACCTTCTTAATGATCTTTTTGAACACCAGACAAGTCAAATTGCATTAAAATCTATTAAGTAATATTAATTAAATATTCAGTCCTTTATTGTTCAAGGCAAATCAGAAAATCAGTCTTAATAACCGAAGTAATCATAGGATTATTTCACATGCCTACTAAATAGTCTAAATCCTGCAATTCTGTAAGGAACCATAAGAAATACTCTAAAAAAGGGAAAACAAAATCGATGGATGGTGACTACTGGATTGTATAATTATAACAAAAGAACTTAATTAATGCATCTGAAATTCTTCTCTCTCATGTATGCGAATAACCCCGTTATTGCTACTTCCATCATTTGCAATACGTGACATCTGGGCTTCTGTAAAGACCAGTGTAGTCTAAGACACCAAAAGTGCACCCAAGGGTACTGAAGCGAGATGATAGGAGACTTGGTACTTTAGGAAATTCTAGATCTGTTGATAACGGTAAAATAGTTAGAATGTAAAAAAATAACTAGTTGTCACTTGTCAGTCTTTGGGACTCTTAGCAGCTACCAGCTCATAGCTTTGTGAAATAAACATCTTAATCTTTATTATATTAAGAAATGCATACTCTTTTATTTTTACCATGAATATTATGCTTGAGTAGTTAATTATCATAACTAAGTAAAAGGGTGTATTCAATATCTGTCTGTCGACGTGTCTTCTTTCTTGCTTTAAGAAAAATGCATTTCAAATGGGTTAAGATTTTAAAGAATTTTTTTTTATAAAAAAGTCATGAGGTATTTAATCAAGATTTTTAAATAATAGAAATAAGTCTTATGATATTTAATCAAGACTATTAGGATTTTTTTAAGGAATTTAATAATTTTTTATTGATATTCAATTAAGGGATGTTATGACTTATAATATTTAATTAAGACTGTTAGATTAAGATTTTGAAAGATTGTTTTAGCATAAAAAACTCTTATAGATTTAAAAATTATATAGGAATGTTATGATTTATTAGATTTCTTTACAAGACTTTATTATTTGAACTTTAATAGATATATATCATAAGAATTTAAGAGATTTGAAAAAACTTTATAGATTTATAAGATTTTAAAAGAATATGTGAATTTTAAAAACACATTCAAAATTACTAAGAGTTAGGGAAAAAATAATAACAAACAATGAGAGTAGAAACAAATAACACAAGAAGGGAATGAAATTGTGTTTTTAGAAATTTTAAATTTTTATAAAGACTGAAAACATGTTTTATTGTCTAATGCAGATGATTTAACCTAAAAACACTTAGAAATTTTTTGATTAAGACTTTATCAGAAAATGGGAAAAATAGTTTTCTTTGAAGAAAAAAAGAGATATAGGATCTAAAAACAAATTCAAACTCTTTGTCAGTTCAAGCAACAAAAAACACACAAAAAACTTATATTGGTGCATCTCAAACTTGAGACTATGTCTAATTCTTGACAACTAACAAATTTTCACTAACTTATCAAAGTTACAAGTAATTTATTGTAATTTTTTACTCTTACACTTGCAAGTTTTACTTCAAACTTGACTTAAACCAGCATTCTTTGTCCTATAAAGTAATTAATATTACTAGTTATAAACATATTAACAAGTTTTGTTGGAAGGCTACACATTGACTAAATATATATTCGTCTTACTGTCAAATATAACACTCAACATTTTTAGTCTTTTCTCTCAAGATATACATGATATTTTGAGAACTTAGTATCTATACAAAATTTTACAGAAAACTTTATAAGAAAGAATGAAAAAATGATTTGCGTAGATGATTCGTGTCTTGTTTATTTAAAGTTTCTTTTATATATAGTTTTCATCACCAAACATCCATTGTCTCACAACGGTTGAATTCTTCATTTTGATCTTCGTATGAAGTCTTTGAGTATGTTAGAGCATTTAATGTGCACACCCCTTATTTATGCAAAATCCCTGATAATAAATTAGCGTGTCTTGTGCTTTAACATGAAAGTCAATTCTTTTATCATTGTAGATTTTATAACAACAAAATATGTCTTTTGATGAAGATTAACATCTTTTAAATTATGGATTTCATTTATTTTCCATAGGACTTTTACATATTGTAGGATTAATTCATATTTATAATAATAAACAAAATTAATATGGCTAGTCTATTTCAAATGGTTTTGAAAAAGGCTATTGTTGCCCCCGAAAAATTTTTTTTTAAAGAAAATTTAAATCAACGCTTTATATACAAGGTTATAAACCCGCTCAAAATATAGTTGTTTTTATAACAAGATGCACAGCAACAAACACACTAAATATATAGGCACCAATGAAAGAAAAACTAAATTATTGAAACAAACA
>CM023949.1:26993019-27004247 GCA_013407115.1 Glycine latifolia | reverse complement strand
ATATATATATATATATATATATATATATATAAGTCAAACTAAATGACGTTTAACCAGCTAGTTTGATGGCTTTCATAAAAATGGTGTTGACTATTTGGAAGTAAACATTAAAATGAACACACTCAGCCTTAAAAATTTTGGTTCTCCAAACATGTACTTATCCAGTAAGATTTTTATTCACTGGCTGCAGTGTCTTTGTCACGTTAGTGATGTTGTGACTAGATTTTTTTTCCTAATTTATATTTTTATTCAATACATCAAGACAAACTTAACCAAAGGGGAATGATAAACTAGAGGAAAATTAATGTACGAGGTATAGAATTGAAGAAGAATCAGATACATGTGTTTTGGATTGTTTTAGTGTTTTTTTTTTTAATTAGAGTTAAAGTTTATCTCGAGTGTTATAAAAGCTATCATTAATTAAAGGTTAGTATAAATTATTAAAATAAAACTGTAATTCTAAGAATTGTACTTAAAATACAAAATTGTATCTAATTTTTGTGCTATAAAATATATATATTGAAGGTGGAAAGGAAAAATTCAAAAATAATACGTGCTTTCCTGGAAAACGTACCGTTGTCCAAAACTAATTGTGCAAGCCAACTGGTAATACGTTAATTAATTAAACTAAAACTCTCCACCTACATTTATTAATTAACTTAATTAAACCCTCCACCTACCGCATTTGTATTATTTTTAATTTTTCCCTTTTATTAAAAGAAAATCATTTACTACTACTACGTTTGAGATAAGGCCATAAGGGAATGAGATCGAGTCTCCTACTACTTTTCCCCTTTTATACATTGTTATAGTAGTTAATACATGTTTATATAATGTTCTTAACGAAGAGATTTTTATATAGAAAGGAATCCAAAAATACTGATGCAAAGTTAGGTAAAGGGGATATAAAATAGCAGTGTTTGTGTATTCACCATTGTGCAAAGAAACATAATCTGCGGACTAAATAATTATAAATAATTATGACTTAATATCCAATTTTTGATCCCTTAGTTTACTTAAAAAATTCAAATAAATGCTTTAATTTTTTGATTATACAATTGAGCTCCGTAGTTTTGAAAATTGATCCAATTGAGTTCTTTCGGTTAAGTAGATTAACGGACCTCATACTTCACATTTTCTAATTGGTTTAATTGAAGAGGTGCAATGTTAGCTGTTTAGGGTTCATGTGCCCAAACGGAGATGAGGAAGATGAACGGGGTCAGGTTCCAGCGCCACCGTGAGTATAGGGCAGCGACCATGGCATTGACGGGTTCCTTTTTTACTACTGTTTATGGAGTTGCCGTTGAAAATTTCCTGGGGTTTTAAATTCTTCACGATTCTATTGTTGGTTTTGCTTGCTTTTGCAATAAAAGATGTTTGAGAAAGTTGGAATGAAATTGGTTTTGGGTTTAATGTTTTAAAATAATATTAAATAAAGTGACGATTATAAACTGCCATTATTTTTAAACTTTTGTTATATTTATTTTATTTTATTTTATTTTACAGTAACGGCTTTAAGCGCCCCATTATTCGTCATTAATAATGACTGAAAAAACTTAAACTACCATAAATTTTAATTGGACGAAATGATCCAATTAAGTCAATTTTAAAAATTAAGGAAGCCAATTACATAATCAAAAGAGTAAGAAATCTATTTAAAATTTTTAAATAAACTAAAGAACCAAATTAAATATTAAGTTAAATAATTATTCTGTAGTTCTCATTCAACTTACATCAGACATGGTTGTCCTTATTTAATTTCCCCAGTTATCCTCTGACTAATTAAACTATATAAATTAAATAAATAAACACTTATTTTAGCGTTGTACATTACAAGTTTCAACTACGGCCATGGGCTCCTGATTTTTTACCTAGTTAGCCCAGCAGCCCTGTAACTCAGCTCCTAAGCCCAAGCTCAAATTCAGTAACTCATTCCCCACCCACATACCCAACCAGGTCCACCTTATTACATACATGTAAAATAAATTTGAAAAACAGAGTTAAATGTTAATGATCAAATAATATTTAAAAATAATTTATCACTCAATTTATTAATCAAATTCACTAATTTTATTCACTTAAAAATTTTAGATGCTATCGTTCAGTTATGAAATTAATTATTTATCATATTTTAAAAAATTAGCCTTCATAATTATTTTCTGATAATGTCCAATAGACAAAATTACGTAGTAAGTTTAGAGTCAGAATTTTAAGCTCAAATTGAACTTATTAAATAAATTTAGTATATCAGTTTCTCCCACATACCAATTCTCTATTGGAATAATAAATACTATAATTTAAAAATATGTAAACACTTTTTTAATTAAGTTGTGTATTATCAATGTAAATTTTTTTACATCATCAAAAAAATTAGGATGAATTTTATGATAATTATTATAAAAGTCAACAAATGTATTATATAATTATTTTTTATTGAATGACAATGTAAAAAATATTTATACTATCAATATATTTTAATTAAACTAAAAAAAATCATTTAACCTTGGTTTGTTACTTATAATGTAGTGTTTTGCTGATTTAGTTCCATTTTTTAGCATATCAAAATCAAATGTAAAAATGGTATATCTTTATCTTCTTGTTATTTTATATACATTGATACACACCTCTCAAAATTAAGGAAAATAATAAATGTCCACTCCATGTTGATGTAGAAAAAAGATATTATGTGTAAAATTAATAAATACACTTTAAGAAAAGAGACTATTTTTTAATGTTCACATAACATATTTCTTTATAACTGATGTGACAAATTTTATATTTACACAACCTGTGGTTGACTTGAATTACAATAAGATGAAAACAGAAACCAATGAATAAAATAATAAAATATCTTAAAAACATAATATGGAAGAAGTAAACTTGGATAGTCTAAACTACACTAATTAACACAACGAAAAATCAGTCAAATAAAGCATCCAAAATGAATCACAGCATCGAAATGAAGCCACTACAAAGTCAATCAAATTTTTTTTTATCGATAAATATTAGTTATTAGAATAAATTTTTGTTAGTAGAAAGAATCCAATTCATGACCTTTTACTTCTTTCATTTTCTTTTAATCATCTAATCCACATTATATCTCGATAGTCAATCTAATCTAGCTGTTACAAATATAATTAAATTCTAAATCTTAATAAAAGCAATCACTATATATATATATATGTGTGTGTTTTTGCAAATATAATTAAATTCTAAATCTTAATAAAAGCAATCACTCTGAAAAGTACAAAGATTTCACTGATAGAAAAAATCTACAATATTTTTTCAGAGATAAAACGAGTTCTTGTACCTTTTTCGCAACTTTTGACTTCAGTTCTGCCATCTGAGCATAAGCACCTCGATTGCTTAGTGACTGGATCGAATCTGCAACAATAGCCATTAGACTCCTCGCACACTGCAGAATCCTGAGCTCTCATCCAATCAAGCACGAATCCTTTCTTGATAGCATCACCAAAACCAGTGATCAAGCCACTAATTCAATCTCATCCTGCTTCACTGTCTCCACAACATGTTCCTCACAGTGCCTATGCCAATCATAGCCATCACTTTCAGCTTCATCCCCGGCCATAAACACATAAGATTGATTCATATGATCTTTCAAGCACCCTATAGACTGAACAGATGAATTATAAGAACTGCAGTTGAAATAGAAACTGAGGTTAAAATCTAGTGAGCTGAAAGACAAAGGGGGATTTGCATAGGGAAACATTGTGTTGTGCCCTAGCACATGGTTGTCCCAAAACATCTATGTCAATAAGTGTGACTGAATGATCATCATAGTTTATATCAGTGACTTGGTATATATGTGTCACTTGGCAAAATCATGATGGCATGGTCATCCAAGCATTCACGGCCAAATTCAGGATAACCACAATATTCGATGGTTTATTTTTTAACTTTGAACTTTGAAGTCCTATTGGGTTCAGAAAAATCTTTGGGATGTTAATATTAAAATCATGTTTCAAGAATATAAAAATCAGAAACGCGTGCCTGCCACGTTCCTTAAATATTATAAACTTCCTACATTGCATCTGTTCAATGCTTTTGGCCAAGTGGAAGTAAATGTATTCATGGGGCTGTCAGATGTCAGATGAAAGAGCCAAAGTGGAACACCAAGCTCGCATATAACAAGATCAAAACTTTGCAATTTGTAGTAAATGGTGTTGAATGAAGTAACCATTCTGTGGGCGGGTAACATAAATTTGCTATTAGTGCTTTTAATAAATAAATAAAAACGTTTATTATGTCTGTAGAATAATATGCGCAACAGAGATAAAGGAAAGAACAATTAACATACAGATTTTACATAGAAAATTCTTTCGCAAAAAATCACGGACACCGGAGAAGCAATTCACTATGTTGAAAAATGATACGAGAGAGTATACTAGCGGCTAAGTTACAGCAACATATATATTGTAACTGCTAATGTAAAACCCTATCACAATAAAACAGTCTCTTATCTTGGTTATCTAGTTTTATTAATTTTGTGTGGGCTTATTCTGCTTCATCTTTTGTTTTGGATTTGGTCTTTCAACAGACTTGACCTAGGATAACTTGATAACGAGTATAGTCGGACATTTAGGTGCCTGTTATATCCTACACCTCCCAAATGGCATCCTGAACCTCCCAATTTTTATATATTAATTCCAAAACTACTCTTTTTTTGTAAGCACCTCTTAATATATTATACCTTCCTCTTCCTGCTTAGCATTCCTCCTCTTTGAAACTCCAAGAGCTTACTCCTCATGACCATGAGCTTCCACAACCACGAGCTTCCTCAGCATTGAAACTCCAAGAACTTCCTCTTTGTCTCTCCGTCGTACGCAGTGGTTTTATTCCCGAACAGTCATTCCAAAACAGGTGTTCTAGAATACTCATTCTGCAAAAGCTGTTCCAAAATAGGCGGAACATCTATTCCGGAAAAGGAATTCCAAAACGCAAACCCATCCACACCAAAACCCAACCTCCACTAGAACCCAAGCCCAATCCCACCAAAAACCAATCTCAACCCTACAGAACCCAAACCCTGTTGGATAAGTTTCGCTTTAATGCTTGGCCCAAATCCCCAAAAGCACTAAAAGGGGAATGTTTGACTTGGGCCCAATTCCCGAGGGTGTTTACCTCGGCCCATTCCATGTTTAGGGAATAGAATCCCTAAACCTAATTCACTCTCTATAAATGCGTCATTTATAGATGGAGGAGGCAGACTTGAGACAGAGAAGAAGAAGAACGTAGTCGAGAGTGTCTCCTGTGAGTGTGTCTCTGGCGAAAGGCTATTGAGAGTGAGAGTTTCCGAGAGGTTGAGTGACCAACCCTTGTAGAGTGGTTCCCTCCATTGTTGGTGAGGTTGAGCGTTTACTCCGGCGTGCGGCCGTGGAGTGTGATTGTAACCATTATTATTATAGTGGATTGATTTCTGGACAAGGTCTCGTGGGTTTTCCAGTGTTCTGGTTTTCTCCCACGTAAAGTTATTACTGTGTCTGTTGTTACTCTTCTGTTCTTCCCTTTGCATTTGTTATTTACGTTTCTGCATTTATTGTTTGATTCTGGGTCGAGTACGTGACTCCCCAGTTTGTTGTTTGTCACTATTTGGTGGTAGCGGAGAAGCGCACCTCCGCCGAGAATACCACAACAGAGTGGTATCAGAGCCCCAGGTTCGGCAGTTCTGAGAGAAGGAAGGAGACAGGATGGAGACCAGTGGTGCTACTATCCATGATGGGGATATGTTCAAGTTGATCGCAGACAACTTCACCTACTGGAGGCCGATGATGGAAGATCATCTATATTACAAGGACTTGTATGATCCCATTGTCCTTGATGAGAAGCCGACCGGCAAGTCGGACAGGGATTGAGAGATCCTGAGTCGGAAGGCAGTGGCCACGATCAGGAAGTATATTGACAAGTCATTATTTGAGCATGTGTCTGAGTTCACCAATGCGTTCGAATTGTAGAACAAGTTGGAGTCCATGATTCAGAAGAAGACTCCGAGAAACAAGGCACATCTCGTCTGCCGGCTTGTGAAGCTGGAGTACACAGAAGGGATGAGCATGATCGAGCACCTCAACACATACAAAGGTATTGTGAACCAGTTGTCCAAGGTAGAGATGAAAATTGACAACGAGATGCAGGCTTTGTTGTTGCTGAGTTCATTGCCAGAGAGTTGGGATATCCTGGTAGTGACGTTGAGCAACTCGGCTCCTGAAGGGAAACTGGAGATGGATGTCGTAACCGACAGCCTTCTAAATGAAGAAGCCAGGAGAAGAGAACGAGGTGTATCCAGCACGTTCGACGCCAACGTGGCTGAGAGGAGTAAGTTCGACTTCCGGACTCGAGGAAAGAGCCGAGGTCGTGAGAGGCGGGATAAGTCCCGAGATTGGTCGAAACCGAGGAGTGAACTGAAGTGCTTCTACTGCGGGAAGCCCGGGCACAAGAAAGCCGACTGCTGGACTTTGAAGAAAGATGAGCAGAGTGGGTCTGTGAAGTCAGACCAGAGTTCATAGAAGAATAGCACCACGGCAGTAGTTGCCAGTGCCAATGCCGAGGTATTCCTCTTGAGAGAGGATAACACTGTGAACGTAGCCTTCGATGACTGCACCTGGATAGTGGATTCAGACGCTTCTTTCCACGTGACCCCGCACAGAAGGTTTTTCTCCTCCTACCGGAGTGAAGATTGTGGAGCTGTGAAGATGGGGAATCAGGTAACCAGCAAGATTGTTGGTATCGACGATGTGACCTTGACCTCGGAAGTAGGGTGCCGGATCGTGCTGAAGGACGTGAGGCACGTACCTGACATGCGGCTAAATCTAATCTCGGTTGGAAAGTTAGATGATGTCGGGCTCGTAAACAGCTTTGAGGACTGTAGATGGAAGCTGGCCAAGAGCAATTTGGTGATGGCCAGAGGAAAGAAGGAAGGCTCCTTGTATGTAATGCAAGGAAGGATGTGTGGCGGTGAAGCCAACACGGTTTTTGATGGTTCAAGTCTAGAGCTGTGGCACAAGCGTCTCGGCCACATGAGCGAGAAAAGACTTGAAATTCTGGAGAAGAAAGAGCTATTGACCTGGTTGAAGGGCTAAGTGCTGGAGAGTTGCTCACACTGCCTAGCTGGGAAGCAGCACCGGGTTTCGTTTGCGAGACCAGATCAACCGCGGAGACGGAGGCACATTCTAGACCTCGTCCATACTGACGTCTACTCCATGACGGAGAAATCGCTTGGAGGCGCGCAGTATTTTGTCTCTTTCATTGACGACCACTCCCGCAGAGTGTGGGTTTACCTTATGAAGACTAAGGGTCAGGTTCTCCAATACTTTAAAGAGTTCCACGCAATGGTGGAAAGGGAGACTGGAAGAAAACTGAAGGTGGTCAGATCAGATAATGGTGGTGAGTACAGGGGTCCCTTTGAAGCTTACTGTAGAGAAGTCGGGATCAGATTGAAGAAGACGCCCCCCCAAGACGCCTCTGCTGAATGGGTTAGCTGAGAGGATGAACCGGACTATCGAGGAGAAGATCTGAAGTATGCTTTCCAACGCAGGGTTGTCGAAAGGATATTGGGGAGAGGCAGTGAGAACCGCGGCCGATCTGATAAATCTCTCACCATCTTGACAGCTGAATGGAGAGATTCCAGAAGAAATCTGGACAGGTCAGAAAGCGACCTATAAACATCTGAGGGTGTTTGGATGCAGAGCCTTCATGCATGTCCCTAAAGATGAAAGGGCGAAGCTGGATGCGAAGACGAAGGAGTGCATATACCTCGGTTCACCGAAAACCGAGTTTGGCTTTAGACTATGGGATCCAATCAACAAGAAGATTGTGAGAAGCCGAGATGTAGTCTTCCATGAGGATGAGACCATCCATGACATCTCGAAGCCCCAAGTCCGGGTTACTGTCCGAGGTGAAGAACCCGTCCCTCAAGTGCATGTTGAAGCAGGGGGAGAAGCCAATGAAGAGATCGCTGAAGGCGATGTTGAAGATGACGACCAGCAAGATGCCGATGATACCAGAACCCGGAATGAAAGTCAAGAGCCGAGTTTCGAAGACGATGAAGAAGAAGAATAGCCAAGATACCCCACAAGAGAGAGAAGACCTTCTACAAGGTATCCATCTGATGAGTATACCGTAATTGCTGAGGAGGGTGAACCCCAGAGTTACGAGGAGGCGGTGGAGAGCCCAGAGAGCGGCGAATGGGAGAAGGCCATGCAAGACGAGATGAAGTCGTTGCATGAGAATCAGACGTATGAGCTGACCGAGCTACCCAAGGGGAGGCGAGCTCTGAAGAACAAGTGGGTGTATAAGATCAAGCAGGAGGAGAACGGCAAGAGGCCGAGATTCAAAGCCCGGATTGTAGTGAAAGGCTGCAACCAAAAAAATGGGATAGACTTTGATGAGATATTCTCTCCTGTGGTGAAGATGACCTCGGTCCGAACTGTTTTAGCAATGGCAGCTGTTGCGGACCTGGAGGTGGAACAGATGGATGTAAAAATGGCATTTCTTCATGGTGAGTTGGAGGAAGAAATCTTCATGGAGCAACCAGAAGGGTTTGAAGCTCTGGGATCAGAAGGCATGGTGTGCCGACTGAAGAAGAGTCTCTATGGCTTGAAGCAAGCACCTCGCCAGTGGTACAAGAAGTTTGATTCCTTCATGACCAATCACAAGTTCATGAGGACGGAGGCCGACCACTGTGTTTTTGTGAAGAGGTACGAGACTGGTAACTTCTTGATCTTGCTACTATACGTGGACAACATGTTGATAGTAGGACAAGACAAGGTGAAGATTTTCGCCCTGAAGGAGGCGTTGAGATCATCCTTCGCGATGAAGGACCTCGGTCCAGCAAAACAGATCCTTGGGATAAAGATTATCCAGGATAGGAAGAAGAAGCTACTGTGGCTAAGTCAGGAGAAACATGTTGAGAAGATCCTGAAGAGATTCAACATGGACAAAGCCAAGACAGTGAGCACCCCCTTGGCCGGACATTTGAAGCTGAATGAGAGGCAATGTCCGAGGTCGGATGAAGACTGAGAGGAGATGGAGAAGATCCCCTACCAATCTGCAGTCGGAAGCTTGATGTATGCAATGGTTTGCACCCGACCCGACCTGGCGCATGCAGTTGATGTGGTAAGCCGGTATCTTTCGAACCCCGGCAAGGAGCACTGAGAAGCAGTGAAGTAGATCTTCAGATACCTCCGAGGAACGACCAAACTGTGTCTTCAGTTTGGAGGAAGCAAGGCCGAGTTGCAAGGCTACTCAGATTCTGACTTAGGGGGAGATTCCGACTCGAGGAAGTCGACGATGGGGTATTTGATGACCCTGGCTGGAGGGGTAATCTCGTGGCAGACAAGACTGCAGAAGTGTGTGGCACTGTCAACAACTGAGGCCGAGTACATTGCCGCGACCGAGGGGTGCAAAGAGTTGTTGTGGATGAAGTGTTTTCTCCAGGAGCTCGGCCATAATCAGGACAAGTATGAGCTGAAGTGTGACAATCAGAGCGCCATTCACTTGGCGAGGAACTCGACGTATCACTCCCGCACCAAGCATATTGATGTGAGGTATCATTGGATACGGGATGCGGTGGAGGCCGAGAAGCTCACACTTGGGAAAGTGCACACAAGTCAGAATTGGTCTGACATGATGACGAAGCCGGTGCCAGCAATGAAGCTTGAAGATTGCTGTGAAGGAGCCGGTCTTGTGAAGACGGCATGATGAAGCCGAGGGGTAGAGGCCGAGTTGCAGAGTAAAGACCTCGGACCTCAGTGGAAGACCAGATTATGCCGGGTTGCCAAAGTGTCGCATTGAAAGCGGAAAGGGGAGAATTGTTGGATAAGTTTCGCTTTAATGCTTGGCCCAAATTCCCAAAAGCACTGAAAGGGGAATGTTTGACTTGGGCCCAATTCCCGAGGGTGTTGACCTCGACCCATTCCATGTTTAGGGAACAGAATCCCTAAACCTAATTCCCTCTCTATAAATGCGTCATTTATAGATGGAGGAGGCAGACTTGAGACAGAGAAGAAGAAGAACGCAGTCGAGAGTGTCTCCTGTGAGTGTTTCTCCGGCGAAAGGCTGTTGAGAGTGAGAGTCTCCGAGAGGTTGAGTGACCAACCCTTGTAGAGTGGTTCCCTCCATTGTTGGTGAGGTTGAGCGTTTACTCCGGCATGTGGCCGTGGAGTGTGATTGTAACCATTATTATTATAGTGGATTGATTTCTGGACAAGGTCCCGTGGGTTTTCCAGTGTTCTGGTTTTCTCCCACGTAAAGCTATTACTGTGTGTGCTGTTAATCTCCTGTTCTTCCCTTTGCATTTGTTATTTACGTTTCCGCATTTACTGTTTAATTCTAGGTCGAGTACGTGATTCCCCAGTTTGCTGTTTGTCGCTATTTGGTGGTAGCGGAGAAGCGCACCTACGCCGAGAATACCACAACAAACCTAACCCCACACCAAATAGAAAGAAACTTACCTTCAATGACATCGTGACGATGGTGCAGGGGGGAGGAGGATCCGCGGCATCGAGACAAGGGTGTAGGGGGGGAAAAAAACTGATTATTTACATTTTTTTAGGAAAACTTGAGGATGTATGTAATAATACAATTCAGAGCTTTAATGGAGACCAGAGCTACATATTACAACAGTTTATGGATGAAACTGTTATCCTAAATTACTTGCCTCACAAAAATATTGTGTCAATTTACGGGTGTGCTTCTCATCACGAGGAATCTCTGCTAGTGACTGAATGCCTATCCAATGGCAATCTTGATGCTCATCTTCATATTGAAAAGGACGAAAACATCACACTACCTTGGCTTAAACGATTGGATATAGCCATTGATATTGCAAATGCATTGGCCCATCTTCACAATTACGGCATCATCCACCGCAATGTGAAGTCCAGCAATATTCTCCTAGATGTGAACTTCTGTGCAAAAGTTGGTAACCTTCTTTTGTCGCAGAAACTTCCAGATGGAGTTCCTGTTAATGCCACCCATGTTACTAGTGATAGAGCAGGGTCCTGTGGTTATATGGACCCATAGTATTTGACAAAAGGCCAGCTTAGCGTATAAAACGATGTTTATAGCTTTCAGAAAGGGTTGTGTAAGCTTCTATCATCAAAGCTGGCAAAAGACTGGGTTCTGAATGAAGGGGATAATATTGCTACCATATTAAGCAAAAAAAATGGAAAACCAAGCTTTGGTGGAGCTGTTGGATCCAAGACTTGGCTTCA
>CM023949.1:26954909-26993009 GCA_013407115.1 Glycine latifolia | reverse complement strand
ACTCAAACCTTAAGATCAAGCAGGTGATGACTGCTACAGCTGAGCTTGCACTTATGTGCATGAAATGTCCACAAGAATTAAGGACAAACATGGAACAGGTGCTAGAGATTCTCAATGGCATAATGCCAGGGAGAAGTGAAACAGACTCTTACTCAACAAAAGGTACGATAAAACCATATTATGCCTCTTTTTTCTTATTTTCTTTATTTTCTAGCTTCTATGTGAGTGTGTTTGTCAACAGACTGAGGGTAAAAGGTTTTATTTATGTCTTATAATTCAGATGTCTCAGCTTTGAAAATCTTCCACCATGCTGAACTTGAAGAAGCTACTAACAATTTTGACAATTTCCTTGGAAAGGGAGGGTATGGAAGTGTGTACTATAGTGAGAGGCTAATGAGTCTGCATATTTTAAATCAGTGTTCCTTGTAAGAAATATGCATATGTCTATGTTAATTTGTTCTGATGGCATGTCATTGTATTAGGAAAACTTCAAGATGGGTGAGAGGTTGCAATAAAATGTCTCCATGACAAGAACGAGACAGAAGAGACCATTAAGCAATTCATGAAAGAAACTGAGATCTTAGGTCTCTTGAACCATCAAAATCTGGTTTCACTTTATGGTCGCACTTCTCCCCATAGCAACAAACACATGTTAGTGTACGAGTACATCTCCAATGGCACTCTTACTAAACATCTTCATGAATCTTCCCGTGGTAAACTGCCATGGCACACTAGCTAGATTGAATATTGCCGTTAAAACTGCAGCTGCCTTGGTATATCTTCATGACTCAGGTATCGTCCATCGTGATGTAAAAGGGAGTAACATTCTGTTGGATGAAAATTTTACTGTTAAAGTTGCAGATTTTGGATTCTCACGGTGTCTTCCGGATCATGCTACTCATGTTTCAACTATTCCAGTAGGAACTCGTACTTACATAGATCCTGACTACTATGAATCTGGAAGAGTCAGTGATAAAAGTGATGACTATAGTTTTGGGGTGGTCTTGTTCGAACTCATATCATCCATATGCCCAAGTTTAATTGAAGGCACAGATTATGATTATGATTCTCTCTCACAGTTTGCAAAGACAAATCCAAAACCAGGAATATAATGAGGTAGTGGATCAAAGTTTTTGGTTTGGTTCCGATAGAAACATTGTGGAAATGATAAAAGCAGTGGCAAATTTCGCATTTCTGTGTGTCCAGTCTCCCAAGGAATTCAGACCATCCATGAAAAAGGTGCTAGAGACGCTGGAGGGAATAAGGAAAGGAACATGTTGATTCAATCAGATAACATAGTCTCTGTTCATAGTACCAATAAATGATTACATGCAATGTTGTTAAAACGTAGTATCAACGCAGAAATGGTGGGGGTGAGCAAAAACGTGAAACGTAAACGAAACGTAAGAGTTTACTACATACACAAAAATAAATAAATATCCAACATATATATAATTAAAACACACCAATACACAAGTTATCACAAATTTAAGTCCAAACACTAAGGAAATAAAATAAGTTCAAACTTAGTCATCATAAAATAAGTAAAGTGTATTAATAATATAAAAGACTGTAAATAGAAACTATCTAAATTAAAACATAAAAGCCTATTTCGAAAATGTAATATGGAACTGCAGAAAGAAAAAAGGTGGGAACAGAAAGCAAATTAGGCCCAAATAAGGAAAACCTAGCATATATTCTTCTTTTCTCCTAGTGCTGCGCCGTTTCTCCCCTTCTCTTCTTCTTTTCTCCTTCTCTTTGCAATGCTGCACCGTTTCTTTTTTCCTTCTCTTCTTCTTTTCTCCTTCTCTTTGCAGTGCTGCGCCATTTTTCTTTCTGGTTTCCATTACCGTGAGCTGTTTTCATCTAAATCAGTGACCTCCTAACTTGCAACGGTTTTCGATGACGGGAATGGTGGCCAAAAACCCTGATGAAAATTGTGTTAAAAAAAAAAAACTGAGTCAACTCGGTAAACTCGCCGAGTCAACCGAGTTGACTCGTCGTTTGAAACTGTTTGCCCCAAAAACCGTTTCAAGGTGCGTTTCGACACGATTTTGAAGGGCAGAAACGTAGAATCGTCCGTTTTAACCGTTTGAAACGACGTTTTAACAACACTGATTACATGATTCGAGCTTCACTTTGTATGATTATTTCACTTTCACTATTGATCATTTGAATCAAACAATAGGCATGCTGTTTTCTTCTCATCGTTTCCTATTTATGTTTTTTCTTTATTTAGTTATCTAACTGCAGTTACACCATTTATATAACCCAAAGGGTTGGCGCATACAAGGTCGTGCTGCATTCATATGGTGAGAACAATTTATTTAGTGGAAGAACTTGTATTCAATTCCCACTGTATGCAGAATTTCCTTGGACCAGTATCAGTCACATACTGCTAGCATAATTTGTTCTTGACCTGATGGGTTGGGAGACACCTTAGTCTCTGACCCAGGAAAAAAAAAGAATTACACCATTTATATATTCCCATATATATTGCACTTCAAATCATCCTTTTCTCATTTAGTTACCATACTAGGATGCTTTACCAATATTATCCACTGTGATGAAAATCCTGAGTATTATACCATTTCCATCTCTCTGAAACAAGTGATGTATATAGCTTTGGAGTAATATTGATTGAACCGATATCATCTTTGCCTGCATTTAGCAAAGATGATAAATAAACAGACCCATCTTTCAGATTTTGTCATGGATAAATCCTTTGTGGAGAACTCCAAAAATGCTCTTATCTGGGGTCCAAATACTTGTTACAAACTTACAATGCTACCAAAGTTCACATTGTGTCCCACTTGCCGCATGATTATTTTCATATTTTGAAAAGAAATAGCATAACATTGATGAAATACTCGTCTTTTATTAGAATAATCCTTGTCCTGTTTCTTATAGTTTTCTGACTGACAAAAAATCAGACACTCATCTTCACTTTTGTGTATTTCACTCACAGCTGTTTGACACCATCTCCAATCCAACAAACTTTAGTTTGGAACAAATGGAAATAAGACACGAATAGAGCCTATTGTTCGCACAATTAATGAAATTTTGTCTTTCACTTGACGCGGTATTCACTATTCACACTGTTTTTATACACTAACAAAAAATAAAGTGTTGACTATACACTTTCTAGTTTTCTTAGCACATAAAATTATTAATTAAATTATGAGTAAACTTCGTTAATTAAATAAAATATGGAATTCACACTTTCTAATAAATTTCCATCAGTTCAGTAAAAAAAAAAAAATTCCATCTGTGATAAGAAAAAATGTTAAAAAGTATAGCATTTCTCCTAATCAAATCAAATACTCTGTTAGAAGAAAAGTCACTATCCTACTAAATGCAAGCTTGGATATGAAATCCTCGTGCGTTCCGCAGCTTCCTTTTTTCTTCCTTCCTTTTTCTCACCTTGTTACACTGCTATTTCTTCGTTCTTTCCTTTTTAATGCTATTTTTTACACTTATACAAGTTCAACAGCAAATTAAAACTCATTCCTCTTTGTTATTCTTGATCCTCAAAGTTCACAACTTATTCATAGAACAACACTTATTCAAGAAGGACGTTACCTCGGTTAATGTCATTTTCTAGATTGCTTACACTTGGATCACTACCTCAGTGGCATTGGCAGAGTATTCTTTCAAAGGGGTAATTCATCGTCCAAAAATTGTTGGGGACACCTTGTCTTTCGAGGGATTGTTTGCTCTACACTAGGTGAGAACTGAGAAACCTGGTCTCGGTACTATATACTTAATAATTGTGATGAATTCTTTTGTTTAAATGACATTTGTTCATCTCATTCAACCAAAAATAAAATGTCTGCACAAAGATATATATAAAAACTACTTAAACATGAGAATAATATGTATAGGAAAATTCATATTTATCTAATTTATTTTGTTTATTAATGTTTACAAGCAATAAATTCTTGATATCCTTGTAGTACTTACTCCATTGTAGTTAACTGTCCTTATTAGGTAATTTTCTTATTATTTTTTCCAAAATATTTCGTTAATTAAAAGAAAAATAACCATTAATTCAAAGATAGGTATTCATCAAGCCACGAAAAAAATTGGTACAAGGTTGTTTTAGCTTAATTTGGTGGTCTCAATTCGAATCATGAGTATGTAGTAATTACATTAAATACTCAGAGATGAGTTTCATCCCTTATAATGATCTTATCTGACTTAAGTACGATTGTCTCCTTGAAAAACAACTGTAGTCTCTACCAAAAACAACAGGTCTTTTTTATTTTAAAGGAAGGAATATATACTACCGGAGTTTTAAAGGAAGGAATAATTTTTACTACTCATCTAACTATTCTTCTCTTATAGTTAATTTTACCTTTTTGGTAACTTCTTCCTCTCATTCCACCTAAATTTCACACCATTCATAGATCAACTGGGGGTTGATCAAATGGTAACCTTTATTTATCCACGCAGCATTGTTGTTATATACATCGTAGTATAATAGGTTTGCCAGCAGGAACAACCACATTTTATTTTAGTTGATCCACAACACTATTCATCTTATTCCACCAAATTTTTAATTCTATGATCTTATTTGAACAGGAAATAGACGTTATAGAATTTAGTCTGCAGAGAAATTTGCAATTCTGATCAGCCACCTTTTACCTCACTCACATTCAGCATCCCAACGATCCTGCAACTTTTGGTAATTACCTCATGAGATTGAGGCGTGATCTCTTTGTGTGCTGTTTCACTAGCTCATCTTCAGACACAATGCCAAAGGAAAAGCACAGTAAGTTGAAGTGGCGAATCTTTCCCTACAAGGAACTTAGAAAAGCCACAAATAATTTTGATCGATTTCATTTCATTGGAAAGAGAGGTGGAAAGACAGGCCTTATCACTCAATATTACGGTTAGACTATGCTGTAGCCTTTTATGTGACTAAGAGCCTCTTATATTAAGTATTTTTAGCATTGTTATTTAATTAAAATTAGAATTTTTCCTTAGTAATTCACACAATCAAGATTGAAATTCAAATTCGGGATTAAATACCTCAGTAAAACTATAATTTTGATTAACGTAATCACTAAAAGGACTACATATACCTCATGTTTTTGCGTTGAACATTTTCTTCTGATAATCTACATTGTTTTAGGAAAACTTGAGGATGGACGTGAGATTACAATTCAGCGCTTTAACGGAGACCAGCGCTACATATTGCAACACTTTATCAATGAAACTATTATCCTAAATTACTTGCCTCACAAAAATATTGTATCAATTTACGGATATGTTTCTCATCATGAGGAATATCTGCTAGTGACGGAATGCCTATCCAATGGCAATCTTGCTGCTCATCTTCATAGTGAAAAGGACGCAAATATTACACTACCTTGGCTTAAACGATTGGATATCACATTTGATATTGCAAATGCATTGAACCATCTTCACAATTATGGCATCATCCACCGCAATGTGAAGTCCAGCAATATTTTCCTAGATGTGAACTTTTGTGCAAAAGTTGGTAACCTTCTTTTGTCGCAGAAACTTCCAGATGGAATTCCTGTGCATGCCACCCATGTTACTAGTGATAGAGCAGGGTCAAGTGGTTATATGGACCCAGAGTATTTGACAAAAGGCCAGCTTAGCGAAAAAAATGATGTTTATAGCTTTGGGGTGGTGTTGTGTGAGCTTCTATCATCAAAGCTGTCAAAAGACTGGGTTCTGAATGAAGAGGATAATATTGCTACCGTTTTAAGCAAAAAAATGGAAAACCAAGCTTTGGTGGAGCTGTTGGATCCAAGACTTGGCTTCGACTCAAACCTTAAGATCAAGCAGGTGATGACTGCTACAGCTGAGCTTGCACTTATGTGCATGAAATGTCCACAAGAATTAAGGCCAAACATGGAACAGGTGCTAGAGATTCTCAATGGCATAAAGCCAGGGAGAAGTGAAACAGACTCTTACTCAACAAAAGGTATGATAAGACCATATTATGTCTCTTTTTTCTTATTCTTTGTTTTCTAGCTTCTATGCGTGTGTGTGTTTGTCAACAGACTGAGGGTAAAAGGTTTTATTTATGTCTTATAATTCAGATATCTCAGCTTTGAAAATCTTCCACCATGCTGAACTTGAAGAAGCTACTAACAATTTTGACAATTTCCTTGGAAAGGGAGGGTATGGAAGCGTGTACTATGGTGAGACGCTAATTAGTCTGTATATTTTAAATCAGTGTTCCCTGTAAGAAATATGCTTATATCTATGTTTTTATGGCATGCCACTGTATTAGGAAAACTTAAAGATGGGCGAGAGGTTGCAGTAAAATGTTTCCATGACGAGAACGAGACAGAAGAGACCATTAAGCAATTCATGAAAGAAACTGAGATCTTAGGTCTCTTGCACCATAAAAATTTGGTTTCACTTTATGGCCGCACTTCTCGCAATTGCAAAAAACCCATGCTAGTTTACGAGTACATCTCCAATGGCACTCTTACTAAACATCTTCATGAATCTTCCCATGGTAAACTACCATGGCATACTAGATTGAATATCGCCATTGAAACTGCAGCTGCCTTGGTATTTCTTCATGACTCAGCTATCATCCACCGTGATGTAAAAGGGAGTAACATTCTGTTGGATGAAAATTTTACTGTCAAAGTTGCAGATTTTGGATTCTCACGGTCTCTTCCAGATCATGCTACTCATGTTTCAACTATTCCAGTAGGAACTCGTGCTTACATAGATCCTGACTACTATGAATCTGGAAGAGTCAGTGACAAAAGTGATGTCTATAGTTTTGGGGTGGTCTTGTTCGAACTCATATCATCCATTCGCCCAAGTTCATTGGAAGGCACAGATGATGATACTCTCGCACAGTATGCAAAGAGAAAAATCTTAAACAATCAATTAAACGAGGTAGTGGATCCAAGTTTTTGGTTTGGTTCTGATAAAAACATAGTGGAAATGATAACAGCGGTAGCAGAGTTAGCATTTCAGTGTGTGCAGTGTCCCAAGGAATTCAGGCCATCGATGAAACAGCTGCTACAGACCCTTGAGGGCATTAGGGAAGGAATATGGGGATTCAACCAGATAACATAGTCTTTATTCATGCTACCAACAATCCTGATTCTTTGTGGTCTACTAATAGAATTTTGGTTGAACAAAGACAGTATTTTGCTTCAGTTATGTAATTTCAGGTTAGCCCTACATCATTGAAAATTGTGTAAAGGTGAAGGAGTAGGTTAGAAATATACTTAACTATTTATGGTGCGCTTGTTTCAGCCGGATTACACTTTTCGAGGCACATTGAACTTGAATCCTAGTCTCGCATTGGATTCACGTTCAACATGGTTTAACGGCAATACAAACATGTTCTTACATGATAAATATAAATGCATTCCATTTTCCATATGTCCTAAATGCACAAGAAAGGACCAAAAACTGGAAACCATGAATTTCAATGTATTAAACCAAACTGTGGCATCTATAAGGGGAGTTATCTAATAGAAATAATTAAAAGGTTATCAATATAGATATAGATAAAATAAAAATAAAAGGAGTAATCAGTTTATAGCTGTTATACCTGAATGCACTCTGCAAGATGTGATACGCTTCTAGTTAAAATATGATAATCCTTCTTCTTAAATCTTAATCAAATCTTCCCATCTATCTCTCTCTTTGATGTGTCTAGTGATCAATTAAATAGTAACTTAAAAAACTTGCTTCTGAGCTTCACTTTATATGATTATTTCATCATTGATCATTTGTATCAGACAAAACGGTTTTTCCTCTCATTGTTTTCTATTTCTTTAAGTTTAGTTCGTAAATCTTTTAGTTATCTAACTGCAGCTACACCAATTATATATTTGAAATATTCGCATATATATTGCACTTTCAATCATCCTCTGCCCTCATTTAGTTACCATACTAGGAGGCTTTTCCCGATAGCCATATTTGAATTCAAGAGCATCTCTACACTACACAGCAGTTATAGTGTGCAAAAGATTTTATAACATTACCAGACAAAAACACTTAAAATGCAACTATGACATAAAATATCTGTCACTGAAAATGAAATCATCTTTATCCCTAGAAAAACCAGAAACAGTAATGTGGACCAATTCATCAGAGGTTTTCTCAGAACTCTTCTTCTCAGATTTGCCATTGGACATAACAGATTAAACTCAATTCAGTAATCCAAAGTTTCATTTGATGCTGCCAGGAAAAAAATTATCACCGTTAATTTTTTCAGGTTTAGTTGACAACAAAGACTTGAATAAATCCATAACAGACATTCTGCTTGTAGAGATGGTTTTGTCTCTAAAATTGTAAGAACAGAAAACAATATAGCAACAAATAGGAATGCAAATTAGCAGTGATACTTCAAAAACAATGCAAAATTAAATTAAAAAAGGTGAGTATAGAGAAGCACGGTGTAAGACCTGTCTTTTTTAATATGTGAATAAGTGATTGAAATAATGAAAGAAGTAATTAAATTTAATTACCTATGGAAAATTATCAAAGCATATACGTCAAAGCAGAGATTTTACTGGTTTATACAATGCACTAAGCTATGCTTAAGAGTTGACACATTGGAACATTAATTAAATCAAAAGCTGGTGTTTCAATATAGCGCATGGTGTCATACAAAAGGATGTCCACCAACAATAGTTGACACAAGTGGGCTGTAAAAATGGTTTGGCATGGAAAGTTGTATTGGTATGCCTTTCTTGGCTTTTTGGCTTTCTAGACAACATGCTTTGTGTATCTGAGTTTGGCACTTTTTGTGCTGAATGTAATTTTTAATTTAAAAAAAATCTTTTGTTGATAAAAAAAAAATTACCTAGGGAAAATTTAAATTAAAATAAATATTTATTTTCTGTTTAGGATTTTTTTTGGTCCTAAGTCAGATACCATGGTTGTTCCCCAATCCATTGAAATTTTGTTGGTCTTAGCTGCAATAGCCTGAACAGAGTCCACGACACATTCAAATGATCTTTTAAGAAATTCAGATGATTCCTGTGCAATGGCTAGCTTTGACAATACTAAATTAAATGGGCCAATGGTTGCTCCCATCTCAAATATAATGGTTTGATGTTTTACAATCAAGCTTCCACATACATGACAAAATGCTGCAGAATGAAATGATTATAATTAAGCCAATCTGAAATGAAATGCTCCCATTCTCCAGTCTCCACTAGTTGTTTCACAAAGTCCTCATTTTCCTTGTTAATTAAGCCAATCTGAAATGAAATGCATAATAGGAAATATGGGAGGCTCAGAATCCCTTTTATGTATGCATCTCTCATTCACCTAACTATTGGCTAATGTGCTTCATTGCTCCTATTTTGAGAATCAGACAAACTTCATGATAATTCCCATAGTGTAAAGTAAAATGTGACCACAAGTCCACAACTATCTTAACAAGTAGATAAACTTACTTCATCCCAAGACTTCCCTAGAGCATGGCGCAGATACATAGGTGCTTTAGGATTTGCAAATGATATGGAATTGCAAGCTGCCACAAGTCTTGGCTGCAATGCTCAATCAGAAGAATATTTGTCAGCAGATGATTGAATAATGGCTTAAATATGTTTTAGGCTTAGTTACATGTAAGTTAATGTTTTTTTTTTCATTTTTAATCTGTAAGTTTTTTTAAAAATTTTAGTCATTGTAAATTTATGTTTTTTCAATTTTAGTCACTTTAAAATTCTATTTTTAACATTTATAATCCATATAAATTTATACTTAAAATGAGCAAAATTTTAAAAATATAAACTTATAGGAACTAAAAAATGAAACAAATATCTCATAGGAACTAAAATTTAAAAACCATAAATTTATAGGAACTAAAATTTAAAAAATAAACTTACAGAATAAAAAATGAAAAAATACTAACTCCCATGAAACAAAAACACATTTAACCCCTTGAATAATTTGCTCTGATTGAAAACAGCCCATTTTCATACTAAGAACAGTATGCTCAATCAGAAATTTTTTATAATATGTCAAAGCAAGAGAACAATAGCATGCTTTCGTAGTTCATGAAATGAAAAAAAAAAAGAGCCTTTTTTCTTGTTAAAATAGCATAGTATATTACAATTTAAAATATAATTTAAATATTAAAAAATGATTATTTATTATAATTTTTTAATTATAAAAGGGTAAAATTTTATCTTATATAATATACAAATTAAAATATTAGTCCATAAAATATAAAGATTATCCAAATGAAATTTATCTCCCTTAAAATTATGTGTTATACTGTTATATAATGTGTGCGTGTTTTTGTTTTGAAAACTATGCAATTACACTAATAATCAGGAAGAATTACTATTATTATTATCATTAATTCGAAGTAACATTTTTCTATTCATGTGTGTTTTTAACAATTAATTTCTGTGGTTTTTTTTTAAAAAAAAAATTAATTTGTGTAAAGTGATTATTTATATAAAAAGTCTTGTTAATAAGTATTTTTAGAATATTAAATAAGAAACTAAAAGGAATAAATATTTCTTATAAAAATTATAGCTTATAAATAATTTTATATATTTCAATAAAAAATCTTTTAATGTTTTAATTAATGTTTCAAGAATTTTAATTATCGTTTACCATAAAAAAAAATTAAATATAAGACTTTCCAAATTAAACTGCCGGAACCCCCTCAAGTGGTTAACAGTTAACATAATGAATTAATGTCTAGAGAATATGCTATGCGGTGCCCATAAATATATGCTCATAAATGGTGTCATTATGGCTTTATATATAGAAGGAGGACATTGACACACTAAAGTCTAACGGCCCCAAACCATTAAGGGTCCCATCCATTTGATAATCTAACACTGAGGATCGTCACATGTCCTATCTTAATTTCACCAAGTACCCTTTTATATAATTGTCCTTTCTTCAGTTTTTGTGACAAACCTACATCGACACAAGGCTTGGGGCCACCCATTTAAGTTGTTCACTGCCACACATTATTTGGCTTCCCTCTCGATTGAGACATAGCATGTGGGCATCCAAAAGTTTTTTAAGAAATATTTTTAGATTAAGAAAAAAAAATGAATTTTTTCATAAATTAAAATAAATTTTTATTAATTTATTTATAAATATTATCTCAGAAAAATTAAATTAATAAAATTTTAAAAATTAACTAATAAAAAATTTATTTTTATTTTTAGAAAATTTTATCTCATTTTTTTCTTCTTATTTTCTTCAACTTCTAAATAAGTTTACCTAAACTGACCTTGTATATTTTTCCATGCGTTATAAGATGGAAATAGACTTATGGAATAAGCCTTAGCGTGTGTTGGATCATGGATGAAGTAAAAAGAAATGGAAATATAATTAATTGAGATGAGAATTTTAAAATAAAGTAAAATTTAAAAAATATCAGTCTTATATTAATTTATCGTTGATTTCTTTTAATTTATATCATTTTTTTTCTTCAAATGAACAGAGCTTAATTATATTTTTTACCAAAATACCTAATACAAGAATAAATACTTAAAGGGAATTTAATATGCTCTATTTAATTCTTCAATTTTCCTTTGAGTTTAACTTGTATGCATTATAAGGTCATTTTGTTTATATTATAACTAATTAGAAATTATTATTAATTAGTATAAATTTAAAGATAATTTTTATACAAAAAATATATTATATGATTGAATAATAACAATATAAAATTATTTACATCATTACTAGATATATTATTTACTCTTTTGTTTTTACTAAATATTTCATTACTATTTTCTGCATAATTACATATTTTATCATTTAAGTATTTTTGTAAATTTTGCTACGTAAGTTTCTCTTCAAATATTTTATCATATTATTTTTCATTTTTTCCCCATTTTATATTAATAGTTGATTAAAAATAATTTTCAAAATGTTTCTTAAAAAAATTGTTAAAAAAAAGCAATTTTATTATGCATAATAATATTTTTATTAACAAATACTATAAAAAAAAACAAATACTATCAATACATTAATTAAACTTACAGAAATTATATGCAAAATAGAGATTGTGCAGTAATTGTGTTTGTAACAAGTGGCATTGTGAAGTAATTGACATGTTTCTTCTAAAAACACAGGCAAACTACTTCAGTGTCAGTGGCAGGCATGACGAGATGGGAAAGTTAATTTGCATGTTGCACGTGTCCCACCTACTCATGCTCAGCACGTGTCAATTGCATTGCCTTTGCCTTTTCCTAACCAAACCAACCTCCATGCTAATTTTTTCGAGGCCCATCCCTTTTTTTTGTACACACTTCATTAAATATTGTTATAATCTTTTAGATTGTTTTAATATCTCATAAATATTTCTTTTATGAATGTTTCATATGTAGTTGAATGTAAATATTTGGTTAATCAGCTTAAATGGTTAAGTTGATCTTCTGAATGTATTATTCAATTTTAATAGAGTTTAAAATGTATAGTCCAGCTGCAATTACATTAAAAAGAGATGGACACTTTTATGTAAAAGAAGAAGAAGATATGGACACTTGATTGTGCATTTTCCTCATAAATAGGTTTGATGAAAGCCTAATTAGGCATGAAAAATAATAAATTAAATGTTATAGATTTGTTGAAAATATTATTTTTAACACTTTTTTCACTACCCTAAGTTTTGTTTGATAAAGGTATTTTCATAGACAATTAGAATTAATAAATAATGATCATAATTTTTTTATTACGAATATTTTTTTATATTTAGTATGTTATTAGATCTTCATACCTGTAGAATAAAAAGATAATGTTACAAGATTAAACTTTCCAGTATTAGATTGTAATTAAAAGGTGTCTAAAAAACTATTAGTCACACACAAAAGATTAACACGTGAAAATATATGACGTTTGGTAATATTAAAATTGTGAAGAAGTACCCAAAATATATTAAAGATATGTACCCAAACTGTAAATTAGACAAGTTATACTAAAGACACTAAAAAGATAAATTAATAAAAGTCATTTAAAGTAATTAAAAGAAAGCATTACTACTTATATATAAAAAGAAGAAAGTATAAAAGAAAGTATTACTACAATGCTAATAGTTGCATCTTAGGTCATGTACCAGTCTTACAACTAAATTCATTAAACTTATCCAAAGTGTTTTAATTAATAATTAATAAAAAATTTCCACGATAATCATGCTCCTAACCCCACCAAAGCCAAAGGAAAAATAGAGAAATATGATATTCTCTCCTAAGATGTCACCAAAATTTCTATGCACCCATTCTTCTGTGTTCTGTTCCTGTGTGGCTGAAGAAGAAAACTTTTCTTCCTCTCTCTTTCCCTCTGTTCATTACTTCACGCATATATTCCTTCAAATTCATTCAGATTTCTCTCATCCAATCCAATCAACAACGCACCCTTCATCTCTTCCCTTTCACACATTCTTTGATCCCCTTTTTCTTCACGCCAATTCTCTCTTCTGGGTTTCTTTCATTTTCAGAATCTCATTATCACCTCACTGTGATTATCTTCTAATTTCAAATTGGTGTTTGGTTGCTGGGAAACTCCAAGAAAAAAAATCGCAGCTTTCCCGTGTATTGATGATCCTCTATTCACTCAGAAATTTTTTCTCTTTTGTGTCTAGTACCTCAGACTGCATGACCCACTTCTGAATTTTCTTTGTCTTCATTGTCTTTCGTTAGTAAAGCTATAAAGGACAAGATTTTTTAATCGGGATCTTGTCTTCTTTTTTTTTCCTTAATTATACCATATTTTACTTCATTTTTTTTTTTTTACTTTGTTGAGACTTGAGAGTGTTGGAAAATGTTGGGGACTGCTCTGCAATTTGGTTGTGTTGGTGGTGATGATCGGTTTTACATTCCGGTGAAGGCAAGGAAGAACCAGAACCAGCGTAAACCGGTTCAGAGAGAGAAGGGTGGTGGTGAAACTGAGAGTACTAATTCAGTTTCAAAGAGGGAACTTGTTACTTCTGAGAATGGGAATTCCAATGAGTCTTCATACTCGTTGAAGAAACCATTTTCTTGCCCTTCTGTAGAGCCTGCTTGTAACATTGATAGGTTTCTGGAATCCACAACTCCTTTAGTCACAGCTCAATATTTGGCCAAGGTTGATCTCATCTTGTTCTTTATGCAATTATTACGCAATTGAGCTATGTTTTGAGTGATGGTTTTTTGCTTTGTGGGGCTTGGAGGGTACAACAAGCTCCATTTAGTGTATGCTTGTGTGAGAATTGGCAAAATTGATTTTGAATGAAATTGATTTTAGTTAAAATTGAGCTTGAAGTGAGGTAATTTCTGTTAGTTATGATGTTTTTTATTTTATTTTAAAAGCTAGTGTAATGCAAAAGTTACTCATTCTTTCAACTCAAAATCAATTTTGGACCAATAATCAATTCCTTAGTGCGAGACCAAATATGTGACATCTAACTAAAATCATGTTAGCTGGTATTTAAATGTAATTTTGAATGATTCAACGTGAATCATAACAAACATTTGTTTTTTTTGGTCTGTTGGTTAAATGTTAACTCTAGCAGGAATAGTTCACTGTTTTTCAACCAGCTTACTTACTCAGGACTTGCTTTTGTTATGTTTTGGTTGTAGACAACAATGAGAGGTTGGAAGACTTGTGATGTGGAGTATCAATCTTACTTTGCTCTTGATGATATCTGGGAATCGTTTAAGGAGTGGAGTGCGTATGGAGCAGGAGTCCCTTTGGTACTTGATCAAAGACAATCTGTTGTTCAATATTATGTTCCATATTTGTCGGCTATTCAACTATATGGTCAATCAGATAAGAAGTCAAATGCTAAGCCAAGGTATTGGCGTTTCATATGTAGAGCCATGCTTTTATGTGTGTGCGAATTTGTAACTTTAAGTTGAGACTACACAGATCACTGGAAACATGGTTATAGATTTTCTCTAGTTCTTTTATTCTGTGTTATGGCTAAATTGATTTTATGAAGTGCTGGATTATGTTGGTAGCACTGGTTGGAAGGTGAAATCAACAAAAGATAAATGCAATTGTGGTTTTTAGTTTTTGTAAAATGCATGCTTGTCATAGATATAGAAAGTGAAAGAATTGAAAATTGTAGAAAACATGGGGAAGAATTAGGATGGGAACTGAGTATTATAGTGAATAAGATGGGTTTGATTCTTTTTTTTTACCATGAAAGTTTGGTTATGCTTGCATTGCACAAGATCACAAACCTTTTTGCTGTTTTTCGGTTAGAGTTATATCTTTTTAGTTTTTATACATGTAGTTTCTTGGATTTTGTTTGCTTTATTTTCCATTTTCTTTTCATCCTTGGTAAAATACTTTTTTTAAGCTGTAAGTGTAAATTAAATGTCTATTGATTGTGAGGTTCTTGCAGACATGCAGCATTTGAGGGAATTGAAAATTTTCTTCTTACATTTAACATGTTGCGCATCTGATTTATATATAATTTTCCATGTTGTGCTTCATGGATCTCTTTTTGTGCTCTGTTGAATTTGATCATTTTGTACTACAAATTGGTTTTACTTTAGGTAAACTAAGACAATTTTTTTTTATCTCAATTATTGGAAACATTTTAAATCTTGTATTCTTTCTTCACTCTCCTTCTTTCTTTCTGGTTACTGAAATTCCTGTATGTTGTCAATGTGGTTCTGTATTTGTGAATTTACTGTCATAATTTTCATGGTATGTTAATCCGTTGCTGCCTCTATGCTATTATGTATTTTTCCGAAGAATGTGCTATTGTGCTTTAGTTTGTAACATTATCTGATGTTTTATTTGTCATTAGGTACACCGGTGAAGATAGTGACGGTGATTACTGCCGAGATTCAAGCAGTGATGGAAGCAGTGACAGTGAATTTGGAAAAAGGACTGAACTTTTTACAACACAAAGAAATAGTCACTCTCATACAGGTGATGCTTTGTTTCAAATGAGCAGGCTATCTGTACATGATCACAATACAATGCAAGAGGGATTGTCTAGCGACGATAGTGAAACTGGGAGTCCTAAAGATCTTATTTTTGAGTATTTTGATCATGATCCTCCTTATAGCCGTGAACCTTTGTCTGACAAGGTTAGTACTGGTCTCAATTAATGTGTGGCTTATTTGCAGTTAATTTGAACAATCCATATTTATTTTATTATATTTGGACAGATATTTGATCTTGCACGCCACTATCCTAGCCTCAAGTCACTAAGAAGTTGTGACTTATTGCCAGCTAGTTGGATGTGTGTAGCATGGTGAGAAAACTTGATCTATTGCTTTAGAGCTGTCTTTTGTGCCAACTAACGTTTTTGTAATGGCATCTTTCAGGTATCCTATATATCGAATACCCACCGGTCCAACATTAAAAGATTTAGATGCCTGCTTTCTTACGTACCATACACTTCATACACCGTTGACAGGTAATCATGGAACGTTAACCCTATGTTTGATTGGCAGTGGCATTGTGGTTCTAGCTTATCATGATTCAGCAATTGAATGGGCTCATTATTGTTAGATGTACTCATGCATTTTAATGTCAGGATTCTGCATTCATTTGGGGTCATTATTATTAAATGTATTAACTCAGTTTAAACTTATTTCCTCTTTTCCCATTTGCCATATCTCAAGAACATAAATTTCTCCAATAAATATTCTTTTTTTGGTAATCAAATATGAAAGATGGTCATCTACCATAGTATTAGTATATCAATCCAGATGGAAGCACATAGCAGCCAGTCTCAAAAATGTCATAGAGGAATGGTCATATACTGAAATTTAGATATAGGTTAAATAATTTATGCTACACATATATAAATGCAAAAAAAAATCAAAATTAAAGACAAACACATAAGTAATAATCAAAAGTCATATATATAAAGCTAAACACATTAAACGTACAAGGAGTAAAGGGAAGGAATCAAATAAGTTTAAGCCTACAAGGAATGAGAAGCAGGAAGAAAAAGGAACAAAGGCGGAACTGTGAATAGCTTGAGACAAAAAAGAAAAAGACTTCATAGCTACTAAAGAGAACAGAAACTTGCGAAACAGGGGACGAGAAGACTTAAAGAACAGATGACTTGGCAGGAAAATGCAGCAGGACTGGTAAACCCTGGGGCTTGGCTGGAATCATGCTGATGAGCAATGGGTCTTATGGGATTTGGTTGAAACCAAGGTAAAAGGCTGAAATGTATTACAAGACAGAATGGGTTTTGTCCAAAACCTTTTTGGTCTATTTTCTGTAAACCAAACAAAATCCCTTAAAAATGCCTTTTGCTACATTAAGGTTGAGGGCAAAAGTGAGTTTTTGAAAGTATTTCACAGTTGCAGAGTCAAACTTCACGAAATGTTGTCATTTTAGGTGATTGCACCTGCGATGATTGCAACTGGAAAATAATAACGGCTGACAACTGCTTGGATGTGTTATGAATACCACTCTATTATTGACTACTAAGCCATCTACATCTATGACACATTCACTGAATCAAGCTTTCATTTTCTATCTTTTCTTTCTATTTGACCTTAGTAAGTGCTTCCTGAACTATTGTAAATAAAGATAGTCATATTGTGCTTTAGTGCTCGTTTGTGTTTGAAATGAGCAAAATAATTCAAGATGGATAACATGTGTGGTTGATTGTCATAACATAGCAAGAGGTATGGTAACAAACAGAGAGATACATCATTATTAGTTCCTACAAAAACTACGTACCCCAACATCCGGAGGCTCCACGCTATGCGTAGGTAAGAGGGAGAAATATTGTACGCAGCCTTACACTTGCATATACAAAGAGACTGTTTCCGGATTCGAACTCATGACCAACAAGTCACCAAGACACAATTTTACCGTTGAGTCAGGGTTTGCCCTCATCATTATTAGTTCCTGTTTTAGAAAAATCTAGATACACATCACTTTACAATCCCATGATTAACGCCTGTCCAGTTGCTAGCATCTGAATGTAGTTGTCCAAAACTTTGGGTGGGACCAGCTGTACTCAAGCTGCAAACTGTGCAGTTGTGAATATTTTTACTGCGACTGTTCCTGCATTCCTCATCTTTCATCTTTTAATTAGGAACAATTTGTTAGAAGCATGGCACTCTGAAAGGCATATAATAATTTGAATGGTCAAATAAGAACAAGAAATGGGAGATATAAGGTTGGTTGGGTGGTTGGGAAAAAAGTTTGAAGAGGGGAAGGAGGGAGAGGTCGTGGGTTCGAACCCCTCCACTAACAAAAATACTAACATTTAACAACTAACTTTGGCTGATCAAAAAAAAAAAAAAAAAAAATAAGAACAAGAAATTGATTCTAGTAATATATTACTTCACTTGCTGATTGATTTTATCTGAGTTTATATAAGTAATCCTTCATTGCAAAATAATGTAGAAGTAATCACAGTTTATGTGCAATGTTCATTTTTTTAAAAACTTTCTTCTTTTGATTACATTTTGCAGGAAATGGTACTCAGGCCCCAATTTTGGTTTATCCAAATGACATCGATGGTGGTGTGCCAAAGATTTCCTTACCGACTTTTGCAATGGCTTCCTATAAGTTAAAGGGATCTATTTGGACACAAAATGGAGTTAGTGAGAGTCAACTAGCAAATTCTCTCATGCAGGCTGCAGATAACTGGTTAAGGCTGCTTCAGGTGAATCACCCTGATTATCAGTTCTTTGTATCGCATGGCACATACCACAGGTGAATATTTCTGTGTTCGTTGCTCTATGCAAACTTGGTATGGTCCTTCTATCCATCAATCCATCCATAGAGACTGATGATGGAGTTGGGATTTCTAATGTGGATTCTTGTTACTCATTGCATAAGCAGCACAAAAGATGAGCTTGTCTCAAGTGAAGAATGAAATAGAGATTGCTACAGTAAAAAAAAAAAAAAGAAAAGAAAAAAAAAGATTGCTAAAGTGAAAAGTAAAAGAAAGAAAAGAGGTTTTGTATGGAGAAAAACTGTCACATAAGTGGAAGGCCCTAATGGAAAGGGAGTAAAAGCTAAACATACAGCAAAAAAGGTTCACAGGGAAAGAATATATGTGGGATTAAGCTAGATGTTCCCAGACTTTTTCAGCTAAAATAATGGTTGAGTTTTTAGACTTAAATATTTACTTGTAGTTGTGTTGTGATTTTAGAAAGAAAAAAAAAAGATGAAATGTGTAGATTTTTCTGTATAACAAGGTACAATTTTGGCTCTAAATCAGTGTATCTGATGAACACCTTGTGACTTGGTGAGAGGAAATTAGATGCTACTGTACAATATTCTACTACTTCAAAGTAAGTGTTGTACCTAAATTTGTATTATTTGGAAGAGTACGAATGGAGCTCTTGGCAGTGTCTGTGGCATGTTTGGTTAGGATTAATTTGAGATAAATAATCTTTTTCCCCAAAGGTTTTCAAAAAACTGTAGGCAGAAAACAAGCCGTGTTGTCACTCAATAGTCACAATTTGACTATTAAAGTAAGGACAAATTTGCTAACATGCAATGTGTGAAGTGTGAACAGGCACATTGGAGCGTGAAAGGCCCCACCTAATGAAATATTGTTCAGTTTTCACATTGAAGTAAAAGATGTTTGTTGGGAAACAGTGTGAAACTTTATGCTGAAAACATAGGCAGATTTCGTTGGATGAATTCATTTTAAAGGGTCTTGTTTTTCTTTTTCTTTTTAATTCTCTTTTCGATTTTGCCCTCTCTTTCCACTCTTTTCTTTCATCTACCTCAAACCCCTTACGGCCTTACCTTACCTTACCTTACCTCCTCCGTGACTCCATCCATTCTTTCACTCTCACACATGAACCCAACAAACACTAATTTCACAAAATCACACCCATCAAAGCTTGTAAAATATCAAGATTTGAATTAAAATAACTATAACTATTAAATTTATGAATTGTTCATAATAACTATAACTATTAAATTTAGAGTAAATTACACTCGCATTCTTTGTGTTTTGCTCAAATTTCACCTGATATTTTTCCCTTTTTGCACATTAATTTTACCCCTCTCTATTAACTTCGTTAACTAACGTCAATTGAAATATGTGAGCAAACAAAATTGCTCTTACATTTTAATTGTAAAATTCAAATCATCCCTTCCCAATTAATTTCAAAATTTATGATTCACGTTTCATTCCTCTTCACCATTAATGAGTACTGCTCATTTTCCTCTTGTTGACAAGTTCTTCTTCAGCATCCAGGAGATACGAGTTTCTCTTTCTCTCACGACGTTCACGTTTCATTCCTCTTCACCGCTCACGAGTTCTTCATCGTTCTTGTTCCAATTCGCGAATTCCCCATTGTTCCTCTTCTAGTTCGCGACGATCATGAGCGCATTCATTTGTCTTCCTCTTCGACGTTCACGAGCACTCTTTTTGTCTTCCTATTCCACAATTTCTATTCCCGCTAGGTTATGCTTCTAAGTGACCACTGGACCTTGTATATAAGTTATTTTTTAAGATTATTTATTTAATTTTGATTGTTTATTATTATCTATTTCTGAATGAGGTTTCAATGAGAGATTTGTTTGGGATCACTTATATTTTTAAAATCATTTGTTTATTATTGTTGATTAAAATAATGTTGATGTTTGGGACAACAGGAAGGAAACACAATAAATGAACTGAAAATCATTTGTTTATTATTATTGATTAAAATAGTGTTGATGTTTGGGACCACACGAACATAATGGATGAAAAATGTCATATGTATGTTAATAAAACAAAGAATGAGAGAAAATGTCTTAATATTGCGTATCAAAAAAGTGGGTTCAAAGTTGGGTTTACGTAAAAAATAAATAAAAAAGAAGTAAGATTATTAAAATATTTTCAGCTTGAAAGGAAGAAGATGAGAGTATTTTAAACATAAATTTTTATTAAAAGTCATGTGATTATCATGTGTCTAATTTTTGTTAGATTATTAAATAGTATTTAAAAATGAGGAGGTCTAAATATAATGTGAACTAAATAATTAATAATTTTTTATAAGGTATAAAAAAAGAGAAATATCATATAAAATTTGAGCAAAACAGCAAGTATAATTTATTCTTAAAGTTATGAATTGTTCATATTCCGAATGAAACAAACTAAGGCTATAATCAAAATTAGAATTGAAAATTATTGGGGATTGACTCTATAACATGATGCGCAGCAAAGAGAAAAGGGGAACATGTGACTTCTACCACTTTGACTTTCATCACGAACCACCGTATGTTGTCGCCAGAGGGGATTTTCGGCAACGACGTTTCATTTTTTTTCCTTCCTTCCTGTTTTCCTCTTTTCTTCATTTACTTCCCTTCTCCTTTCTCTTCAATCACTGCACGTCAGCACGAAAAACATTTTTCGATGGCTTTTCCTTTTTTTCTCTTTCATCCTTTTGCTTTTCTCATTCTTATGTTACTGTATCCCACAACTACCAATGGCACCACGACCGCAGTGCCACCCTGCACCACCACTTTCTCTGTCTTGTCCCTCCACATGGACAAAGCAGCAGTGACCAGCGTATAGTTGAGGGGTCGTGACTGGGTTTTGCATGTTGCGATTGTGGATGTCGCAGGGGATGAAAACAAGGTTTTTGAAAAAAAAAACAGTTATGATTATCTACCGCGTTGACCATGGCGGTTGAGAAGGTGTAACTAGATCTGTGTTTTGGTAAAGGAAAATGAGGAGACACAGGAAAGAGAAAGAAGAGTGAGACGCAAAAAGGTATGAAGGGAAAAAAAAAGAAGAAAAACTAAAAAGAATAAAAAACAAGAAAAATGACAATTGAAAATCTCCGAATTAAATAATTAGATGGATACAACTTATTTTTGTAATGTGGGAAAAATATTTTATTTTCGCACAGTAGAATCTGTTACATAATTGTTTTTTTTTCTTCTCTAACTAAAATAAACTTTGAAAAAACTTAGGAAGAAACTAATTAAATGAAACACTTTTTTATTCTCATTATTTTTATTTTCTACTCATATAATATGCATCTGTTTTCTTTCAACCAAAAGTCAATACAAAACAACTATGTTGTTAGATTCTATAATATCACTAAATTTTCTCGTAAGAAAATAATATTACTAACTTTTTCCACAAAACTCTCAACAATATTATCTATTTCGATAAATAATTTTTGCAATACTCTACTGCAATACAATTGATTTGCACCCTGCACCACCAACCTTATGTAGTAATATTGCAAACTATGATCATTTTCATTTAAGATAACTAGTAACCTCACAAGTCACAAACGCATGACCACTGACCTGATTTACGCGTTGTGTTTCTTTTATTTTATTTTTTTAGAGCCCTGATTAACGTCTACGGTCTACCGTCCCATAGGTAAATAGAGAAAGTGACAAATATAATAAATGATGAGATGAGAGAGAGAACTAGCAAATATAAAATGGGAAAAAAGTAGGATGGATGAGAAAGTGGATGTATGATTATATTTTTTTAAACTTAGGTGTAACATTATAGGTACTTTCGTTATGCTAAATTTTATTACAGATTTATTAATAAAATAGTTTATAAACACACACTAGTTTACTTTAAAATTAATTTTTTAATATCAAGATTACTTAAAATTAAATTTGTGAACGCTCACCAAACATACTAGACCAACTAAATTGATACTACTTCTAACAAATATTATATTTGGCACGTAAACAATGCTAAACAATGCAAAAAAAATTGCAATTTCAACAATAATTCTCCAAATGCCACAACAGAATTGAAAGATTAAGTGGACTAAAATACAAAAATCACTTGCAATAAAATAACCCACTGTTTCTTTCGGATAAAAAGCGGTTTAAATTCGATAAAAGCGGGGAAAAAAAACTGTCAGAACAAAACAAAACTCAAAACGTTAGGATTCAAAACGGGGGGGCCCCACTGTATGAGTGTCTTGTCAATGATTATCTGGCGAATGAAAACGTTGGAAGAACGCATAATTAAATTAATAATTAAGACTATAGAATCAGTTAATTAAATAAACTGAAAAAGAAAATTGGAAAAAAAATGAAAACTAGCCGTTAGAAGGGTTCTCCGAAATTCAAATGAAATGGTCGCGTCGCGCACACACACCAATGCCTTTCATTCATTTGAATCACAATCGCCACACACACAGCGATTGTACTCCGAACCCTAATTTTCAGCTTCGTCGCACGCTCTTCTCTTCTTTCTTCTTCTGAATCCGAGTTGAAGAAATTACTCAACTAACTTTGATGTGAGTTTATGCTTCCATTTCCTTTTATTTTGTGATTTCGTTTAGGAATTTCTGATCCGTTGATCAAGTTTTTCCATTTGAGGATTTTGACTCTATTAATGTGCTTCCTTATTTATTCACTTCCTGTTTTATGGTTTTGCTGAGTTTAATGCTTAAAATTAGCGTCGAATTTGAGTCAACATGTAAGCTTTCCTTCTTTTTTTGAGTTTAGTGTATTAAAATTAAATTTCATTCCATTTCCATGTTTTTCCGACCTTAATCCTTTGCATTTGACTATTCTGTAGCGAATCTATACTACTACTTCACCTAAAAAAGTTCATTGAAATTTCCTTTTATTTTTTATAAAATCTTTACCGATTTTGTTTTGTTTTAGTTGAAGCTTTGTGTTTGGTATTTAATTTTAACACCATTTGTGTCACATTCGAAGAGATTTCTTTTGCTCTAACATCAATATAGTGTTGAGCATAATCAATTTAGTGTTTTAACCCCAGTTGAATTATAAATGTTCACTTTTCTGTTTACTGAATTTTATTTCCATTTTTTGGTTGATGATTTCTCACTGTGATTTTTGTAGAAGATGACTGCGAAAACACCTGGAACACCAGCTTCAAAGATAGATAGGACTCCGGTATCAACCCTGGGAGGAGCAAGAGCTAGGGAAGAGAAGATTGTGGTCACTGTTAGGCTAAGGCCTTTGAACAGAAGGGAGCAATTGGCTAAAGATCAAGTGGCATGGGACTGCATCAATGATTATACTATCGTGTATAAACCACCAGCGCATGAACGCACTTCTCAAGCAGCATCATTTACTTTTGGTATCTAATGAAATTGTTCACCTTGATTTGATTTTGTTAGTCATTATCAGTTCATAGTTCCTATTATCCATTTCTTAATTCAGTTTCATCAATTTTTTAAAATATTTATTGACATGGCTTTTCTTCCTGCAGATAAAGTTTTTGGTCCTGCTTCAGTAACTGAGGCAGTATATGAAGAAGGAGTAAAGAAAGTTGCATTATCTGCATTAACGGGCATTAATGGTACTGCTTCAGATATTTGTGTATCTTTGTCTTAACATCCCATATGATTTGTGGCCCTGTTAGGGACTCTCTGCATTACATAACCCTTGCATGCTTATTTATTGCAGCTACAGTTTTTTGCTTATGGACAAACTAGTAGTGGAAAGACATACACAATGAGAGGAATAACAGAGAAGGCCGTCTATGATATCTACGATCATATTATGAATGTAAGTTTTCCCAAAGCTACATTGTAGGTTATATTCTTTCAGTTGTAGAATTGGATTCTTATTGCTAGGTCCTAGATGAAGACACTATTCTGTCTAATTTTAATACTAATACATGTAATGAAAAACATTTGATAGGATTTTGGAGGTTGTTAAATCGTGGCTAACCTTTCATTTGGCATATCATTACAGACCCCTGAAAGAGATTTCACTATAAAAATATCTGGACTAGAAATATACAATGAGAATGTAAGGGACTTGTTAAATTCAGAATCTGGTCGCAGTTTGAAACTTCTTGATGATCCTGAGGTAATATTCAAAATCTTCACATTTTCTAATAAACGAGCACACAATTCAATTGCTTCCTTGTCCTGAATTTGGAATTTCATATTTTAATATCCTACTTTGACAATGTTTTGAATTTTTTTTCTTTCTTTAATGAGCTAACAATTCAGTAATGTACCGTTCCTTCATGTATTGCAGAAAGGTACTGTGGTTGAGAAATTAGTGGAAGAAACAGCAAAAGATGACAAGCATTTGAGACATTTAATCTCCATTTGTGAAGGTAGGAAGCTTTCGTTGCTTGCATGAAAGTATATACCTGTTTCCTTACTCAAACAATTTAATATATTGAAGTTCATTTATTTGGCAGCTCAAAGGCAGGTTGGTGAAACTGCTCTAAATGATAACAGTTCACGGTCTCACCAGATAATAAGACTGGTAAGGGATAGTAGTACAATTATTTTTTGCAACTCAGAAGATCATCCTATTTTCCCTTCCCTCATAATTTATGGAAACAATTTTTTATTTTATTCCTTTTGGTGTATATTGCAGACAATTCAAAGTACTCTTCGTGAAAATGCTGATTGTGTGAAATCTTTTGTTGCAACCTTGGTAATTGATGTTTCCCACTTGGTCTACTTTTGAATGGATAGATTAGTTATTGTTGAACAACTCATGTCTATGATTGCAGAACTTTGTTGATCTTGCTGGAAGTGAGAGGGCTGCACAAACACATGCAGATGGCACTAGGCTGAAAGAAGGCTGCCATATTAACCTTAGCTTGATGACGCTTACAACTGTTATCAGGAAGCTCAGGTCAGGATCACTGTTGTTTACAGAAAGTTTATTGGGTTGTTATAAACTTATAATGGCAAATATCACCTGGTAGCACCATGAGAAATAAGTACTGATTTCACCTTTTTCTAACTGCTTGTTTTCATATCATCATATGCAGTGTTGGAAAAAGAAGTGGTCATATACCTTACAGAGATTCAAAGCTCACACGTATATTGCAACATTCCCTTGGTGGGAATGCACGCACTGCCATTGTTTGTACTCTGAGTCCAGCACTGAGCCATGTAGAGCAATCACGAAACACTCTTCTGTTTGCTACCCGAGCAAAGGAAGTAACGAATAATGCTCAAGTTAATGTGGTAACTATTGGTTCAGTGACCTGATGATTTGTTTTTGTGTTTTCCAAATTAGCAGCAGTAAATTTGACATCTTTCTTGTTAAAATAGGTTGTATCAGACAAACAGCTTGTTAAACATTTACAGAAGGAAGTTGCAAGGCTGGAGGCAGTGTTGCGCACTCCTGATCCATCTAGAGAAAAGGATTGGAAAATTCAACAGGTAAATTGAAAAGAGAATAAAAAAACTGATCATTAGGAACAAGTATGATACCATAGTACTGAATATTGTTACCCGACTTTGTCCAGATGGAAATGGAAATTGAAGAGCTGAGACGCCAGAGAGATCTTGCACAAACTCAGGCGGATGAATTACGCAGAAAGCTTCAGGATGACCAGAAGGTTTATTTTCCTCTCTCTCTCTCTCTCCCCCTTACCTCCTGCTTTCTCCCAGTCATGATTCATTTCAACTGACTTTAAGATCCTTTTGCACTTCAGGTCTCAAACCCAGTTGAATCACCACATCTGCCAGTGAAGAAGTGCCTGTCATTCACTGGTGCACTATCATCACTGAAACCAGAGCTAGGATGTGAGAGAGTAAGAAGCTCAACATTAAGACAATCGATGAGGCAATCCTCTACTGCTCCTTTTACCCTTATGCATGAAATTCGCAAACTTGAGCACCTCCAAGAGCAGCTGGGTGAAGAAGCCAATAGAGCTTTGGAAGTATTACAAAAGGAAGTGGCATGTCATAGACTAGGTAACCAAGATGCAGCTGAGACAATTGCAAAGCTGCAAGCAGAAATAAGGGGAATGCGTGCTGTTAGGTCAACCACACCCAAGAATGTTGAAGTTGGAAGCATGGTTTCTATCAACAAGAGTGTCAGTGCTAATCTCAAGGAAGAGATTACCCGACTTCATTCACAAGGAAGCACCATTGCAAATCTTGAACAGCAGCTTGAAAATGTTCAAAGGTCCATAGACAAGTTGGTGATGTCTCTCCCAAACAACTTCCAACACTCACCCAGTGAAGCATCCCCTAAGAATAAAAAGGAACACAAAAGGAAAAAGTTGCTTCCTTTGTCTTCAAGCAATGCTACCAATCGCCAAAACTTCCTAAGATCTCCCTGCTCACCATTATCTACTACACAGCAAGTTTTGGAATCTGATATTGAAAATAGAGCCCCTGAGAATGATGATATTGTTTCAACTGATACTCTTCCTGAGTCCGAGAAGGAGACTCCATCAAAGAGTGAAGAAGCTGGAGACGTTTCATCAAAGGAAAATACTCCAGGTTATCGACGCTCTAGTTCAGTTAACATGAAGAAAATGCAGAAAATGTTTCAGAATGCAGCAGAGGAGAATGTAAGAAGTATAAGAGCATATGTGACAGAATTGAAAGAACGTGTGGCCAAACTGCAGTACCAAAAGCAGTTACTTGTTTGCCAGGTAGATCTATAGATGCAAAAAAAAAAAAAATCTTCCTACTTTCAATGCTATTGCACATTCTTCATTTTAATGTATTTCCATTAGCTTTTGACTCATGTCCTTTTATTTGGATATCTAGGTTCTTGAACTTGAAGCAAACGAAGCAAATGGCCACAACATAGACAACGAAGAGTACTCATGTGAACTGGAGGAACCCCAGGTTTCATGGCAAATAACATTTAAAGAGCAGCAGCAGCAGATCCTTGAACTATGGGATCTATGCTATGTCTCCATTATTCACAGGACCCAGTTTTATTTATTATTCAAGGGAGACCCGGCTGATCAAATATACATGGAAGTAGAACTAAGGCGTTTGACATGGTTGCAGCAACACCTAGCAGAACTTGGGAATGCAAGCCCAGCTCCTCATGTTGGAGAAGAACCAACTGTCTCGTTGTCATCAAGGTTCACTCTCATATATACTTACCCTTAAGAATCAGAATTTTTTATCAAATATGTTTTACACTATGTAGTTATATAGATAGACATATAGAGCTGTGCATCATTATGAATGAGAATTTTTCATTGAATATACATTTTATAATATGCAGCATTAGAGCTTTGAAACGAGAAAGGGAATTTCTGGCCAAGAGACTGACAACACGTTTGTCGCTGGAGGAGAGGGAGGCGTTGTATATGAAATGGGATGTTCCTCTTGATGGGAAGCAGAGGAAGATGCAGTTTATCAGCAAGCTTTGGACTGATCCTCATGACCAAATCCATGTACAGGAGAGTGCAGAAATAGTTGCAAGGCTTGTGGGTTTCAGGACAGGAGGCAACATGTCAAAGGAGATGTTTGAGCTGAACTTTGTGCTTCCATCTGACAGCAGGCCATGGTTAATGGGCTGGAACCACTTAACAAACTTGCTTAATTTGTAATGAATTTTTGTGTTTGTAAAGTAGTATTACCAATTAAAATCTTGTACATGCTCATTATTTATTTATTTTGGCGCTTTTCTCAATTCAAAATTATTGTTTTGGACGATTTTTTCCCCCAATAAATTAATCCAATTCATTGGATTCCCATTATTATTATATACAAAAGAAGCATGGTCAACGAGTTAGCAAAACTTTTGGGGTGTGATTTATGTTGTAAACATATGGATATGGATTTCAACTTTTTGTGTCAACCACACTCACATGTGGATATGGTTTACAACTAGAACAATGCTGAAAGAAAGAGACGGGGTATGATCGATTCAGACAACTGTCCTCGTGGCAGAGAAACAAAAACTATAATAATGCATCCGCTTAAGGGACTGCGCCGTTTGGTAGATGACCAAGATTGGGCCCAATTCTTCTGCCTAGGCACACAAGCACGTGGCTGATTTTTGTTTTAATTAATTTGGATATGTTTTTAAAAAACTGTGATACTTGTTAGTTATTAAGCATACTAAATATGAAAACTCATAAAAGTGAATATTTATAATAATTTTTTAAAAATTAATTAATGTCGTAAAATTTAGAGATATAAATAAGTCATGTAAAGTATAAAGATGATATAGTACTTAGTTTTAATGATAACAAATAATATATAAAACTATAATATTTTCAAAAGACTAAATGTTTCTACTATAAATTTTCTTAATAATTTGCCCAATGTAAACACAACTTGATGTGTCTTAACTTGTCTCATCTACTATATTGAAACCTTCGTCTAGCACATCTTTTGTCTAATAAGAAGAACTTCAAGACTTTAAAATATCTTAGAAGATTATATAAGTTTGATGATGTATCCAAGGCTTTGTTCTTTTAAAAGAAACAAAAAGATAGAATTTATCAACTCTCTTACCTCAAAGAGTATGATTGCCACTAAATCACAGTGGACTAGACAACATTACAAAGAAAGTAAGTAAATATTTTTTTTTGGCCTGAATCATGGACTAATCTCATTTGTTATGTGTGACTGTCGCTAATCTACAAAAGTTTTGCACACAATAGGAATCAAACACTAATTTTCTCCCTAAATAGAATGTTCTCACTCATTTAAACACATTGGAACCTTAAATCAATGCATCAACTCTTTAGGTTAGAAAGTAAAAAAAATATAAATACAAGTATGAAATTTTAAACAAGAAATTTTTTTCACAAAGATTAGTTTTCAACATCATTAATATAAGTCTCAAGAGTCAACAAGTCATTGAGCTTTTTTTAGAGAATTTGCATTTAATTTTTTAAATGTCACACAAAGTACAAAAAAAGAAGATAATATCTTTGTCAAAACAGAAAAAATAGTTAATGCACATGAACATTCATTTACATTCATTTTAAATAAGAGGAAAAAACTTTCACAAAGATTAGTTATCAACATCGTTGACATAAGTCTCAAGAGTCAACAAGTCATAGAGATTTTTTTAGAGAATTTGCATTTAATATGCTCATTTACTTTCAATTCTTTGAAGAACATTTTCTATAAAACTTGTATGTATTATGCTGTGAGCATTTAGACTGTTATTTATTATATTTAAGCTTAAACAGATACTAGAGTACGATTATAGTGTTCGTTCAAACTTGAAGTTTGATAGTCATAGAAGTCTAATTCAGTTGGTTGAACAAGATTCACAAATTACTATAAATTCTCTAACACTGTCTTCAATTCCTATAAATAAATAAAAACTTGAAGTTTGATAAGTCTTAATAGACTTGTTGAAATAATAATTGAGTCAGTGTCTAGAGAGACAAGTGATAAATCTCAAGTGTTGATTGCCTAGATAAGTAAGGAGAAAACAGTACTTATAACAGTGTGGAATATGATTCTTGTACCTTTTTTTTTTAATTAGCAAAAATCTTGTTACTATAAAAGAAATGGACTAGTCTCATGTAGTAAGACGAATCAATATAAATATCCTTGTTTCCTTTTTCACTTCCATTATTTTATTTGTTTTAATTAGAGCGATCAAAATTGGTTTGGATCGATGGCCCGTCAAACTGGGCTAGGCTGTGCAATAAAAAATTATCCTACAAAATATCAGGCCAATTAGTCCAATCTAATAGGTCAGGTTGAGCCCATAAATTCTTGGCTTAAACACTATTAGACCTATTTGGCTTGATATTATTTTCTATTATTTATTTTTCCTTTTAAATCGGGCTAGGTTAGGCCACAAAAAATATGACCTATGAGAGATTCAGTCCAATCCGGCCCGACCCGATTGACCCATTTATATGTGTAGTTTAGATCTAGAGGACACACAAGCCAAAAGTATATATGTTTTCACTAGTTCACTCGTTATTACGAGAACAAATCTTGATTATCTATGCTTCATTGAGATTTATTCTTGTAATACTAATTAATTAATAGGGGAACAGTAGTTCTCATGTATGCAGACTTTGTTTCCCTCTTAAACTCTGATGGGTGTACTCGAGAGTCGAATGGGAAATACAAGAAAAGGGGACAAAAATGTGTAAATACTGATCTTATGGCATTATTTCCACAATCATAAGTCAACTAGAATGCTGCAACCAAAATACACTATTGTTATCTGTTTTCTGTTTGTTCTTAATGACTTGTTACATTTATGTTGAATGCTTTAATTTCTCATTCATAAGTAATGTCAATTACCCAGATCAACTCGCAAGTGAACAGTTATAAACTAATAAGATAGATAGATGGAGAGTTAATAAGAGGAAACATGATCAGATACAGATACTTCTTTGAATTATAAATACAGCCTTTTTTCAACAACTAATTAACGTTACGTAAGATGAGACCACACCAAGGAACTGAAATGGAATGACATGAAACCAAAGCATCACATATCCATTAGGACTAGTACTTAATCTCAATAACATTAAAACATATATAGAGACCTTAAACCACACCATATATATGATAACAACTAACACATAATTTTCTTTCACTCTCTAGTCTCTGGCCAGAACACTTGGATAGATATCAAGATGCTTAATCAGGCAGAGAAATTAAAACCTCTTCAAATTTAGTAACACTTAGCACCTTGGGAAGGGAGTTCCACAAGTGCTAGCAACTCTCCTTGCATTAGGAGAGTCAACAAACTTCTTGAGATTGGGGTTCTTGAGGTATTGGCAGAGGCATGGTTTCTGTTCTTTGATCTTGGAGCAGCATAGGTTTGATGGAGGGGTTGAAGAGGTTATTGCACTCACACATGCACTCAGCTGCACTGGGCTGCATGTCACTGCCATTGAGACTTGAACTTCAGCAACAAGAAGCACAACCACCAAAGTGAACCAAGCAATGTGTGATGCCTTCATTTTCACCTTAATTAGGATGGAAAGGGCTTTGTGTTTATAGTGAGAATGAGAGAGGAATATGATTAATTGCTTCTGTGATGGTGCATTTTGGATTGAGTTTAGTCCCTATTTATACTGAGCTTAGTGTGGAAAACAAAAATAAAAATAAGCATGGGAATTAGTGGGATCAAATTATAAGAGTGAGGGACTGTAGGTTTGTCCCTTATCCCACCACTTTCAACTTTGGTCCACTATTAAAAAGGTAAAGATTACTATAATCCAGAGATTTAGCATCCAAATTACTGCTTAATGATTTCAGGTAACACTGTAACAGTAAATATTTATGTAAAATGTTAACATTATATTGGACTTTAGGATTGATTTTAAACATCTAAAAGTGACAAGTCTTAATTAAGAAATAAAGTATTAAATATTTTTTTATCCATAAAAAACAAAGACCGATATTAAAGATTTACAATAACTCATACACTATACACTATGTTCAGTTAATTAAGCTAGACTCTCTTAATAAGCATTAAGTATTTATTATATTTTTAATAGATGTTTTTTTTCTAATAAAATTTATCACTTTTAGAAATTTAACAAAACTGAATACTTTTATATATAATTATCCATGTATTGACTTTATAATTTATTTTTTCTTACTAATAAGTAATAACTGAAGGTCAAGATTATATGACTAGTTTGTATTTATATGGCTTGGTCAGATAGCTCAGAGTTGAAATTTTAGATATGTTAATGAACATGTGCATTATTTTAGTACCTTTCGGTGGAGCTTCGTGGTCAAACCGATTGTAACAGATCAGATCAGGCTGAATTGCTGAAGCCGAAGCCAAAGTCATTTGAAATGCAATTATTTCCTACTGTTGGCTGTGGTGCAAAATTTCAATCTCTAAGCAAATGGGAGCAAAAAGATAGAAAGAAAGACCACTCCAAAACATGTGGGGAAATTATTTTTCAGTCAAAAAGGTACATTACTGATTTCAGCCTAGAAGACCTTTACAAACTACAAAGGGAAATAAATAAAAGAAAATGTGGTCTCCAGTAATTTACCCAATTTATAGAATAATTTAATAAAAAAATAATAAAAATATTGAAGTGTACAAGTTAGATTTAATGTAGAAAAAATCTATGTTTTATTTTATTTTCTTCTCTTATAAACTTATTGAGAAATTTACCTAAACTAGATTTACATTAATAAAAATATCTATATATTAGTCACTCCAGACTAAAATTAAGAAAAAAAATTAATTTGCACTTATCAAAAAATTAGTTAACATCATTTAATTGTAATAGTTTCAATAAAAAAGTTAATTAATTTCCTAAAATACCATTTACAATAGTTTCATTGGACAAAACTAGAAAAATTTGTTAGAAATAAAACTCTAATTAAATAAAGAGTATTTTGGAGATATTATCATTAAACATGAAAGAATTGATTAAAATTTGTTTATATTTTAAATATATATTGATTTTTTTTTCTTATGTTTCAATCTGAAGGTAATAATTTCATCACACAGCTGAGCTTGTGAATTAATTGATACATAGTTATGTCATCTTAATCAATGATCAATTTTGAATTCAAATTCTAAATATGCAGTAGCCTTAATTAGTTGAAAGAATATTTTTTATTTCTATAACAATCTCAACCGGCTTGATAGACGCGTGACTTGGTAAACAAAAAATTCACCATAAATTTTTCTTGGCAGCATCCAAGGGTTTTGGCACCAAAATGTTAAATAAAACTGTACTGAAATAACGTCATGTTTTAACTTATTATTAAACCATTTAAAGTAATGCATTACAATAAACAATTGTAATCGAAGTATTTCAATTCCATTCGAGTTAGCTTCATAATAAAGAAAAATGAAGTACAATAAGCAATAATGAAATTTATATTTATGACTTCAGGCAAATTATTATCTAACTTTTAATAAGTGCATGTTTGGGTCGCTGTCCAAACTGCTGTAAAGCATGTTCCAATGCATTCTCAAGGCATAAGTAAGGCAAAACTAAAATGTAGCAAACAATTTAGATGACGATATTACAAATCACATTTTGGTTTTAATATGTTATAAACAGAAACATTTCCTATTCTTCTCTCTTTTCTTTTCCACATTTCTACTGCCCTGCATGAATGTCCATGAGACCCACCATTTCGGCCGTGGTACCTTTCGGTGATGTTGATGTGGTGAGTATTTGTTAATTTACACTCATGTATGCTTTCTTTTATTATAAAGGCACATGCTACATGCTCTCTGATGATGATTATAACACGCACTGGGAAATTAGTGAGATGAAGTTCAAAATCAGTTGCAATCATGATAAAGCAGGGTACTACATAGTGCAATGGATTACAAGGAATAGAGTGCTGACATTCTATGATTAGCAATGTAAAATTATTTCCAAGTAGCAAGCCATGAGAGCAATCTCTAAGATTTCATTGAAGCAAAGGATTTGGAATACAATGCTTATTATCGTGTATAAGATTAATTAGTGTGTTGTAAAAGGCAGTGATTAATAAGCATTTCTTAAATTGTCTAATGGAAATCCCTATGATCATAATGATTAAGACCCATCTAATTGACCTTAAACAACTCTTACCAATTTATATAAGTGTTCTATATTATATTGGACACATCACTACAAGAATTCTCCTTAAGAAATGGGAAAAAAGTGAGGATTCGATTCGCTGTTTTGTATGTGAAATTTTTGTCCAGAGTGAAAAACTACCAAGTGGAGAACATGTCACGTTCAAATTAGAAGGTGAAGTGTTTGCCTTTGTAGGCGCCTAATCTTTTGAAAGTTACATTTTTTGTTCATATTTGCTACAATGATCATTGATCTGTTGTGTGAGTGGAAGGCAAATTAAGCAAATCCCACTCTTCCTTGTGAAGACAAGACTGATTTTTTTTTTTTTAATCCTCCAAATTTTCTTTTGTTCTTCTCTAAATTTCTAGGAGAGATTACATATAGAGAAGGAAAAATAAAACAAACTATTAAAGAAAGGTGTATTTGTCATTTTAATTAATTAATTGGCAAATCTTGAGTTTAATTACCCAATGTTACTATTTCTGAATGCACTTGGTATGCTATGCTTTTCTATAATCAACATAGCTGCAAATATGATTCATAGTTTACATTTATATCTTGGAAGTACACTATATACTTTTAGGCACGCCAAGCAATAATAATCATCAGCTCACTTCTACAATAATAATTCATATGAGAAAAGCAAAAGAGGGATCAAATTGGCGTGAAATAACGCACATAATCATTGAATTTACTGGATTATTTTAGTCTCTTCTAAGTCAAAATTAAAGGGAGTTGTATTTTTATTCAATTAAAGTGGTTGTTATCATGCAACGTGTGGGGCCTTAAAATTATGGTACCTTCAACTTTTAATCTTCATGCTCAGTTGATCATTGATGATTTATCATTGCTTACATCAGTCAATTTTGGCCTAGCCAGAGAGTGCTGATCAATAATGATAAGCTCACATATCAATCTGCACAAGCTTAATTAGCTCACTATTATATCAAGCAGCACCAACACCAGCATCCAACTTTACCTTTTCTCAAGATTCATGTCCCCTTATTAATATGCTCATAGCATATAGTGCTTTTCAAGCTAATAGAAGCAAGGAATCAATCATAATTCATCGATAATTGCCCATAAATGTTATAAACTATGGTTATTCCTTTGTTACCATGTTCTCAGCTAATTTGGGCAATTTTATAGCAAGAATACAACAAAACAAGCCTGTTTGAGCAAAGCTGTGGGGCCATCAGGGCCAAGGTCACGCTTGGGCGCCAGATTGAATGGTTTGGCAGCAAAATTCACTACCAACTCACGTTACCAGCGTCATGCCCACACTACCAGCGCCAGATGCAATAATTCACAGGAATTTCATTGCCAACTCACGCCACCAGCGTGAGATCCACGCCATTAGCGTCAGAAATGAAGAAAACAAGACAAATTTCACTGTCAATCCACGCCACCAGCGTGGAGTCCACACCATCAACGTGGAAGTTCACTGTCTGCAATTTCTGAAAGCTGCTAAGAGCAAATTGGGAGTTTCACTTCCCCAAATATAAATACTAAAAGCCCACAGCTTTTGAGGGACTTTTTGGCACGAAATATCACTAAGGAAAGGCTAGAGAAAAGCTTGGAGAGCTTAGCTAGGGTTTGGGAGTTGAAGGACCAAAGTGGAGCTTCTTCTCTTCTCCTTCTTCTTCCTCCTCCTTGTATTTAGCTGGGCATGCTTTTTTTTGTTATACCAAAGCCAACCATGACTAGGTTTGGCTAGTTTACATTTGTAGTTAGGGCCAACACTTGATGTAAACTTCCATTGGAATGTATTGAATGCTATTATTCTTTTATCAAGAGTTATTTTACTTAACTTTGCTTAAATGGATTATATCTCTTTATTAGACTTGATCATTCTAATGAAGGGTTAAGAGCTAGGGTTCACAATAGGAATATTGGAGTTCTAGTCTTGGAATTAAATGAAGTAACTTGCTTTACATTACCTAGGAATAGGAATGTATGTTTGTAGCTTATTCAAAGTGTTTGCTTAATGCTTAACCCTAGAAAAGTTGCTAAGGGATTAGGGCTTTTAAGTGGGTTAAAGAGTTATTTTCACTAAGGAATTAGAGAGTAACTAATATGTTGATGAAACACAACCGCTGAGTAACTTGGATAATCGAATATAGTAAGCAATACGAATCCACTGGTAGGAATCATCGAGTGTGGGTGCCCTGACTACTCTTTTTTCTCATATTGTCATAAACTTAGCTTCGTTGTTTATAATCAATAGTCATGTTTTAATTCTTGTCTTTACTTTTACTCATTCAAACACACAAATCACACTTTTACCAAACATTTATTTGTCCAACTTTTAGATATAAGTTATAATACAATTAGTGTACTAATCCTCGTGGGAACGATATCTCATTTTATCACTTTATTACTTGAAACGAACGGTATACTTGCCGAAATCGCAACACTTCTCTTTTCATTTTACTTGCTTGTGTATTTAGCTATATTAATTCCTTTAACGAGAAAATCAAGGCAGTTTCTTTTTTGTAGTTTACTCAGAATGACTATTATTACAAGAGATCTAGCAGTAATCTTGCATGGTCACCCTTGCCTGCTGAACCCACCAATTTGTTAAGAATAATGGATCAATATTAATTTCAGCCTTTTAACAGCTTTTCTAGGCTCTGCCAGTGTTCTTCAATATATTAATAATGTGATTTATTAACATGATATCATATGATAGATAATTATATATTTTTTAAGTATGTGATTAAGAATTTGATTCTCACATGTATAAACACGAAACAACATTTATCAGAAGAAGTTAACTTCTTAGATGAATTAGAGTAACTAGAGCAAATTATTAGTCATTAATTAACTCTTCACAGAAAAAATAATGTGATTTTGTGGGCCAGAATAATTTAGTAGAATAAAGAGACATGTAGTATATATTAATGTATGATCATGTATATATATATGAGACATGGGATTAATTAGGCATGCTAATGCGGCTAGGATTTTAAGTACGAGTAAATGCCTGTTTGGTGCTGCTTTTATGAAGTCTAACGTGCGTCAAAGTGAACACTCTCAAGAATAGTTTCCACGTCTTTTTAGTCACTATTTAATCCACAATCGATTTCATAATTCATACTGTATATAGTATGTACGGGAACCTCGGCGCTTGTAGCTAGATGATAAAAGTTCATTCATAGTGGACCTTGCGTTTAATGGTGTTACATAATAATTGAAGGAGCATGTAACATGGACCAGTTTTATATATTTTTAATATACTTTTTTTAAATTTATTATTTTAGTTATTAATTTAAATTTTGACCAATCTAAATTTTTAAATTTTTTATGTTATAAAGCAACTCAAACTTATGATTTAAATCCAACAAAAAAAATGTTTGTTATTAGTGTTTATAAAATAAAATAAAAGGTCATTGTTAAAAAAGTCACATACATCAATAAAAAGATTTAACATATTTAAAATATTTTTTAAGAAAAATTTATTTTATATCTTGTTTTTCATTGGATCAATCTTGATAAGGACGTTCATAGACAAGTGACTAATCAATTATCACTACATCTAAAAGATTGAGTTAAAAAATACTTTAATTTTATTTTTAGAACAATAAATTATTTCTTCACAAATTTTATTCCCATCACAAAGATCTTATAGATCGTATAATTACAACAACAAATTTTATTCCCATCACAAAGTATGCCAATCTCAAAACCGTAAAACCATATCAGCTTCTAAATGGATGAACAAGTAGTGAGTACAAAGCCATCCCCACTTGACATTATATTTATATGTACAAAATGACAAATATATCATTGGAGAATAGAATAATTTCCGTGATTTGGGATTCACGAAAATGCATACCATGTATTACTCACATCCTTTCTTCCATTGAGCTATGAACTGATTTTGAAATATTCACATCCTTTCCTCTATTGAGCTTACGCTTATCCCTGCTAGGTTTTTGCGTGCTTAGCGTCCCTTTCACACTAGTTCCAATAGGATGTTTGGCAGTTTG
>CM023949.1:26932254-26949909 GCA_013407115.1 Glycine latifolia | reverse complement strand
TTCAACTATGGCTCATCTGTTAAAAAAATAAATAAGAATACCCTCCTTGTGGTGATGAACTTCATTTCAATTTTGAGGGGGTGATTAGATGTTATTCCAACATTGTACATTTCTTTTTCACTTGCACTTTATCGTGCTACAAGGCAGCAACTATTGAGTTCTTTCTGCATTTAGCTAGCAATGAAGACTATAGAAATATGGAGTAGGGGAAATGATTTTACAAAGCAATCTGCCTGCTGAACCCACCAATTTGTTAAGAATAATGGATCAATATTAATTTCAGCCTTTTAACAGCTTCTCTAGGCTCTGCCAGTGTTCTTCAATATATTAATAATGTGATTTATTAACATGATATCATATGATAGATAATTATATATTTAAGTATGTGATTAAGAATTTGATTCTCAGATGTATAAACACGAAACAACATTTATCAGAAGAAGTTAATTTCTTAGATGAATTAGAGTAACTAGAGCAAATTATTAGTCTTTAATTAACTCTTCACGTACAGAAAAAATAATGTGATTTTGTGGGCCAGAATAATTTAGTAGAATAAAGAGACATGTAGTATATATTAATGTATGATCATGTATATATATATGAGACATGGGATTAATTAGGCATGCTAATGTGGCTACTTTTCCGAAAGGGGTATCTCAAGAGAGTAAAATATTTGTCAAATTCATCCCCGAAAATTTTAATGGAAAACTGCGCCGAAGATATCATGAAACGTGATTACAACATTCTTTTCTCAGGAAAATATTTTGTTATCTTTTCTTCACGTATAAGAAGGTTAAGATAAAAGAACTTGTTGCAATGCAAGGTTAAGTACACATGTCACCAGAAAAAATAAAAGCCTTCATGAGAGAGCCCAAATGATCTTAGTTTTAAAAAAAAAGGGAGAATTTTTATCTTTAACGTCTAGGCATAACTGTTTTAAAAAATGCCAACTAATATCATGGAATTTCGATGGTTTCTAGTTGTTTCTATTTGTTAATAATTAATTGGTAATGGATGATAGTGATAGGTCCTTCACAAGTCACACCGAATCATGAGGTGCAAGTAACTGTTCAACAAGGTTGATATCACACTTATCCAAGTTAACAGGGTAGATTGGTAGAATGGCCAAAAAAAAAATACAAATTAATAAAAAAATTTGAAATTTGGTGCATTTTGAAACAATTTTTGAAAAATGGGACATTTAAACATGTCTGGATTGGGCGTGTTTGAGTGCTATATAAATTGTGCATCTTAGGGTTTAGGGTGTGTGGATTAAGGTTTATGGTTTAGGTTAATGGTTTATGGTTTAGGGTTGATGGGGTTTATGTTAATGGTTTAGGGTTTATGGTGTGTGGATTAGGGTTTAGGGTTGATGGGGTGTACGTTAATGGTTTAGGGTGTGTGGATTAGGGTTTAGGGTTGATGGGGTTTAGATTAATGGTTTAGGGTTTAAGGTTGATGGGGTTTAGGTTAATGGTTTAGGGTTTAGGGTGTGTGGATTAGTGTTTAGGGTTGATGGGGTTTAGGTTAATGGTTTAGTGTTTAGGGTGTGTAGATTAGGGTTTAGGGCTAAGGGGTTGGGGTTGAGGGAGTTTGTTTTAGGGTTTATGTTTGAGTATTGAGGGGTTTGGGTGTGTGGTTTATGGTTTAGGGTTGATTGTTTATGTTATTCTGTTTAGGGTTTAGGGTGTAAGGTGTATGGTTTCGGGTTTAGGGTGTTTCTTAAATGGTTCATTGTTTACGGTTGAGGGTGTTTGTTTTACGGGTTTAGGCTTAAGGGGTTGGGGTTCATGGTGTTTAGGGTCTATGGCTGAGGGTTAGGGTTGAATGGGTTTAGGTTAATGGTTTAGTGTTTAGGGTGTTTGGATTAGGGTTAAAGGGTTGGGGGTTATGGTGTTTGTTTTAGGGTTTATGTTTGACTGTTGAAGGGGTTTACGTTAATGGTTTAATGTTTAGGGTGTTTGGATTAGGCTTAATTTGTTATTTAGTATTCAATTTTTAAAACGTGATCGACATACAAATCATGACAAGCAAAACATGATGCGTAATATCACATTTGTCAACCAAATACAGGGGTAATATAGCATATTTATAAATAAAAATACATTTAACATACCACTAATAAATCAAACATAATTACAAAATCATGAAACACCACCCCGAGTAGGACAACCTCTACGATTATGTCCAACTTGCTTGCAAATACCGCATTTAGGAAGTCTCTGAGATGTTCTCTGAGATGTTTCGACTTCGTCCATCTCATTATGTATTCTAGTGGACCTTGGACGACCCTTTGCACGCAACATTGACCTGTCAGGTATAATAACTGGATCTTCACTCGGTGGAATAGCAAGTTCATTACCAATTGGCTCCCAAGGCAATGAATAAGCCTGAACCAAGTTACTTACCAGGAAGACATCATCCACATACTGAAAAGGATTCTGACGGACCTGTAAAGCAGCAGCTGCGGTGTGGCTACAAGGGTATTTTGAAGGCCTTAAACTTGCCACACTGACAAAAACGTTGTGTTAGGTTTACTGAATATGACCTGTCCCAACCATCGTTCACCTCAAATAATGTTTGCTGAAGGTTATATGTGCGTACATTATGGCCTGTAGCAATGGTCTGATTATGCCTCAAAGCATCAACGACATTTTTGCAATGTCGTTGTAAATGCTCAAGCTGTGAAGTAGCCGTCTAACCCCTGCTCACAAAATATTGAACCAATCGACTGTACGTGTGCTTCACCAGAGTAGTGATAGCCATGTTCCTTGCTCCCTTGAACACCTTGTTGACTGATTCAGACAAATTTGTTGTCATATGACCATATCTTCTCACCTCCACATCATATGCACATGTCCACTTTTCCTTAGGAATGCTGTCAATCCATTCTGCAACCTCAGGACTATTATCACGGAATCGTGCAAATGCTATGTCAAAGTCAACCTTAGAAGGAGTATAACCTGCACAATTATAATACCATTAACAGTGGGTGGGGTACACATTTATGTCAGTTTAATAAATTATAAATAATTATTAACATACCTAAAGTCATGAGGGTCTTCTTCAATCTTACATTCTTGAACCTTTGATTAAAATTGTTGGCAATATGACAAAGGCAAAACACGTTATGCGCAAAAGGTGGTTGTCAACCTGCATGATTCTCCACAGCAGATATTATGCTTCGGTGCCGATCTGAAATGAGACATATATTTTGCCTTTTAGTAATGTGGAAGCGAATGTTAGCAAGAAAGTCTTCCCAAGCTTCCAACGTCTCCCCCTCAACAATGGCAAATGTCAGTGGCAGGCATTCATTATTTCCATCCTGACTCGTGGCAATCAACAATTTTCCTTTATACTTGTCATATAAGTGAGTCCCATCAATTTGAATGATGAGTTTGCAAAATTTAAAAGCCTCGCAACACTATCTAAAAGTCCAAAACATGAGCTGAAACACACACTTTGCCCGTACCAGTTGATGTGCCACAAAGTAAGCATTTGTTTGAATATCAAAAAAAGAACCTGGTGAAAAACGAAGCATGTAGTTGCACCACCTGGGCAAAAATGTATAAGATTCTTCCCAATCCCCATAAATCATTGTCATTGCTCTCTGCTTCGGATACCAGGCCTTTCCATATGAAACTTTAAATCCATACGTATTGGTGATCCTCTCCTGAATCAATGCAATTGACACCCCCGGTTCCTCCTTAACCATTCCTAAAAATGAAATTGTAACATTCACATTAACAACAAACATGAAAAAAATAATATTTGTCATATAAAGCAAAAATATTAAGTACATACCTACTACAAGTGAAGCAATAACATTAACATCAAGTTGTCTGTGACCCTGTGTAATATGGTCATTCAGGCAATTGTGTTTTCCACCCCATCTTGAAACAACCCACTTCTCACTGTACATTGGTTTAAATACCCTAACCCTCCAAGGGTAACCATCGTTGTGAGCAACACACTTCATGGTAAACTTGTTAGGCTTGCTCTCAACCACAAATGCTTCTTGATGCTCCCTCATCAGGTTAAGCTTAATTGCAATTTGTGCGTCCTTTTTGGATGGAAATTCCTGTTTAACAAACAAATCATCCCCTAATTGCCATGGACCTTGCACTGAACCTGAACCCGAAGTAGAACCGGTAAAAGATTCTTCTTCGCTTGGATGATTCCAATCAATATATGTGTAATGTGGAATTCCATCCCAAAAAGGAATGACTGCACCACCTTTAAATATAAAACAGTTGAATAAACATATCATGCAAACTAAAATACTATAACACATATACAAATATCAGACCACTTCATCATTCATTTAAGTCATGTAACATACCTTCAACAGGTTGTTCTGATTGCGTTGATCCAATGTCCGGATGATGACGGATTTGAGACGATCCCACGTTAGTGTCTTGTTGGAATGCAGTCGCATGCACACCAGCATCTTCATCATTATCCGTCACATTGGCATCCTCTTGAAGAAGATTATCTTCCATTGCGATATTTTCATCATCGTCATCCTCTTCATCGTCATCCATAACCCAAGTTGGGTCATGTGAATTTTCCACAGACACGTTTACACCTACAGCACCATATGATGATGCAATACGTGCAGAATTAAAAGCGACTGACCTCGTGAGTAAAACAATATCCTCTGCTGCAATAAAATCAACATACAAATCTAAAAATTCATTCCTTGCTTGCTTCAAAAATTCTTCAATTACCATTTCCAAGTCTTCATCATCCAGTATTTGAAACCCCATGTATTGTTCATGTTGCCATAATCTTGCCGTCAGCAAAGTGATACATTGGTTGTGATTTAGACCTAATTTATGTCGTATCTTCTCATGCAAATCACCAAATGTTGAGTTTTGCTTGATACGTGTCGGCCTTCTCTCCCCTTCAAAGACAAGACCCCGCCCTTTAACTTTCCTTCCATTGAAAAATAACACAACACGAACACACTCCTCACCACCTGAACTCATTTCCTACAGTCAACAAAAACAACAACTTCAAATATTAAGAAACAATACAATAAACCCTAAAACAAGCACCCTAAATCCTAAACTAGCAAACATAAACCCTAAACCCTAAACACAACACCTCAAGCTCTAAACTAGAAATCATAAACCCTAAACACAACAACTTCCATTGTGATCACTTGTCAATATCTTCATAGAGCAACAAGTTAAAAGAATATGAAATACCTTAATGTTACCAACATAGGAAGGATGTAGTGATTAGCATGTCGCAATATTTTGCAAGGATATAAATTTAAATTTAAATTTTAAAAAGGCACATGTATTAAAAACAAGTTTACGTTCATGTCTGCATGCACTTGTTAAAAATGTGTTTACGTATATGTCTATACTACTCAGACTATCACCCTACCTAAATAAATAAAAAAGTATGGCCTTATCTTCCTTGCACAAATAGCATCAACCGGTGAAGGCTCCCTTTCATGGATCCCTTGATAGCTAATAGCTGTATCACTTATGGGTGTTTGCTATCAATATTTACACCCTAAAATCTCACGGTTCTTGGATATAGCCCTTCTTTATTTGTTCAGCTATCATCAAAATATCAAAATAAAATTAGTATCTTCCATATATAAAAAGCTAAATTATTTTGTTTTAGAGAATTTATAACATATTTGAATTATAATTTGTAAACTATACATTTTGCTTTAATGGTTGCTTAAGACTTAATATATAACTATATATATATATATATATATATATATATATATATATATATATATATACATACATACATACGTGTGTGTATGTATCTAAATAATATTCAACATAATAGTTGTGATTTTGTTATATTTAAACATTAGTTAGTCTTGTATTATAAATTTGATACTTTATTTATTTTTTAAATGAGACAATCTTCTTTTGTATTTTTCTTCCCGTATAAGTACGCAACTTTCTTGTGATAAATATAAAATTTACATATGGTATATTTAATTACATATTAAAAAAATTATACACCGATAATATAAACAAATTAATACAATTATTCAATCATAATTCATTATATATGATAAATTTATTGACTTTTAAATAATTATTTTAAAATAATTCAAACAATAATTTATAATTAAATGACATTATAAAATAATTTTATATTATCACATAAGTATGTATATACACGCATTAAACTCATTACAAGTTTCTTCAACCATATATTTAACAAACAATGTAAATTGATTGGAAGGTGTTTCCCCATTGTGTCCCATATCCTGAAAGAAAACTTGTCATTTAATTTCATGTTGAGTAATGTTATTCCCACAATACTTCAAGTATTATGAAAATAGTATGACAATCTTTCTCTCTTTGTCTTTGTTTAATTACATTATGATAGTTACAACTGGATTATTTAGAACAAATTATTTAAATTATTAAATATTTCAATTATTCTATATTATTAATTAATTTAATTATAAAACCTTAGATATTTATCCTTTGAACTTTTTATGTGTGAATGGCACATAAGAGATGAGTAAGTTGCTCATTCGTAGTCCAATAAGTATTGTGTCCACCAAACAACTTTGGATGTATGTAATATTTGTGGAAACTCAATTGATTAAACAGAAAATAATTTTCTCATTTTTATTTTTCTCTACAAATTAGATCGAAACTGTGCGGACTTATATAGATTCAAGCTTTCTTCTAGACACTCACAATTTAGGACATCGATTAAATTATGTGAGAAGTAAATGTTATACTATGCATTTTTGTGCGAAAAAAACTAATATAACTTTATTTCTAAAATTTCTAGTGTACACATTAATGTCCTCCCTTATATGTAATTTAAATGTACAAAGTATGCATAACAATTATCAATATACTAAATAAATCAAATTTAATTAATTGAATATAATATAAGTCTTATAAATTCTTTGATATAGTCTTCGATATCTATTTATTAAAAAAATCATAAGAGGTATTAGTCAATTAGTTTCCTTGCGCTCCCATTAGATCAGGTGAAGTCGGTCCATTTGTGCATTCAGACCTAATTAGGGAGCTATTGAAAGTTGTAACTAGATAATTGGATAGTAGTTGTAATTTCAATTATCTAATTTCTTCTCTTTTAATGCTTCTTTTGATTTAAAAAGACAAAAATTTAGTTTCTTCTGAGTTTTTATTCGGAGAAAACTAAAGTTAGTGAATTCACAGTATTTTGGTTATATTATTTTTTAGAATTTGACACAGCAACAAAGGTCTGGAAGATGTTGAAAAACTAGAGTAGTGCGTTCAACGTGCCAATGCATGTTTAGTGCGATAAGCCAAGTTGGAAGTCAGCTATATCGTGCATGTGCACTAAGCGCACATTGAAGGCTTAGTGTGTGGTCACTTAAGTCAACTGCATTTTACATGTGCGCTCTGCGCATATGCAAGATTAGCTCACAATCATTTTTGAAAACATGATTTTGCAGCATTTTGAAGATTATAAAAGGATGGCAATGTGCATTTAGAGGGAGTTAGTCAGCAAGGGCACAAAATAGAGCCAAACTCACTCGCTTTAGAGCTCTTCTTCTTCCTTTTCTTTTGTTTTATCTTTTATTTTTTAGCCTCTCATGACTATGAGAAGCTAAATTACTCATTGTTGGGGGGCTTGGATACCAAATACTCTTTGATGTAATGATCTTTACAATCCATTTAATGTTATTTTAATATTATTGCTTCCTTTATAAGTTTGTTGCCTTGTTTATGGTTTGATCATTCGATCACATGTATGTTATAGGGTTTTAATCATTGAAAAATGTTTTTATCCTAAGAACTTGAAGGAACTTCTAGGTAATCTATGTCTAGGGATAAAATGATGTTATTTAGTCTTATTTATGTATCATTATTCTTAAAACAATTATTTAGTTTAGCTTTTAAGGGATTATGGAGTGAAATTAGGTGAATTAGGTTCTTTCACATAAGAAATCATGATTAGAGTAATTTAGTTGATGAAGGTAATGGTTGAATAACTTTAAATGGTAAAAAATCTTTAACATTGCATCAAGAGTAATTTTAGTAGGTCAAGTATCCAACACATCTACAAAAATCTGCACAAAACATCAATTTCCATCTTCACGTGTTTGTTTTCTTGTCTCTTGTATCTTGATGTGCTCTTTTATCCTTTATTATGATTGAAATTATATTTTTGAAGTTATATCTTTACATTATCACTTTGAAAAATATTTAATTTAATCATTTTTTTGCTTAAGATTAGATATATACAAATTTTAAGTACAGTCAATGTTTCTATAAATTCGACACTTAATTTTATCATTTTAATATTACAGAGTTAACATATGTCTCATGTGACATATATATATATATATATATATATATATATATATATATATATTGTTCTCTAAACTACAACTCCAAAATGAATAAACATTGTCCCATGTAAAAACTCTCGATATAGAATGTAAATAATAGAATATTATTTGAATATTATTTTAAAAGTCCATTTAAAAGCCTTTTATGGAATCAAAAACAAACAAAGTAGTGTGTTGTTTAACATGAATCATGGGTTCTAAAGCAGGCTAAACGTGATTTGAAAAAAAAACTTTGGCATTGAAAGTAATTCAGCATCGAATCAAACAGAGCCTTCATCTAGAGTATGGACTTCATATGGGTACGTACACTACATCATCGAGTTTAGTAGGAGCAAGATTAGGATTCACCAAAACAGCATTAAAATCCTTCCATAGGTCATTCAACTGTGCCCTTAAGAAGGCCACAACCAACCCTCCCACGGTCCTTCTCATCAAGTCCCTAGGACCCTTCCCATCCTTGCATAAACAATTTGACAAAATTGGCCCAATTAAGCCAGGTGTTACATCATCCAACATGTCCATGTGACCATACTCAATTGCAACAAAATGTGCACAAGGGGGTTTGCACTCATTGAAAAACTCCTTATGGTTCACCCCATCAGGAGCACATGGTGGACTAAAAATATTAGCCTTCTCTGGGCCTAGCCCAGTTCCAATTACAATAATGGGTATGTTCAAATTGAAGGATTGGGAAATGCCAGTGAGAATAGGAGGAAGTGTTTCGGAAGATTTAGATGTGCCAGCCACAGGGTCTATGCCTACAAGTGCTGAAAATTTGAGGTTAGTTTTAGCATAACCAAGTGCCACAGCAAATACAGTTTTGCCACCCTTGCTGTGACCTGATAAAATCAATTTATCCAATTTCGCTTCAACATTCTCTGGAAGCAGAGGTTGAAGCCCCTCCCCGGCTAGCCAATCCACAACTTTCCCTGCAAATTTAACTTCATCACCAGGTTCCAACATAGGCAGTCCATTCCAAAACTAACATTGCAAAGGCGAAACCTATGTTAGAGAAACCCAAAAAGGAATTAAAAATATTTGTGTTGCACAATTTTGTCCTCTCAATTTCATATCATTTAATTAATTGTGTTTCGGTTATTAGTTCATAAGATGTAAGCAGCGTAGTAGAGTTTTTTTTTTAAGGGAAACATACTTATTTCATTTCATCAAAGATTAAAGAAGAGACAAATGAGGGAATGCAATCATGATCCTGATGTCAGCATGAAATCTAGAAGTCCTAACAAGACTATGAATTATAAGATTAATTTGCCTCCTTACAAAATTCACTCGAGTTAGGTATGAGATTAGTTTGTTTCTACAACTAGATAACAGAAAATGGAATGGGCTGAGACCCGTTCTAACTACATAGAAGGATAATAGAGTTAAACAAGCTGTGAAATAATCCGTATATATAAAATATGTATACAGTATACTTTATTAATTAAGAACCGATTAAAATAAAAAAACAATGTAAAAATATTGGTAGACAAAATGATATTTCTTATGCAAAAATAACCAAGGAAAATACAAAAAGACAAGAACTAATAGGAAAGTGTTTCTTATATATATATATATATATTTTTTTTTTTTCTTCTCTAAAATATATTTTTAGTATGTCCTTGTACATTAATTGGTATTAGTTTCGGAACTTTAACTTTAATCAATTTAATCTCAGAACGTTGAAAAAATAGTGGTCTTTATCCCTTATCATGCACATATGATTTTTATTGTGAGAAGAGACAAAAATCACTTGAAAAGAGATAAAAATCATTGGGATTTTTTTTTGTAAAATCAAGTGATTAAATTTATCAAAATTAAAGTTCAGGAACTAATTAAAACCAAGTTTCATCTAAAGTACAAGACTGAACCTCTTTGTGTTTCTTTATACAATTTCTCACACCTTAATGAAGATACTGCTTTTGAAAATGAATTCTTTTTATTTTACAATTAAAATTGTATACAAATATTAATGGTGCGTAAATAATGAATATTGAAGCAAAAAAAAATTAGAGAGTGTTAAGATCGTAGAAGATATACCAGCTGAGGAGCAACAAGTATGAATCCATGTGAAGCTATGTGGCCTAGGAGCTCAGAGTAGTAGCTATTGCGAATGGAAAATCCATGGCAGAACAATATTACAGGGTATGAGCCAGGCACGGTTGGTGTAAAGATTAACAATGGTTTTGGAGGAGAGGAGGAAGCATTGGATGTATCAACGTTGAATTGCTTCCATTGGATATTTCCCATTTGGAAAACATCTGTGGTGGCCAATATTGGTTCAGCTCTCTGCGCCATCATGCACTTTCCTCACACCAAAGACTTTGCTTCTAAGAATACTAAAATTGAGTTCTATGCATGTACCTCATATAGATATACACATCTTTTCATGGGAAACAATTAATTGCTGTGTCAGTGCCTCGTTTTGTCTTAAATTGAATTTATGCAGTCAACCTGTATCTGCTTACAATCAACAGAAATAAAAATAAAAATAAAAATTAAGATTATTAATGTAATGAAAGGAGATAACAAAAAAAAATTATAAAAAAATTATATATATATATATATATATATATATATATTAAAAAATAAGATATGCATTGGGACAATACAAATAATTCTTATATTATCATTTAATTATATATAATAATTTTGTTAAGTAACTTCTCAATAGTCATTCTTAACATGGTTTGTGATTGATTAATGTTGACAATATACATAGATTTTCATCTCTCTATATATATATAACTATTTTTTATTTGTCATTTTTTTTAATAAAAAAATTTAAGTGAATTGAATTTTAGAAACTATCAAAGTTAGAATAAACCTCAAGATTCAATGAGTATTTACAGAAATAAAGATTAACACCACCAAGATATCAACATATGTGTATACGAACTTTGTATTAGACACACAATTTGTTTCAGGTTTAGGATGTCTAGTAATTGAATAAATGATAAATATTTAACGTTTAAATGTTAGTAATTTGTATTCTCCGTATATATGTCTAGCTTTTTTTTTTAGTTTCTGTATTATATATATATATATATATATATATATATATATATATATATATATATTCATATAATGTCTAAACTTATTGATGTTGGTCCTTTCGAAAGAAAAAATGTTTGTGATATTTTATTAGGTGTTAATTATTACATTTAAATAAATTCGTCCTCTCAAATTATGTACAATCTTTCTTGATACAGTTATTACGGTGGTTAAATAGCTGCTAGCCTGCTACTATATAAAGAGTATAAGGTTTAAACGTGCATTTATAAATTAAATAAACTTTCCTAGGATACACGTAATGGTGCATTGCAAAGTCTAGGAATATTAAATATACATGACAAAAATGCCTCAGCAACACATGAGGTGTGTAACTTATCCTACAACGTAAAAGTATAATCTTTAATTTTATTGGTTTTAATTACCTTTGAATTTGGTAGATAAAATTCTGGAACAGTGGCCAAAATGCCACAATTTTCAAAACAATTGCCCTGAATGTCACAGTCTCCAAACAATTTCCTATAATGTCACGTGCGCAAATTCGTTATTAAAGGTAGCGAAATATAGTTTCTAATGAACGCTTGTCACCTGTGCTGTCAAAAAAAGAAGAAGCTAACAGACCATGTAATTCGTTACACTAACCAATGAATTACATGATCAATGATTATTTGCCATGTGTTAAAAAAGCATGTCAAGTCAGCCTCACTTCGGCCCAACCCAAACCAACACTCAACTGCACTGTCACCGCCAGCTACCATGGATTCATATTTGGGAAGAGAAGAATACAGAACTGCAGAGGAGTTTTGCATGGTGATGAGGTGTTTTGGATTTGTGGCAATGAAGTTATTTCACCCAAGCTGCGAGCGAATTTGTCCACGTAACATTATGGGAAATTGTTTAGAAACTGTGTCATTCAGGATAATTGTTTTGAAAATTGTGCCATTTTGGCCACTGTTCCTAAAATTCTCACGTTTCAGTGGATCGATCTCCCACCTGATTCCATGGCCATATGAACGTAAGTTATTTAGAACGATTTTTTTTATGAATCACGGGGTAACACGTAGCAGCATTGCACACGCTACCACCGTTGTACAAGCATTAGATAGAGGCTTTGATGTATTGTAAACGAGTGGCAGGGTCTAGGCTAGGCCGCTAGGGTTGTCCTTGACACCTAGTTTGTTGATGAAGAACACGTGAGGGACTTGTGGTAAACTAAAACATGATGTTATATATTGTTATTTATTACATGTTGATGAAGAGCACATGAATAGGAACTGGATGGAGAATAGGAAAAAAATACAGATAACAATTAATAAGAGAGAACATTTAGTAATTGTTTAGAAATATTTAAAAATATTTAAGCCATTATTAATCAATAAACGGATATGTCTAGTTTACCCAATTGAGTACATTCACTCAATAAAATTCTTTTGCCGTTAAAAGAAACATAAACGGATAACTTAATCAATTAATTAATTGAAAATAATACATAAAATTAATCAAGTTAATTATATTATTTTTGTTATGCAATTATTAATTAATCTTTTAAATGGAATTATGATTTATAAGTCGAAATACTAATTTATTGTATCTAGTTTTAAGATCCACTTCTACCTTTCAACAAATATGACTTACACGGTGACTTAGAAAAAAGTTTGATGACTCTCGTTGCTTCAACCTTGTTAAATACTGAGTGATTTAGAAATGATAAGTTTAAAAAATTTAAATCCAATAATCATATCTCATCAAGTTTAAAGATTTAATATTCTATTTGAGTCTGTTATTGATCCGAGTTTTTTCTTAATCAAGCAATTAATATATAGATCATTGTCTCACATAAAATCTCATTGAAAAGTGCAATGTAAATAACAACATATATAGGTTATAGGTTATATTAAACAAAACTAATAAAAAAAACTAATTTATAATCGAAAGTTAGTAGTTAAAAATTGAAAAACTAACTTATTAAATTATTAATGATGGGTAAAATTAGTGGTTGAAATAACTAAAAAATGTAAAATGATAACAATAATAAAACAATCATTTATTTTTAAAAAAGGTAACAAAAAATGAATAAATATATTAAGATAAAAGTGAAAAAAAATATAAAAAATAGATGGTAGAACCTAATGTTTTAAAATTTTTTACTTAAAATAACGTTTTAAAAAACATTAAAAGTTACTAAAAAAAAATTTATCAAACTGTCAAACAAATTTTTTAATTAATAAAAAATTTAAAAATTAACTGAAATGTTTTGTTGGACATAAGAATAGACGATTTTGAAAGACATTATATATTACTCTTTCATAGATAGAATTAAAAACTCAAATATGAAAGCTAATATGAGTATTGACTTCATATTATTAATGAATTTAACTCGATTGATTAAACAATATATGTGGCTTATTATAAAGTTTTTAATATTTTCGTGTTTGTACGTGCACCACATAGTCGAGTATGGGCTGTATGGCTGGAGCAAGATCAGGATCCGCAATAATAGCAACAAAATCCTTCCACTACTACTCATTCAATTGTGCCTTCAAGAAGGCCACAACCAACCCTCCCACAGTCCTTTTCATCAAGTTCCTAGGACCCTTCCCATTCTTGCACATACATTTTGACATTGTCTCAATTGACCCAGGTGTTTCATCATCCAACATGTCCATGTGATGTGACCATACTTTGTTGCAACAAAATGTGCACAGGTGGGTTTACACTCCTTGAAGAACTCCTCATGGTTCTCCCCATCAGGAGCACAGGGTGGAAATAAGAAATTAGCCTTCTCTGGGCCCAATCCAGTGCAAATTACTGCTACTGGTATGTTCAAATCCAAGGACTGTGAGAATATGAGGAAGTGTCGTTGTTTTGTAAGCCTTACACTTAGATATGCTACCTACAGGGTCTATGCTTATGAGTGCTGAAAACTTGAGCATAGTTTCAGCATGTCCTAGTGCCACAGCAAATGCAGTTTTTCCACCCTTACTGTGACCTGATAAAACCAATTTATCCAATTTGGCTTCAACATTCTCAGGAAGCAGAGGTTGAAGCCCCTTGGCTAGCCAATCCATAACTTTTCCGGCATCCTTAATTTCATCGGCTCCAAACATAGGCACCATCTAATTGGAAAACAAGCATACGGAAAAAGCTATGTTACAGAATCAAGAACATTAATTAACTAACATAAATATAATTATAATCAAGAACATTAAAAAGCTATGTTACATAAGTTTTGATTATAAAATTAGTTGTTTTAAATAGATTTTAATAAAGTCTATTGTTGATTTAAAATATATTTTTTATTGAAAACAGATATAAAATTAGCTTTTGCTTTCTTTAAAATCTTAAAAAAAACTAATCACTAAATTATTTATGTCAAAATCACTTTTTTTATAATAAAAAATCTGTAACAAACTACCCACAGCATTTTTTTTCCATACCATTCTTCACACCTAGCTTGTTTGAGCATAAAGTAAATAATAAAGACAATGCGTTGAAAAATGTATATAATTAAACAAAATTGTACAAAACTAAATGGTACGTAAACAATGTATAATGAAGAAATTAGAAAGTGTAAAGAGTAGGAGATATACCAGCTGAGGAGCAACAATTATGAATCCACGTGAAACTATATATGTGGCGTAGAAGCTATTGCGAAGGAAATAACCATGACAGAACAATAATACAGGGTATGCACCAGGAACTGTAGGTGAAAAGATTAACAATGGTTTTGGAGGTGAGGAGGAAGCACTGAAGGTTTCAACATTTAATTGCTTCCATTGGATATCTCCCTCTTGGAAAACTTCTGTGGTGGCCAATACTGGTTTATCTCTCTGCGCCATCATCGCTCTTCTCAATTTTCATCACACAAAAGACTTAATTTCCTTCTGAGAATACTTAAATTTATTTCTATTCATGTACCTTATATAGATATTTTTCACATGGGAAGCAATGGTCGTGTCACTGTCAGGTGTCAGTATCTCGTGTTTTCTTTGTATTTTTTACAATTAAAAATAAAATTGAGTACAGTTAAGAAAATTTATAACTGAAAGTTAAGACATATATTTAACTTCAATATTTAGATTAATATCTTTCGATAAAATTTTACATTTCCTCGGACTTTAGAAAAAATGTGAAGCATTTGGGGCTAGGATTTTAAGTACGAGTAAATGCCTGTTTGGTGCTGCTTTTATGAAGTCTAACGTGCGTCAAAGTGAACACTCTCAAGAATAGTTTCCACGTCTTTTTAGTCACTGTTTAATCCGCAATCGATTTCATAATTCATACCGTATATAGAATGTACGGGAACCTCGGCGCTTGTAGCTAGATGATAAAAGTTCATTCATAGTGGACCTTGCGTTTAACGGCGTTACATAATAATTGAAGGGGCATGTAACATGGATCAGTTTGATATATTTTTAATATACTTTTTTTAAATTTATTATTTTAGTTATTAATTTAAATTTTGACCAATCTAAATTTTTAAATTTTTTTGTTAGTATTTTTAGTCCTCATTGTTATAAGTAACGATCTTATAAAGCAACTAAATCTTGTGATTTAAATCCAACAAAACAAAAAAATGTTTGTTATTAGTGTTTATAAAGTAAAATAAAAGGTCATTGTTAAAAAAAGTCACATATATCAATAAAAAGATTTAACATATTTAAAATATTTTTTAAGAAAAAATTATTTTATGTCTTATTTTACATTGAATCAATCTTGATAACGACTTCCTAGACAAGTGACTTATCAATTAAAAGATCAAGTTAAAAAAATACTTTAATTTTATTTTTAGAACAATAAATTATTTCTTCACAAATTTTATTCCCATCACAAAGATCTTAATAGATCGTATAATTACACCAACAAATTTTATTCCCATCACAAAGTATGTCAATCTCAAAACCGTAAAACCATATCAGCTTCTAAATGGATGAACTAGTAGTGAGTACTGAAATTGCAATTAATTCCTTAGGAAGTGTAAAAAACATCAGAGATGTTATTCCTCAATTCATAGTAACATTTTACGACAACGGAGCTCAACCTGTAAATACAGTGGAATGGGTTTTCTACAGTGCTGGTTGACATTTGCAAGTTGGAAAATGTTGAAATTTAGGGAAATTACTCTACAACATTTCCATAAGAATTGGCATGGCATCATTGGTTATTTTACAAACATTTTCTCTACAACAGAAAGCGAATAAACTCACCATTGTTAGGCAAAGATAATCGTTTTTTTGCCTGCTTATCTGCCTGTGATGTTCTCTCCTTTGGATTTGAATGAGATCTTGACTCAATTCCAGGTTTTGAATATGCTTCTTCAACAGAATTTTCAACATTTGCCTTAGAATTTGGCTTAACAGGCTGTGTGTCTGATGATTCTGGCAAACCTGCTGACTTACCAAGTGTGGGTGAAGAATCACAGCCATCGGAAAGAATGGGACCAGTTCTCCGACTTACAGGGTACAGATGAGGGTTTGATGACAATGGTTTCTTGTTAGCATGTCTTGATTGATGTGTTGTTCCATTTTGAGCACCCTTAGCCCCATTTTCATGTATTGTTATTCCATCCCTCAGATTAATGTCATAAAGCAATTCTCCCAAGGACGGACAGCCATCCATCTTTCCAACCAATTCATGCCCCAGTTACTTTTATCTGGTTCAAATCCAGAGGAAACAGGCTGCTGTCTTGATCCTGCCTGGCACTGCCAAGGGAAAATTTGAAATTTTTTACACCAAGCTTGAAAAAAAGATGTATCAAAAGGAAATGGATGATGCACAGCTTCTGGTCATGTGATGGGGAAATTGTTGGACAAAAGTTCCAAGTTCATTTTACTTCTAGAAGTTCAGTACCACATGATATCATCATCAAATCAAGTAACCATACTATGCTACCATAAGTTATAAAAATACATAGCTTGGTTAAATTATGTTCAAACTTCAAATCTGATTCATTTTTTTCTTTTTGAGAAAAATGATTCCATATTCAGAACTCTCTTCGGTAATTTTACATACAAACTTGTGTTTGAGATGGACCATTCAAAAGCTCACAGATTGAATATCCAATACTTTCATAGGATATAATAACAAGAAATTTCTTATGTCTCATGATGGAGAATAGCTTGAAGGCAATGAGGGCCCACCAATAAAATAACGAAATACAAATTTCAGATATTTCTTATTACACAGGTTGCAGAAAAATGTAACTAAAGAATAATACTCACCACCCACATAGTTAAACAACAGATGCTATTGTAAATTCACCTGATGAGCTAGAGCATATGCAATGGCTCTTTCCC
>CM023949.1:26911137-26927254 GCA_013407115.1 Glycine latifolia | reverse complement strand
ACCTTTGATGAGTGTTGTGAAGGTTATGGTGTTTGGCTGGTAACCCAATTTGAGGATCTTGGCCAATACAGAGAAGCCGAAAGTGATTTGACCCATATGACAGAAACAATTAATGAGAATGCTCAAATTAACAAGGTCAGGCTGAATTCCCTTGAGCTCCAATCGGTGAGAAAGGGAAACAGCAAGGGGATACTGCTTCATCTTCACAAGGGATCCTAAAATCTTTCCGAATTCGATGATGGGTGGGGTATGACGCATACACAACATGCGATTGAATTCAGAGACAACATTTTCAAAGGATGGAGGCTGAGAGTGAAAATGAGAATGGAAGGTTGAGAGTGAGGGGTTTGGAAGAAAAGAGGGAAAATTGGGAATGGAAAGAGAGACAGAAAACCTTAACCTTCGTGAGTATGACATTGCTGAGAATGGATTGTGTTTGTTGGGGAGAAATCAAAGCTGGGTTTTCTCCGATTTCAGCTTCGGCGTAAAAGGCAATGCAAGAACTTATGGAAAGGCTTATAACTTAGGGCATATACAAAAATTCTCTGCTTTTCTTTTACTTGACTAGAATTGCATGGTAATTTACTAAAATTAGTGTAATCCCACCTCTTTTAATCTAGTCTCTATCGTAGTTGTGAAAATCGGTCCGGTCATTGATTGGTTGAGGTAATGAATTTAATAATTGATTCAGTTTGATCTGATTTATATTAAAAAATTCAAAATTTAATTATATATACATATATAATTAATACTATTTGATTAAGAAAAATTCAACCATAATTTTATACCAAAAATTTTAAAATAAAAATTGAATTATTAAAGTTGATAACACAAATAATATTAAAAATAATAAAGATTGTAAATAGTAACTACCTAAATAAAAATCACAAAAACCCATTTCGAAAAATTATATGAAAACTGTAGAAAGCAAACAAATGGGCACAGAAAGTAAATTAGGCCCAAATCAGAAAAAGTGAAAAACCCTACTATATATATAGTCTTCTTTTCTCCTTCTTGCTACCGCTGCCGTGCTCCTCTTCCTGCACCTTGATTTTCTTCCATTTCAATGCTTATTTAGTAGATATTAGTTTTTCTTTCTATTACCATTCTTATGAGCCATTTTCATCCAAATGCAAGGTCGAAGATCTGCAATCCAAAAACGCCGAATCTAGTGCCAACTCCATGTCCGATGCCGTGAACGCTGATGATACCGTCGTTTCCCCCAAGATCGAGAACAAGTGTCTCCACCTCGACGACGTTGTTTTGTGCGTCTGAAGCTTTTCTTTTTCAGCAACTTGGTCTGGGTCCTAAAAATCAGTCGGATTTTCGGTTCTTCCCAAAATCATCCGATTTTCTCCGAGCCAAATCGAGCCACATGCATGGCCGATTCATTAGCCAACTCGCCTTAGTTGATGCTCTGATTCTTGGTCTAACTGGTCCAAACCGATTTTCACAATTATGCTTTCTATTATTGATTAAACTTTTTGTAAATTTAAAAATAAAAAATTTATATCATATTTAATGATTATCTTCCATAATTTTGTAATTTTTAATAAATTTAAATCATAAATAATAAGATGTGTGTAACAAAAAGTAGTATATTGTGTTGTTGTCATTTTTGCTTCAAAAAATCAAAATCATGAGTTAATCTCACTTTTGATTCATTAAATTTTACATTTTTTTTTCATTTTGGTATATTAAATTTAAAATATTTAATTTTAATTATTTATATTTTTAAAAATTTTAATTTTAATAGTTAATATTATGTTTTTTAAATTTAAAATTATCTTGTTATGTCGGGAATATATTTGTTATGTTTTGTGCTCTTTATAAAGAGCTGTTTGGATAAGATATTTAAGCTTCTTTACACATTATTTTTTCTTCCTCTAGTAGATCTCATAAACAACAATGTTCAAACCAATTTATTGAAAGAATTGAACATTGCATTATAGTCCATGTAAAATGTAGATAAACAATTAATCATTTGCAATAGAGAGGCCTAAACGATAGTTAGTACTTGAATGCGATACATAAACAACAACAAAGACAACATTGTTTTATTATTCATGCTTTTTAAAAAACAATTAATGTAGATAAATAATTAATCATTTGCATTATTTTATTATTCGTGCTTTTTAAAAAACAAAATCGTTTTATATAATAGTAGCATACTTTTTTAACATAACTAACATTTTTTGTTATTTTTTTTCTTTGTCACGTTACTAATCTTATATATAGTATATATATCTTATTCTTTTCTTCATATCTCAAATTATAAGATTTATTATACATATAAATATCAATATCCTCTTGATTATAAAGAATAATCAATTATAATCAAATCTATGCAAAAGTAAAAAAGATATGAATTTGTAGACATACATTATGAGTATAATTTTTTTCATTTTTAATCAATTATAAATCATCCTTTGTATGACTATTAAGTTAAGATTTAAATATGTTTTTAATCCTTTAAATTTGGGTAATTTTTTTTAGTCCTTCAAAAAAAGTTATATTTTTTTAATCTCTCACATTTTTAAAAAAATACTTTTAATCTCTCTAATCTTTGTGTTAATGGTGTTATACTTTATGACTATTTTACATCTCTAATATTTGTTAAGATACATGTGTTTAAAATCTCTAATATTTGATTACTATAAATAAAAATCTTTTTAAATGTTAAATATGTTGACCTAGGTAATTAAATAGCCAAGCCTAAGCTTATAAGGTTATTGAAAGATAAATTCATGTCAAATTTAAAGGTCTTATTATTGCAAAATATATTTTTAATTTAGTTATCAAAATATCATATTATAGTTTGAATGTATGCTTATATCACACAAGTTAAACTCAATTTTCATATATCTTAACACATATATTTTCACCATTATGTCAATATTAAATTATCACAAAGTATACATTTTTAATAGGGGTGTTCATCGATCCAAATCAATCCGACGATCCAAACCAAATCAATTAAATTAATTCAAAATTTTCCTTGTTCGAGTCCAACTTGAACCAAACCAATTAGAACTAATGTCAATTAGTTCAAGTATCAATTTGAGAAATTTCAAATTCGAACAAACCCAAACAAAATCAAATATATACTATTAATTTTTATTATTTTTAAATACTAAAGTTACTTATATTTTTATGTAATTTTATGTATATTTTGCATTTCATGTCCATCACACACACTTACATAAATTCACTTTGACACTTTTATTTTTCTTTCTCACATAACCCTAAAAAGGCGTCGTACACACAGCTCACAGATCCTCCTTCACCTATCGTTATGCCACCTCTATCACGACAGTCATTGACGTCGTTGAGCCTCCTCTGAACCTCCACCCAACCAACATTGGTAGTACAACTGATAATTGCTAAACATAGGTAAAGTTACATGTAAATTACTTAGGAATTATCTCATCGATCTTTTTCCTCTTTTAATGCTTTTTTTTGTGATTAAAACATAAGAATTAACTTCTTCTTAGTTTTTATCCAGTGGATGCTAAAACTAATTGATTTGTGAGGTGTTGGTTGCATTTTTTGTAGAAATTCACTACAAGGGCATAGAAGGTGGATTCAAGATCTGGAGCTGCTTGCTCAGCGCGATAGACTCCCTCAGCACGAAGGCCTATTCAGCGCGACCAGCTCTCTTAGCGCATTGTCACTTATCCAGCTGGACATTGAAGGTGCGCTTAGTGTTAGAAAAATAGATAACAACACAAAACAAAACAAGAAGAAAAGAATTAATTCCAAGTTTATCGTGCCGTGGAAACCACTGCCCTGAAAGCAAAATTCGGCTAGACCTCGGTGCAATCCAAATTGTCGATTGCTTCCTAAGGTTAACACAACAAGTCTATGAACATGTGCACTCGTGACCTTAGGCTATGGAAATCACAGAACAATTGCCCAGCTTTTTTTTAACTTGTCAAAAAACAGAAAAGGAAATAATAAAAAAAAACAGAACAGCAGAAAAGGAATGGGAAAACCAGAACAGTAGAGTGGTTTTTCTGCCCCCCTTTTTTCATCCGTGTGTCTCCTTATTTAAATAGAAAAAGGGCTAAAAGATGTCCCCCTCATTTTCTATAACAGCTCCATTACTCCCTTAAAATTAACATCACCACTAAAAGCATTTGAATGCATTCAACAAATGCTAATAAAGAGGATGTTTCAAAAAATTGATTTGATTTACTAATAAAGAGTATTTAAAGAAAATTAAAATGATGCTTCTGTTTTCCATTTTTCAACAGTCCCCCACAAATGGTAAAACATGAAGAGAAAAAAAAAATTGGGCAAAGAAGGATTAACACTTAAGTACCAATATCATAATGATTGAACTGATACATAGTAAAGTAAAGCAACAATTTTGTCTAGGCAGTGAATTACTCTTGAACTACCATGACTTCAATTGAGACCCCCACAATACATGAATTGCCTTAAAATCTGTGATATCCACGATAGTCATAACAAGTGCTTTAATGGCCATGCGCACACCTTGGGTACTCATGAGTGCTCTAGAAATATTGTCCAAGTCTTCCATAGAAGGCGACCCACCTTCACACTCACGTAGGTGAATCCATCAAGTGCGTCTCAAAAGCACCACCATAATCGGCTATGGATTCATTAAGAGCACAAAAATACTCAGCCTCATAATATAACAAGTGGTGAGTTCATCAAGTCCATCTCATAAGGACCACCCAACACTCAGCGCCACATTTCGTGCTAAACGCATAACCACGATACTGGATTGCGTTTTAAGGCAAAAAAGAGGGAAAATGAGGGGATATTTTACACAACTCTTGGAGAGGTTGAAGCTGAGCACCTAGGTCACGAAGAAGACTTTCTTCCACCACCTTGGAGTTGTATCTTCACCATTTTGCTCCTCATTTCCTTCCATCCATTCCTTCCTTACCCTAAACTTTCATTGTATAGGTCTCTCATGAAAATGAGAGGCTAAAACCTCCATTGTTGGGAGCTCAACAACCAAACGCGTTGATGTAATGATTCTAACTATCTATTCAATGTTATTTGGGCATTATTGTTATTTTTCTGAGCTATATTCATGTTAGTGGTTTGATCGTCAATTTGCATGCTTGTTATAGGATTTAATGCATTGGAAAATGGTTATTTCTTTATAACTAAAAAATGCTTCTAAACATATCATTTCTAGGGATAAAGTGGTTTTGTTTAGCCTAGGTTATCATCTTTAATCTTAATACAAATCGGTTCATGTAACTCTTGAGGGATTAGGAGTGAAATTAAGTGATTTAGGGTCTTGCACTTGAGGAATCAATGTTAGAATACATCAGTAGATGAATGTGAGAGGAAATAATGTTGAATAGCGAAAAACCTTTAATATTGTATCAAAGTTAGTTTCGATTTGTTGAGTGTCCAACATTCGTCACATCGTATTTCAACCATCACTGCATCATTCTAAGTGTTTGTGTCTCTTTCTTTGTATTTATTACGCTTTATAATTGTAATTAAGTCAAATTTAGTAAGATGTCATTTACTCTACAAACTAAATTAGTACATTAATTACTTAGAAACAAACATATATTAATTTTGAGGACAAGCAAAGTCCTTGTGGAATCGACATTCGATCTTACTGTTTCTTTATTTACTTGGACAACTCGGTACGCTTTCTAAAGTGTTAACGACAACTTTGAACTTCAGACCTCCTCATGATAGATTTGACTAATTTGGTGTATGTCACAAGATTATCTGTTAATTTTGTGATAAAAATATTATTTTATAGTATTTTTTAAAATAAATTTTTTTATTCTTTTTTTTATTGGATATCCGATGATCCAAATCAAACCAACACATCCAACATTAGTTTGATTTGGTTTGGGTTAGGCAAAAAAATATCTGAAATCCGAACCAATTAAAATCAATTTGTTCAAATTTTGTATTCCACCAAACTCAAACCAACCTGACTCATGAATACCCTTACTTTGTAAATAAGCTTATAGGTCAAGTCAAACTTTTATGTAAATTTGACATGATATCTAAAAAATGCTAATAATAAATAAACAAGTTAGACTCAAGTCATGTATTTTTAACTAAAGTTATCTAATGCTTTTATTATACTAATTTGAATGGTGACCTATCAATCATACCCATTAGCTTGTTTGTTGGCTCAATAATAAATATATATAGACATTTTAAATTAAAAATAATAGGAAAATTAAATTATTTTTAGTATTAAATATTTCATTTTACTTTTCGTTAAAATAAATTATTTTTAATTCAATATAAGTAAAAATATGAACATTTAAATTAACATCCTTGATATCAGCTAAATTATGTTCAAATATATACTAAAAACAAAAAAAAAAGACAAACTTATCTACTACGGTTATCTATAAAAAACGTAGTAGAAATGCACTAATCAAAGTCGGTTCTGCATACCAACCGTAGTAGAAATGCCACTAATCAAAGTCGGTTCTACATACCAAACGTAGTAGAAATGCAACTAATCAAAGTCGGTTCTACATAACAAACGTGGTAGAAATGCACTAATCAAAGTCGGTTCTACATACCAACCGTAGTAGAAATGCCACTAATCAAAGTCGGTTATCTATTACAACCGTAGTAGAAATGATGAATTTTTTTTTTAAATCGATTAATCAAAGACGGTTCATACAATAGAACCGTAGTGGATATCGCACAATTCAAACACGGTTGGCGTAATAACCATAGTTGAAATAACTTTTCAAAGTCGGTCCAATGACCGTAGTGAAAAGACGTGCAAATCAACGACGTCTATATCGACTACAGTCGTCTGACCGTAGTAGAAAAGCGCCCAGAACCGTAGTGGAAAACAAATTTTGTAGTAGTGTTAACCTAACATATTTTCACTCCTAATCAATCTCTTTCAAGAAATGTCTTTCCATACACATGAACCTAAGGAATAAACTATTAACCATATATATAGCTATAAGGGACAAAGTTATTTGTTAACAATTTCACACTATATTAATGTAATAATTAACATATTATATAAAGTTGAATGTATGAATTGGTCTAATATTCATAGGTTCATAAATAAATGACCTGCATCGAATTAAACTTCTACAATACTTTTTTTTCTATCTCAAAATAAGAGTAGCATTTGAAAACAAAAAGTCCCAAAATAAATATCATATTAAACTTTTAATGTAATATTAATTATTTTTTCATTAATATTTGTAATAAATGTCACTTTAGCTTTTTAATATAAACTAATACTAAGGTTAGTTTTTTAAAATTAGTCCTGTATTATTATGTTATTGGTGTGCAAAATAATTTAGTTTAGGAAGGATGCATGGAGTAGTTATGATCACTGTCAAAAAATAACTTTTATTGACTTTTTGGGGTTTGTTACATTAAGTGCACTAATACATGCATGAATATATTTTTGAGAGAAAAAGATACCAATTTTATAAGTGCTTTAAATGTAAACATTTTTTTTATTTGGTGATTAAATGTAAACATATATGTATAGAAACAAATAATATGATTCTAATTATTTATGAATATAAAAACATATACAGTTTATTCATTGCTCCATATTTTTCGACATGGGGTTGCATAAAAATCAAGAGTTGGTTGCTGAAACAAGGTTCATCTAGATTCGTGGCATAGATACTTTGGAATTTTTAGTGTTAGCGGGAATGCAAATTATGGTATCCTATATCATGTTAACGCCAAGTCATTCCTTACGTTAGTATTCAGCATAGAATCTCCTATCCTTGCGCATGAAAACAAATAAATAAGTATGGTAGGATGATCCATATAAATGCTAGGCTCTAGAACACAATATATTAGTCAAGAAGGAATTGAACTATGGCAAACGATACATCATCTGATTCTGAAAATGAAATTATCGGATCACGGGCGGCAAAGCTCTTTGGACATGAAAAACCGATTCATCAAGTTCTTGGAGGAGGGAAAGGTACCACGTTAAATTCAATTTAGTTCATAGTTTGTTAGTCATGTTATACAAATTCATGTTTGAGTACATATATTTACAATAAATTCACTGGCATGATATATATTGCGCACTAGTACATTTGCACTTGCGTTTTGTGAGCAACTCATGAGAGAGCTATAATCTTGCAAATGATATATATCATTAAATTTTCTCTCTTCTTTTGTTAGCATTATGCTAGTAATTAGAATTTAAGGAAGTTTTGACGACTTTTGAGAATCCATTAATTGATTCTAATATATAATTCGGGAACTTAATTGCAGTGGCAGATGTGTTATTATGGAAGGACAGATATGTATCAGGTGCGCTTTTGGGTGGGATGACTGTGATATGGTTTCTATTTGAGATCGTTGAGTACAATTTCGTGGCTCTCCTTTGTCACATTTCCATCACCACCATGCTTGTACTATTCATATGGTCCACGGTTGCAGATATATTTAAGTGGTACATAATTTTCTTAACATCAAACTTGATTGTGGGCTATGAATTGATGCAAGATATTTTCCTCTCAATTTTTAATAGCGTGCGCGGGCGCGCATATATATATATATAGCTTTCAGAGTGACTCAGCTTATAAGTCAACTGTAATCCAAATTCAAATGCTATTGCTTTTTCTTCATTGTAAATGATTGGGTGTTCTTGGATTAGATTGAATCATTTTTGAACCAAAAACTATCTTATCCATTCATTTTACTATTGTTAATTTTTATCCAATCAATTTAATTTAAAATTTTAATCTTATCTGATCCAATCTAATTTAAAGTTATTTGAACTGGATTGATTTTCAATTTTAATTCTAATTTAATTAAAAAATACTAAATAAAATGTAAGATATATAATAAATATAATAATAAATAATTTTAAATATCAAATATTTTATTTATATATTATTATATAACTAATAATTGAATATTTGTTAGCTCAAATAATTATTAAAAATATCTTTAATTAAATATATTTTTTTATAAATAGATATAAGTTATATGATAATTTTATAAATATATAAGAAATAACAAAAAATAAATAATTGATATTATAAATTTATGAATAAAAATATATACATATGTATAAGTCTGATTTGAATTGTTTCTAAAATAAAATTCGAAATGTGATATGATCTAATAAAAAATTTAATTTTCTAAGTTTTTTGTATATCCTTTCGATGTTTGGTTTATTCGATTTTCAATTTTTTTGATTGGATTTTTCGATGACATTGGTTTGAATAGGTTTATGTAAACATGTAATGTGCATGTCAAATTGTAGGGTGATTTTCTTATATTTTTTTGGACATGCATGTACGTACATAGGTGACCAATTAATCATAACAAATTCATATCCTCTTTTAATTTGTTGGTATTGATTGTTCTAACTGATGATGGATCAATCCACTAAAAACTGTAATGGCTCCTAATTAAAAGCGCTTCCATGTAATGCAGAATATTATCTTTAAGGGAAATCCATATGGAATGATTTTCTATAATTATGTTAGAAGTTTAATTTGTTCTATTCTATATATTTAAAAATCACATAACATATTGAGATCTATCTATGTTCTTTTGCTATAATACCCTTTGATAAAATATATTTTCAGGAAAGGTCCCCAGATACCGGACATTGTTTTAAAGGAATCTTTCTTCCATGATCTTGCTTCCATCCTCCACAAAAGATTTAACCAGTTATTACCAATGCTCCTCCACATTTCATGTGGAATGGACCTTCCAATCTTTCTTCTGGTATACAACCTATATATTCATTGTCCTTCATTAAACTAATTAAAATGAATTTCTTAATTAACAAATATATATAGTGAACTTGACATCTCACTTCTCAAAACATTTTCAGAACATTGTTTCCCTCTATATTCTGTCAGTGATTGGAAGCTACTTCAGCTTTGTCAATCTGGTATATATTGGTAAGCATTTCTTCACCTTCTTTCTTTGTAGGTTAAAATACTCTGTTGACTGCCATAAAATATAATTTTCAGACTGTTTCATGCGGTCAATAATGAGAGAATGAGGAATATTTCATGAAAGTTAATATTATTTGAAAATTCTAAATACTTTGGGGATCAACTGAGTAATTTAATCTTATTTTTATTGATGAATTTATACTAAAGTTTAAGTGTACTAAGATGTCTTGTTTCTTGTTGCATGGTTCATTCGTATCAAGGTTTTCTCTGCATGCAAACGCTGCCAATTGTGTATGAACGGTATGAGGAAGAAATCAACAACTGGGTCGGCGATGTCATAATATTTCTCAAGAAAAACTATAGGAGGTTTAACAAGAACTACCTCAACAAAATCCCCAGAGGACCATTGAAGGCAAAGAAAACCCAATAAACTATTATACTCAAACTTCAAAATATAAGATATGATGGTTTATGTAAGTTCCTTTCCAAGAAAACAAATACCGAACAATGTAACAGTTTTATTTTTCATACATGTCCAATTGTGTAATTCGAAGGTGTCTACATGGATGGCGTGTGAGGAGTAGTTTATTTTATTTTTCACTAAAATCCAATTATAAGTTTTCTTCATTAAAGAATTGTGCGTGTGGTGTGGAGTATATATGTGAAAAACGTTTCTCTCAATATTCTCCACCTTTTAGGTCCCTCAAATTAAGTTTCCTTTTGTTACATTCGGATTTAAAGAGTCGCTGAGGTCAGACTCCAGAACACTTTGACTGAGTACATGATTGAATCAAATTAAAATTAACTATATTAGCATAAACGTGTGATCAGAAACACATGCAGCCTTTGTATTTTATATATATATATAATACTTTTTAGAAACAGATCCAAACTGACAGCGAGATAAGAAAATAGAGAAATGAATTAAAGGTTAAATAATTCAGTTGGTTATTAAACTATTTAAAAATTTCCAAGTAGTTCTTTAAACTAATAAAATAAATTAAATTAAATTGGCAACTAAACTAAATAGCTCTATGAAATTAGTTTATATATTGGCTTAAAATCACAAAGAAATAATATATTATGACAATTTTAAAAGCTATAGAGGCTCAATTGAAAGAATTAGATGATCAAGAATTTAATTAAGAAATTAGTTTAAAACATACTTAGAGACCAACTTAATAATTTAACCTCAATTAGAAACTCTAACTTAGATGAATTTGTATGGAAAAAAAATGGCATACCCAACTTCAATTATTGGTGCTGCTGCCCTTGTTTCCTATCAGAATTGAATTGTCCACGATAAATAGAGGTCCAAAGAATATTCCAATATGATCGAGTTAATTCCCACCAGACAGGTTGACTTGCATAATATACAACTATGATCTAGACAATACATACAATTGTGCTTGTCACATGAAGCATAATGCGTCTGATGTGGTGGTGCAGTAGTACTCTATTACCCACTTAATGTGGCAAACAGATAGCCCCTAGATTACAAGAATTCCACTAACATTATGACTACGCACAGTGCGTCCAATAAAAATTGAACACATTCCATATGCCTCATCAAGTTTCTGCTTTTGAATTTATATAAGAAAATTAAACTTAGAACTCGATCAACCCGAATTTTACTTCTTATTTACATATATTTATACAATATGAGTCATATGACTAATCACAGTGGCTAGAGTTTCAGGTTGTTGCTTCTTTTTGGTGAAACATTTGAAAACGTTCCACAGGCTTGAATTTTCTGCTTTTGAATTCATTAGTTCAAAACCTGAATTTTACCTCTTATAAATCTTATTCGTATTTATACAACTAGAGTAGTGCCAAGGGTTTAATTTTATAACATGTTTGGATTGGTTGTCGACCATGTACATTAAAAAATTATATATGGTGACCTTATAAGTTATAAAAGCTACTCTTTCCGGACCAAAAATAATGTTTTACAGATTTTAATTAAGTCTTATTAATTATTTTCCTTCATACATCATACATACCCCTAAGTACCATGATGACTTCGATAATTATAGTTTATTCCACAATTACTTCTATCATAGACATTAAATAAATATTTTTTGACTAAATATGCCATTTGTCACTTGTGAGTAATGTTAAATCTTTCTTTCTTCTTTTTATGACAGAATGTACATTAACTTAAGTAAACATCAATATATAATTTTGGTTGGAGGAAGTACTATTTGGTGTGATGGAAAAATCATGGTAGCACCAACCATGATTTTAACATATACCACCAATTCAAACATGCTAAGTTTTTACTGTTCTTAATTTGCATTAGAAATTAAGCAAAATTCTTAATCAGTTATTGAGATTATATTAATTGTGCATTTAATCCTGAGATTTTAAAAATCTTACATGCACAAATCTTGGACTTTTTGTAAGAAAAATTATTCATTTTAATTTTTTCTTCACTTTTTTGTTACTGTAGTTTTCCATTAAAAAGAACTAAAGTAAATGTCGTTTTGTAAAATTAACATAAGGTTTTTAAAATCTTATAAAGTACAATGTCCGACTCATACAATTTCAATAACTAATTTGGAGTCATCATTAATTAAGTAAATAATTTTAATTGGACCTAGTTTATTTTATTGGGAAAAGGGGAACTATATCTAACATACATACAGCACTGATAAATAACTTATAACAAGTCATGGATGGAGTTTCGTAGCAGAAAGGGCCAAGAATAATATTGGCTTTTCACCTCTCTAAAAACCAACATATATAGTGGGGGCAACAGCTGATTGTAGTTGAAGCTAGAAATGGTGCTTGCTGATGCTGAAATGGAAACATAACACATGGAGCATAATTAATTAAGCAACTGCAAACCAACACACTAATGAACCGTACGGCCTCCAAAAGCTAGGATAAAATATCCTTTGCAAAGTTTGCATTTTGCTATTTCCTTAACAATCAACAACAATACTATTATTTGTCTTCGTCCTCCACTACTGAACAATTAGTGGATCCTCTAATAATGTTCTTTTATATTATTTCTATAATCTAAAAAGGGCTGGTATAAAGGCAGCCACTGAGCAAAAAATAATTGTATTTTTTACTGCTACTTAATACTGAATTAGTTACAACCTCCCCGAGTCTATAACAGAAGTTTTGCTTAGATTACACATTCTCTGTGTTTTGAAACCAGATCGGATCCGTTGGAATGATTGAAAACTGGTAAATCGATTAAGTATTCAGTTCAAGTAAATCATAAAATCGATTTTGAGGAAAATTAGTTAAAAAAACAGGAAAAACTTGGTAAAATTTGTTAAAGAATATAGGCTCACAGCAAGTTAATTAAAAATGTTCAATATGATGTCATTTTTTTATTTTTTTCTTAAAAGAAAAAGAAAAAACAGCCTACTAATTGTTAGTTTCATTTTTTTTCTAGATGTTGTTAAACTTGTTATTGTTAATTAATGAACATTGTTTTGTATCGTTAAAAATTAAAATTAAATAATGATATATTTGATTTGAATATATGTACTTAATTTGAATGTTAAGAAGCACGAAAATTATGATAATATGTTTCTTTTATATTTGTATTATTGTATTATTTAATTGTTATTATTTTCATTTTATTAATATCAATTAATTACTGTTGTACATATTAAATCTTAAATCACTATCTTAATATGTTCAAAGAGTTGTCCAATTTTAAAAAATTACATTTTGCAATTGAAACATGAATGCCAATTTAATAGTTGAAAGTGACCACTGGAATCACAAGATTTGTCCAACGGAATCCGAGATTCGACTGTCACAAAAAAAGGACATGTTAGCTCCCACAACCAAATTTCATGACAAGAAGAGTGAGTGGTCCACCACAGTCTAAAGGAGCAATAACTTGTATGCTTTTCAAGGTAATGAAAAATTGATCGACAACGTCTTCATCCGCATAGATACATATTTTTATTTTTTTTTATGTACAATATTGACTATATAGCTTATATATAGCAAGCATATGAACATGTGCCATGTTCACTCCTCAAACAACAAGGCTTGTCCTAAGCAAAAGGGTCGGGAGGGACAAATGGTGAGAGATTTGATCAGAGAAGTGAAAATTGTGGATGCAGCAAATCTTGGTTTCTTTGGTAATGCCTATGCAATCTTGTTGGCAGTTTTTGTTACCTTTTGCATTATACCAGCAATCATCTTTTCTTGCGCGGATGGTGTATCTAAAGAGAAAAATTCTGCAGCAGATCAAGAGCCTTATGGAGCTGGATGTGCTGCTGGATGTGGTGCCGGATGTGGTGCTTGAGATCTTTCTTGTTACTATCAATTTCATGCATAGATCTAGAAGAGGGGTATGAAGAGGGATATAACACGTACACAGTTCAAGTAGAAGTGGAATTTAGTGACTATTGTATGTTAGTTTTTTTTATATTTCATAGTGCAGCTTTGTTGTTAAGGCCTACTATGATTATTAATGTGCTAATTTTACTTCTTAATTGCCACTGTAAGCAGAGAACTCCTGCAATGGTTGTTTTGAATTATAAAATTTTGATCTCATACCTTCAAAGTGTTACTTTCCCTTTGCTCACATTCCTTTTGATCGACAAATCTATATTGTTCTCAACCTTGTCTGTTTAAGCAAACTGTATGTCATGTAGAAAATGCTGGTTTGGTAATGGAAATTTCTTGTTTGTGAGTGACACATGACACATGTAGAATGTTACGACTTAAGCATAGGAGGAGACGATTATCAAAAAAAAAAAAAAAAACAGAGGAGACCATATGATGACATCACTCCCCTATCCAGCCACAGGTGCCCTTTTTTATAATCCGACTTTTAATGAAAGTAACAATTATTATTACTTAAGTATAAGAGAAGAATCTATAGCTAACTGAAAATATTAGTCATCATGTGGGAGATGGGAGAGAATCTCATAGCTTAACTATCACATCAAGTTTTTTATTCTATTCAAGAGATGTTTAATTAATCATGCATCAAAATTTTAAGAAAATGGTTTGAGAACTCAAGGTGCAACACATCAGTTTTGTGCGGTTTGAGTTTCAAATTGAGATATCAAGGCAGCATTTGGTTTTCCAAAACATATATATTAACTATTGCCATCAATTAGTCTAATGCACAAACACAACTGAATGTAATTTCTGAAATTTAAAATTTTGCATCAATTAGGTACCCAATTTTCTTAGACTACGTGTTGCCATCTGAAGAGTCTAATATTATCACACCATAATCGGCCTAGTGTGAAGATTATGGATAAGATTAATGAGATTCTAAATTTAAACCTCATTTCCGTACAACAAAAAATCTAAAGAGTATATTGGCATACTATCATGTAGATCCCTATTTAATTAGTGGCTTTTAGTTATAGCATGCATCTTCTAAAATGGTTCACCCTTACCGCAGAGTGGTGATACGCGTCTCAAGAGCAGTTTGGTTACTGCCCTAGCTAGGCCATTCATGGACCTTCTTCATGAACATGGACCTTCTTCATGAACTATTGGCTTCATCTAGTAAGAAAGTACATTGTTGTGTACCACAAAGAAAGTTTGTCAAACTTTTCTTTATTTTTTATTTTTGTACTTGAACTAATGTTGAAACATATGGAAATAGTAGAATAATATCTGTCAATCTCAATTGTAGAGTAGTTCCTAGTTGCACCGTCTAGTAGGAGAATTAATGAAAGAGACATAAGATCAGCACACCTGATAAGATCGTACGTAGTTGCAGAGTCTAGCTAGCTGGTAAAAGAATGAAAGAGACATATAAGATAAGTCGACCTGATAAGAGGCACATATGAAAATCAAAATGATGAATATTGATTATTGGATTTATCCAAGTTAAAAGATTAAAGCATTTAACTTTTTAAAATGTTCATTGATCACTAGCTTAATTTAATTTTAATTACTCATGTATTCAGATTTATTGTGATGTTTCCGTGCACACATATAATGAATCAGACTAAAAAAAGATAGATTATTAGATCTTATTTAATTTAAAACAAAGTTAATTATATTTTTCTCTAAACTTTTTGTAAATTTTACTTTTATTCTATAAATAAAGTTTTTAACATTTTTGGTTTTTGTATTTTTTTTCAACAGTTTTAGTCTTTAATATTAAGTAACATTGTTAATTAATTAATAACATGTAAGTCTCATTGACAGTCCAATGAATTGTCAGCAATGGATTTGACAAGATATCATTTGTAATTTTTTCTTATAAATTATGTTTTTAA
>CM023949.1:26838402-26901137 GCA_013407115.1 Glycine latifolia | reverse complement strand
AAATTAAAAAATAAAAAATTTACATTATATTTAATGATTATCTTTTCATAATTTTATAATTTTTAATAAATTTAAATAATAAATAATAAGATATGTTATGAAAAGTAGTATAGTGTGTTTTCATCATTTTTGATTAAAAAAATCAAAATCATGAGTTAATTTCACTTTTGATTCATTAAATTTCACATTTTTTTTTAATTTTGCTATATTAAATTTAACACATTTAATTTTAATTTTTTATATTTTTAAAATATTTAATTGTTAATATTTTTTTAAAATTTAACATTATCTTTTTATGTTGGAAATGTATTTGTTATGCTTTGTACTTTTTAGAGTTGTTTCAATAAAATATTTAAGTTTTTCTGCACATTATTTTTTCTTCCTCTCTTAAACCTCAAAAACAACAATCTTCAAACCAATTTATTGAAAGAATTGAACATTTCATTCTAGTTCATGCAAAATGTAGATAAACGATTAATCATTTGCAATAGAGATGCTTAAATGATAGTTAATATTTAAATCCGATGCATGTGATGACTTTCAGAAATGTGTCTTCACCAACAATTATTGAATCATCCGCATACTGCAAGATGTAGAAATGTGTCTTCACCAACAATTATTGAATCATCCGCATGCTTATTATTGAATCATCCTTCTCCACCGCCCTTCTCATTAATCCTGAAAGTCCTTCAGCTGCAACAAGAAACAAGAAAGGGGCTAAGGGATTCCCTTGTTTTAGACCTTTTCTAGCTTCAAATTGTGTAGAGGGACTTCCATTCACGAGAACTGATATGTTGCTTGAAAACATTGTTGCTTTTATCCAAGACCTCCATTTTTCATCAAAGCCAAGCCTTCTCATCATGTAATCCAAAAAGGACCAGCTTACAGAGTCATAAGCTTTTTGGAAATCAACCTTAAACATGAGTAACTTTCTCTCTTAGCCTAGTCAATTAATTCATTGGCAACTAGAACCCCGTCAAGTATTTGTCGACCCGGGATAAAGGCAGACTAACAGTCAGATATAACTGAAAGAAGTACCTTTTTAATCCTTTTTGCCATCAGCTTTGATATGATCTAATGAATGCTGCTTATCAATAATTTAGGATGGAAATCAGCCAGGCCTAAAGGATGATCCTGCTTCGGTATCAGAGTTATAAAGGAGGCTGTAATAGCCTTTGGTAGTTCAGCATTACGAAAGAACTCACGCACTTCATCACATATATCCTTCCCAATTATACTCCAGCACTCTTTAAAAAATTCTGAGTTGAATCCATTGGTCCAGGACTTTTCCCATTGCCATAGCTCCACACTGCCGCTTTAATTTCCTCATCTGCAAAATCAACAACTAAGGATTCAGACTCCATAGAACTGAGACATTTCAATTCTATTCCATCCAAATTTGGTCTGTCAAGTTCTGGCTCCTGATAAACCTCCTCAAAATGATTCCTCACTGCATCTTTCACACCACCAACATCGTCTATCCACCCATTCTGTGATTGTATAGTTGTCAATTGGTTCCTTCGCTGTCTAAATCTCATATAAGAATGAAAATACCTGGCATTAAAGTCTCCCAGTTTAATCCATCTGACCCTAGATTTCTGAAATAACATGCTTTCTTTCTGTCTAATACATCTCCAGATTCTTCAGAGAGTATTCTTCTTTGATCAGAGCATTGGATCTGCCCCTCAATCATGTTTGTATCAAGCATATCCATTTCTCTGACCAACTCTTTAATTTTCCCATGCAAGCCGCCAAAAGTCTCCCTGCTCCAGCTTTTAATCTTGATCTTTAATGCCTTCATTTTCTCTTTTACAGCATAAAGTTTCCATCCCTGCACATTCATTTGATTCCAACACACTGCAATCATATTTCTGAAATCAGGGTGCTCAAGCCAGTAATTGAAAAAACGAAATGGTTTAGGACCCCAGTTTTTAATTTCATTTTTCAACATAACATAGCAATGGTCCGAAATGTTCCTTTGCCCAACCCACTGATTTGAAACTCCTCAACAACTAGAATTACTTATTTTATTAGTTGATTTTCTCCTCAACAACTAGAATTACTTATTTTATTTTTATTCACTTTAAATAAGTCAATTCCTTAAAAAATATGTAGCACTTTACTTCCCATTAGTTAGTAGTAGTTCATCTGAGTCATCTCTTCCTAACCATCAAGGACTCAAACTTCTTTAGTTGTTCATAAGCTTCCCTAGATTCATACTCCTCTCTTTCACACGTCCCCAGATCATTAAATTTTTCTTCCGCCTTCTTTTGTATCTCATATAGTAATTCGAATATTACTCCAAAGATTACTTAACAGTCCCAAGTAGAATGTCTTCTAGTTACTTCATGTAAGTGCATGGTGTGGAAGAAACTAAATGTTACAAAAAAAGAATGATATGGAAACACTCCCAATTGGGATATAAATTATTTATCAAAAATCAAAAGGAAGCAGTAAAAGAAAAAAAGAAATTTAACTTACATGGAATAAAAATAATGAGAAGGTGAGATTCTTAATATACATTTTGAGCTAAATCCCATAACTTTGATTATTCCTTTTGCATACAATATTGAACCCATAATATTAAAAAATTTCATTGTGGATTTATTGGGTTCAATTTTGGTTCATCCATAAATGATGTGGCCACTTTTAGTTGTGTGCTTCACTGTTTTGAGTTGATTATAATGGTTACCCTTCTTGAGTTCCAAACTGTGGAATCCTTAAGCCTGACCCTTAGGAACACACTCTCTAGATTGATTGAACAATGCAAGAACCTGAGAGAGCTCAAAAAAATTCATACCCAGATTCTAAAGTCCCCAACTTTACACACTGGTGACCAATATTATCTCATTACCCGTCTCCTATATTTTTGCTCCTTTTCCAATTATGGTTCTTTCAGTTATGCCACCAATGTCTTTCACATGATCAAGAACCCAGATCTTCGTGCCTACAACATCATGATCAGAGCATATACAAGCATGGAGAGTCGTGATGACACCCATTTTTGCAAGGCTTTGATGTCGTATAAGCAAATGTTTTGCAAGGACATTGTGCCCAATTGCCTCACTTTCCCCTTCCTTTTAAAGGGTTGCACTAGGTGGCTGAATGGTGCTACTGGCCAAGCTATTCATACCCAAGTGATAAAGTTTGGATTTTTGAAGGATGTTTATGTTGCCAATTCTTTGATCAGCTTGTACATGGCTTGTGGGTTGTTGAGTAATGCCAGGAATGTGTTTGATGAAATGCTGGTAACAGATATTGTCACTTGGAACTCAATGGTTATTGGGTGTTTGAGAAATGGAGGACTTGACATGGCAATGGATTTGTTTAGAAAGATGAATGGGAGGAATATCATAACTTGGAATTCCATTATTACAGGGTTGGCTCAAGGGGGGAGGGCAAAGGAGTCACTGGAAATTTTCCATGAAATGCAGCTTTTGAGTGATGATATGGTTAAACCGGATAAGATTACAGTAGCTAGTGTCCTTTCAGCTTGTGCTCAACTTGGTGCTATAGACCATGGGAAATGGGTGTATGGTTATCTAAGAAGAAACGGCATAAAGTCTGATGTGGTAATTGGAACAGCACTTATAAATATGTATGGCAAGTGTGGGGATGTGCAGAAAGCATTTGAAATCTTCGAAGAAATGCCTGAGAAGGATGCCTCTGCATGGACCGTAATGATTTCGGTGTTTGCTCTTCATGGATTAGGTTGGAAGGCTTTCGATTGCTTTTTAGAGATGGAAAAAGCTGGAGTCAAGCCAAACCATGTGACATTTGTTGGATTATTGTCAGCATGTGCTCATTCTGGTTTGGTAGAACAAGGTCGCTGGTGCTTTGATGTAATGAAACGTGTTTACTCGATTGAACCACAAGTTTATCACTATGCTTGCATGGTTGACATTCTTAGTCGAGCGAGACTGTTTGATGAGTCGGAGATTCTCATAAGAAGCATGCCAATGAAGCCGGATGTTTATGTTTGGGGTGCATTACTTGGAGGTTGTCAGATGCATGGGAATGTAGAATTAGGAGAAAAGGTAGCTCATCATTTGATAGACTTGGAACCTCATAATCATGCTTTCTATGTGAACTGGTGTGATATATATGCCAAAGCTGGCATGTTTGATGCTGCCAAAAGAATTAGGAATATAATGAAAGAAAAAAGAATAGAAAAGCAAATCCCAGGCTGTAGCATGATTGAAATCAATGGAGAGGTTCAAGAATTCTCAGCTGGAGGATCATCTGAACTTCCCATGAAAGAACTAGTATTGGTCTTAAATAGATTAAGTAACGAGATGAAGATATGAATACATTGAATTATCAGCAAAAGCACAATTTCAATGGTTGTATGGTGAAATTTGCGTATTACTTTGTTAAACAGTAGTCCAACAATCAATCGCTGGTAGCATGTGTTGTAATTTCTCTTCATGGCTTAATATTACTTACTTTTTCAATGAAAAGTAGGCATTGAAAGCTTGCGGCAAATTACAGGAAATATAGTAACATGGTTTGTTCACGTGTTATCTAAATTATTACGCATAAATTTATGGTGATGCAGAGCATGTGTGTACTGTATATGTAATACTAGGACACATGTAAAGAGCCATTAAAAGATATGGAATACTGGAATTTTACATCAAACAAAATCAAGGACTTGTAACACTAAAACCAATTTCCTTATATAAGCGTACTAATACCCCCAACGATCATATTTAGGCATGGCAACTTGACTTGCATCCGTGGGCATCCGTTTGAACCCATCCCAATGTCAACGGGGAAAAACCGAGTTGACCGGTTTCGGGTTCGGGTTCGGTTTTTCCCCGCCTGTTGAATTCGGGGGCAGTTACAGTTTTGGTAATGCTGATAACCGCTCCGCCCCCGCCATGCTATATTTAATTATTTACAAAAATACTTTTATATATGTAGAATACCTTGGGATAAATGCTTAATTTTATTCAAGAATTAGGAGTATAACTAATTTTATTTTCCAGCAATAAACATCTAATGTTGAAATTTTATTATAATTACATACATTTGATACTTAGCGTGATCAAATTTTATGCTATGATTGTTGTTTAAAATTAATTTTTTAATAGCAATTTTTAAGTGTTCAGGGGCGGGGCGGGGAAAATCGACCCTATAGGGGGCGGGGGCGGGGGCAATTTTTTTAGCCTTATCGATTTTCGGGGGCGGGGTGATTTTGAGGGGCGGGGACGGGGGTGGTATAAGTAAAAACCGCCCCCGACCCGCCCCGTTGCCATGCCTGATCATATTCCTTTCTTCAAAACTTTCGTTAAAGAGCAAAATTGAATCGAAAACCTTTTTCCCTTGCGAATTCATATTAGTTTATTTCCAATTTGAACTCCCAAGCAGCAAAGTCTCTCATTAGTAAACAATATATGATTTTCCTATGATGAGTGTCAATTACAAATAAAACCACTGATTTATTTTTTTCACATATATTCATGCTAATTATAAGTACCATAGCCCACTTCGAAGTAAATGAAATGCCACTACCATAAGATGTACAACATTAATTAGCAAGAGCAGTATTATAGTATGTATGATGTAATTTCATGATAGAGATTGACCACAAAATTTCTAGCCATGACAAAATGTTAGCAGCTCATAAAAACGCTACAAACCAAAGCATAAAAAGCAAGCTCCATATAGTTTAACAGCAGTAACCAGAGCCACCTCCTGTTATCTGTTATAAAACACAATCAATCCAAGACTGATTTGAAATCTTGACAGCCACACTGCCACTAGCAATTGCAGAGTTCAATCATCTTTTATTTTTTCCTTCATCAACTCCACTCCTTCCATTAAAACCAGGATCAAAATCTTCTTCATCATCATTATCAGTGTCATCTATTTCCTCCCAATCAGAATAAGACTTGTCCTCTTCATCTTCCGACAATGCCCGCTTCCCTAGAATTTCCCTCATCAACTCCTCATCAGCTTCTATAGGCTTCCCTGCTAAATACCTCTGCAATATTGCCTCAAACACAGAAGGAATTGCCTCAGGATCCCCCTCTTGAAGCTTTGCCACACGCCTCTTCAACTCTTTATAACCCAAACACAGTAGACACACACACAATAAAATTCTTTTAGCATAGACTCAAAAGATCGATATTTGATACCAATGTATTAAAATCCTAACTGGCTCATTCGATCAGTTGGACTATGATCCAGTTATGTCTCCAACTGATTACACCTTATTTCATAACACCAAAAATGTTACCACCACGCTTTCAAACAAATTCTTTTAACACATTTGTATTGAGAAGCTTTTATGGCCCTCATAATTTATTTAGTCACCCCCGTGAATTTTACAAAATAATAAAGAGAAAATAGTATTCACTTTGACACTGAAGAGTTTTTACAGGGTCAACTAATTAGAATGATAATTTATTGACTTTTATAATGATTATTTTAGAGATCATACCTGGTATGATTTTTGATAAATTGATGATATAAAATGTTTTACTGATATTGCATAGGAACTAATCTCTAACAAGAGAAAACAATATCTGCATTGATAATGTAAAAGGATCTTTATGGTGTCAACTTACTAGAAATTGTAATATATAATAAATTTATTATTTTATAACTATTTTAAAAGTCGCATTTAGTCCTTGAAGTATCAACACCTCTTCTACATAGACCTTAATCTAAAAAATTATATAATTAATTTTTAAAGCATTAAATATCCATCAATTTAGTCCCTGACTAGTTTATATATTCTAACTTTGAGAAACTTATTTGAAAATAAAATCAACTTGAGGGCAATATTGCATAATTTCTAATACTTTAAGGACTACTTATATAATTTAGAGAGAGAGAGACTTCAGAGAACAAATTGATGGTTTGTAACTTGTAAGTGTTGAAAGAAGCATTTTATCAAACATGTGAAGGACACCCAAGTAATTGAGAAAAAATATAAGGCAATAAGTGTTACCTTCGTTGCTAATGTCTTCAAGGAGGGAGTGGGGTTTGTCGGGGACATGGGAGCGAGAAGAGAAGGAGGTGGTTGCTGTAGCTGTAAGAGAGAAGATGGAAGGAGTGGGAGAGAAACGAAGACGGCGCGCGTGGAAGGACAAGTTTCTGAGAAGGTTTGCATTCATAGTTGTTTGTTCCTCCTACGTTGCCAAGTCACGAAATCCACCACAAAGTTGATGATGTTTTAAAAGGAATAATAATGTTTTAAAAGAAAAGAGAGGTACGTTGAAAAGAAAGAGAGAGAAAAAGTAGAGTTTAATATTTTGAAAATATCTATGATTTTTAAAATATATTATTGAAGTCAATGTATAATGGGCTATGCTTCCTACACCACCGGCACTTTTTTTAATACACCCGGCATACCAATTTTGGTGAATTTGTATGAATTTTATAGATTACAAATCCATAAAAAAAATTAAAATTATTTTCAAAACAATGATTCAAATAAGTGTTACACCTGTGACCTTTCAATTACAAGTACGATACTCTGACCAACTAAACTATTAGACCATTCATATTAAAAGTTAATTAATGTTCCTATATATAACATTACAAATTTTAATGCATATTTAATACACATAAATTTACATAATAATTTTTATAACAATTAATTTTTATCTGATAATATATTTTTTTAGATATATAAATTTCTAAAGTATATGAACCTATGATTTTATAAAATTAAAATTTCTAATGTATATAAACCTAATATTTTTTATTAAAACCTATGATTTTTAATTAAACCATGATTTTTATTTTAAATTTATTGTTATAAAAATTATTATAATTATTATTTGATAAAATCATGTTTTAATTATAAAATATAATAATTTTTATAACAATAAATTTAAAATAAAAATCATGGTTTAATTAAAAATTATGAGTTTGAATAAAAAATATTAGGTTCATATATATTAGAAATTTTAATTTTATAAAATCATAAGTTCATATACTTTAGAAATTTATATATGTAAAAAAAATATTATTAGATAAAAATTAATTATTATAAAAATTATTATGTAAATTTATTATGTGTATTAAATATGCATTAAAATTTATAATATTATATATATCAACATTAATTAGTTTTTATCATGAATAGTCTAGTAGCTCAGTTGATTAGAACAATGTATTTGTAATCGGAAGGTCATAGGTTTGACACTTGTTTGGGCCATTATTTCAAAAATAATTTTAAAAATTTTTAACACGTACGGATTGCGAATCCATAAGAATCTTACGGATTGGCAATCCGTATGAAACTTATGGATTATGAGAAGGGTAAAATCGGTATTATACTGTGCATGTTAGGTGTATTGGAAAAAGCGCTAGTGTAGGAAGTAGAGCCCATGTAAAATTTGTAATGGTATTTTTGAAAATATGTTATTTATGCTGGGTGTATTAAAAAAGTGTGGTGTAGGAAGCAAACACCGTATGTTTTTCTTAGCTTGGATAAGCCATTGGCCCGTTCCAAAATTGGCGCATTTATTTTTAATATAAATTTCTCTAATTAATTAGTGTGATAATTAATTTGAAACATTTTTTTGGCTTAAGCGTTATAAAGTGAAACGGAAGGATTATATATAATTAAATACTTAAATGATTTATAACTACATTATAATTTTTTAATAAATATATCTTTATCAGGAAAAAATAATATATATTTTTTCAATAATTTATACGATTAATATGCATTAGCTTAAAAAGAAATGATATAGGACAGTAACTCATAATTTGCTTCATCCTTCAAAGATTCTACCTCTGGCAAAATTGTTCTTTTGTCTCACATATATGACTCCCATGTCCCAACTTCAATTAATTATTGTCAACAACAGTCAAAAACAATATACTGGAACATTTTATTTGTTCTTTTGCCTTTGTTCTTTACTTCTTGGCAGTCTCATTATTATATCTTTTTCTGCAAATTAATTTCTAAGTTATTTATAAGCAGCGCTACATTTCATACCGCTAGCTCACACGTACAGGATGATCATGAACTTATATTTCGGTAATAACATCAAAGAGTTTAGAGAAGGAGCACACACACCTTTCATATGGGTCAAGGGGTCTTCAATTGAACCATCAAGGGTCATTTTCCAAGAATAAAGAGTTTTATATGATATATTCATTACCAATACACTCAAAGGTAAAGCTCAGATCTCATATATACAAAAAAATGGGTTTGTGTCCTTCCCCATTTTTAAAAACAGGAAAGAATTTAATTTGACCGCAAAATTTTAACATTTGTATTCTAAAAAAGGTGAAAGATTCTAACTTAATTATATTAATGTGAAAGTTGAGAATATATAATTTAGCATAAATTAAACTTTCCTTCTTAAATATACTAAAATCATTCCAAATAAAATTTAAAATTAATATTTTTAATAGATTAATTTATTGTATATTTTAATTCGACTTATAAAAATGATTTTTTTACAAATATTTTTTCTCTTTTATTTATCTTATAACATCAACAAGTAGTATAGAATTCCTATTATCATCATTAAAATTTTAAAAGACGAAAGAAATTAAAATTTGAAGTAAAATTGTGAAGTCAACAAAAGAGGTTTTAAATTTTTATTTTATTTTTAAAAAAATTATAATAAAGTATTCAAAATTAAATTCTAATAAAATTTAAAAAATTGGGAAAATTTGGAAAAAAACCATAATGTCTTTAAGGATTAAATATATTTTTAGTCCTTTAAATTTAGAATTTTTTTTATCATCTAAATTTACTTTTTTTTTGTTTATGTAATTTGAAAAATGTTTGTATTAGTACCTCCAAAATTTGTCAGAACGAATACTTTAAAATGAAAACAAACATGTGATGGGATATTTAATAAAAAGAATGCAAAATCAAAGTGATTTTCATTTAAGTAACTTGTAATTCCTTAGTTACATAAGCAAAATCTTTAATACCGTTTAGGTAGAGAGGGACTAAAATACATTTTTTAATTAAAAATAAAGCGTAATTTAATCATTCCTTGCTAGAAGCAATGTATTTGTCCAGGACCCAGAGATCACATATAGTAAAAAGAGTTCTGTTACTTAGGGAGAACCTTTTTAATCATAAATTTCATATATTGTCCAAAGTCTTTAATTACTTTTGTCTCTTTTTTTCTTTGTTGCCCCTTCCTCTCACCATCCACAAATGAATTTTTAGTGGAATATATAGGTAGGTAGGTCTCTGCATAAATAATTTCCCCAGTGAAAAACACAATGAATAATAAATTGCATGGAACTTAAAGCAAGGGTTGCTTTACATGGAAGACATCAATTTTATTTTTCTTGGGTCAAAATTGAAGGCACCCAACCCTACATGATAACAAACCATTTTCTGAATTTCAGTAAATGATGGGTGTGACACACTACATCCCAAAAAACATTGATGTTTTTGACCTAGTGATTTCAGTGTGGGGACCATTTCCAATGCGGTCCATTCTAATTAACCTCTGAATTCTAACTTTCTGTAGTGTTTTAAATGTTATTATTTATTTTTATCGTATATGATATGATCCCTGCCCCTTGGTACCTTCTCTCCATTCTAGTTCAAGCCTCAAGCCAAACCACTACACTCCAAGAACAATGAGAGAGGAAGGGATTTTCAACTTTTCCTCTGAAGTGTAGCATCAGTTTGGCTTAAAATGCACAAAAAGAAGCAAAAGTAGTCACAGATTCCAGGGGCATCAGACACCGATTGAATAATAGCATATGCCCACAATTCCAACAAGACAAACCAGACCCCACTTAACAAACAACCACGTAAGGAAAGTAACCCCCATAATTAAATACATACATTATAAATAACATTATTTCATAACTAATCAATCCACATCCCATCCAGTCACCCCCACCGAATGAATGAATTAATTTGGAATATAGCAAGAATTTTCTTCAAATAATAAAATTATACTACAATTTTTTAAATATTAAATATTCATCTATTAGGTATCTAAGTTGATAAATTTTATTAATACTAGTGAAAAAATACGGAAGTTACTTATATATATATATATATATATATATATATATATATATATGAATAATTGGATATAATTTATTTTAAAAAAAATATAATTATTATTGGAAGTTAAAATAAAATATTATAATAATTAAAAATTAAAAATTTAAAAAAAAGATGAGACCAAATAAATTATTCTCCTTAGGATAATTATAAATTATAGATTCAATGGAACAATTTAAAGAATCATATCTTTCAATAATTGAAGAACTACTTATAATTTCTTATATATTTAGAGGATTACTGATATAAAATTTTCATTTTAGTAACTATGTACAAGAGAGGATAATATTTAGATATGAAATTAAAAATATATTTATTATCTAGTATGAGATTAGTTAAGTTTAACTAATAATTTTATATTTGAGCATTGTATATAAAGTTTTGTTTTTTTACAGTTGTATTAAAGTAGTAGCATTTGGAGAAAAGTGATAATCCTATTTTTACCCCATCAAACAATTGTCTTCTCAAAAGAAAAATCCACATTCTCCTGCATTCCACGTAACTTGTTAGTTCCTCTGCTTCCAAGACCAGTTTCGGATTATTGTTCATTTATCTCATTCTCTTCTTAAATTCTCTACACATATTCTCTCTCTCTCTCTCTGAAGTCTAAACCATGCCTGTTGTGACAGAACACATGAAATGGAGAAGACCAAGAAACCAATTTAGGAACCCCATTTCAGAAACCGATGATCCAAACACTCAAATCCCTTCCATAATCCAATCCTCTCACAGCAAATCCACCATCTCCTCTCTCTTGTCTTCTTTCTCCACCTCCAGTGAAACCACACATGCCAGAGACCAAAACAGAACCAACAACAACAACAACAACAACAAAAGCAACAGAAAATTCTCTGCATCAACCTTCAGAGGCTTCGGCTGCACTGCCGGTTCATCGCAGAAGGTGTCGGTGCCGGCGGTGATTCGCTCCTCAGCAGATTGGGAAGGGAAGAGGAACAGAAAGAAGAAGCACAGAAGGAACAGTAACAGTGTAAACAACACATGTGATGATGATGATGATGATGTTTCTGGTGGAACATGTGTGGATTTTCAGGATGTTTGGTGTGGCCCTGGAATTGGGTTCTCAACTGATGCTGCATCTGTGGAATGTGCTGTGGCTAGGAAGAATGTATCTTCAAGAGGAAAACTTGATGTGGTGGAGGAGAGGGTAACACACAGGGAGGTACTATACTATATATTCTCATTTTAGCACAATTCAATGACTTGGTGATTGAATTGAATTGTTATGAATTGTTTTTGTTTTTTTCTTCTTCTTGTAAATGTTCTTCTGTGTCGAATTTTGTAGAGCCAGAAAATTTTATTCCATGTGGATGATATATGTATGGTGCGCTGCACTAGTATAATGTATACATTTTTTTGTGGTTGGATGTGTTTGTCATGTTCATAACTTGGCAAAAATTGATCTTTCGTGCGAGTTAAGACCACCAATCTTTTTGGATTGAATTGATTGATTGATTTATGGTGTTTTGTTCACGGTTTTTCTTTCTTTTCTAACCAAAACAGGGTTGTTTTTCTTGTTTTTTCGATTTTGGGGTATTTTTAACACATGTATACTTAAGAAATAAAACTAAAGTGAAAAATAAAGATACTATTGAGGTGTATATTATTTGATTAAATTAATTGTTAACAAAAATCACAAAATTGCTTTTATATGAGTATGCTAGTAACATCTAATAATTATAAAGTATTTAATCTATTTGATTAAACATGCTTTTAAGTATTGAATTAATATTTTCACTTTTATGTTGTTTATTTTTTCTCCAAAAGAGGGGTATTACTTGTAGAGTTTAATAAATATACTGTGATGTAAAGATAGTATATCAATCAGTAAAAAATATATGATAATTTATAGTTAAAAGATAGTACCAGCAGTATAAAAAGTTTGCTTTTTTGGGACATACATTTGTGTGTGAGAGAGAGAAGTTCGATTTCAAAGAAGTGTTCTTTCAATTTCGCAAATTACGGACTCTTAACAAGGATCCGCACACAAATTCTTACAATGACATAACATTTTTCTATAATATTGATGGCTAAGTCTAATGTGAAGTTTTAATTTTTGGCCTACACCGGTGAAGTGAAGCAGGCATTCACACCACAGGATATATTATTAAAATAATAGACGGTCGAGATTAATTACCGGTTAAAAAAATACGAACGAAATGACGCGGGAGCGGCTAGCGTTCTGAACCCCTCAATCGCGGAGGCCGGCCGGAGAAACCACGGCCAAACCACGCCTCTCCACCAGCACCGAGGCTACCCGGAGCAACAGCAGCAGCCACTCCTCGCCTTGAAAGTCGAACTCGAGATATTAAGACTTCAACACATTTTCTGTTTTCAGTTTCAAAATTATTAAAAACTAAATCCAGATTAAGTTTTAAGTGTTGAGTTTCAGTTTCAAAATTTTAGAAGCTGTTGTACGTTGACGAAGGTAGGGGAAGACCGGCGCACCAAATGGAGAGAGAGAGCAGCGGCGCGGCACAAGAAAGAGGGAGAATGGCGACACAACGGTGGTTTGGATTTCTGCCGTGTTAATGAATAGTGAAGGTCATTGGCGTGGTGGTGGGTGGTGCCGGCGTGGTGGTGGATGGTGCCACCGTGGTGGTGGGTGGTGCAGAGACAGAAAACAGCCTAAATGATTTCAAAAGTGGGTGCAGAACGTGAGTGCAGAAGCTATGGGAAGAAAGAGAAAAAAAAATAAACAAAAAAATAATTTATTTTTTATTTTTTTTCTGTTAGAAACTTGCTATTACCTTTAAAATTGGAGGTACACGGGTGAGGGCTTGTTTTTGGGACTTCATGTTAGAATCCACCAATATTGATCTCAATAATCTAAAAAGCATAAAAGGAAAAGAAAGTAAGTCTCAATACTTTCTAGTTCCAAGCTTAGTAATTAGGACAATTATTAAAAGATGGTCCATAAGATTCAGAATTTTATGTATAAATAGCTACCACCTTCTCCAATGCGTGCACGTATTCGCATTCTATTTCCTAGTCACAGACGCATGGGAGAGTTCTTGATTGGTTTATTGTGGACCCCTTGAGTAAGAGGAGTCCAGTGATTGAAGAAATGGAGGACACTAATTATAATTATCACAAACATTCTAGAGTTGTTTGTTTTATTAGTACTGTACAAAACACACACAGTGCATGATTAGTTGCGGTTATTGTTCTATTTTGCGTTAGTTAAGTTTCGTCATTGTTTTAGTCTCTACTTGCTTTGACATGATCTAACTCTGCTTCATAAATATATGATGGCAGCGTTCATCTTATTTTGGAAGGCGCGCTTTAAAGCCAGAAAGCTTCTCCTTTCTGGATGATATCGATGAACCTGGCATTTTTGCAGCACGCCGTGGATTAGGGCCTTTTGGCACTGCTAGATTCTATCGCCATGTTCCACATCCTTCCCCTGATGGTCTTGCTGAGGTTTGTTCTTTATTTGATACCCTTTTGTATCTGAGTGTAATTTTCTTACACTAATAGTATAAAAGGTTTTACTCAATCTATCAAAAATCATTGTAAGTATGACTTTTTAAGTTTTTGTAAAAATTAATAAACTTAGTATACATTATTTTGATTTCTAATTAGATGACAGTTAAATAAACTCTTTACACTGTTAGTATGTAAATCATTTTCTCTTCATGTATTCTTGTTGTGGACATTGATTACAGTGCATGTTTACATAAATACGTGGAACAAAATTTTGGTTTTCATCATAAGAAGCGAAGTTCAGTTTGATTTGACTAAAGATGATTATTTACTCTTAAATTTGATGATCATAACTTTTATTGTGAACTAACTTAACTTCTTTTTTTCAAGTATGAACAAGGGTATCTTTTTTTTTTGTGTGTGTGTGTGCGCTTTCTGAAACAGAATTGTCTGAAATATGAAGATATTTAATTTAGCTAGTTAGATAGGATCATGTATTGTTGTATTGCAACATTCTTGTTTCAAATGCTGGATTACATCATATAGGTGAGCTTCCATGTTCTTGCAGTAAATGGTAAAAAACACTAACAGTAACTGAGCCTGCTGGTTTTTTGTGACTAAAGTAGAACTGTTTATGGACTGTCACTTACCGTACATGTTAAACCAACAGTAGAACTCGAGTTTCTATTGGTCTGTTTGAGAGGGGAATAAAATGCAGTGTCACTAAAACTGTTTCTATCAGAAGAAAAGTATCAATTGGCCTTTAAAAAAAAATCTATTTTGCCAAGTCTTCCTACATGCTATAGTTCTTGCATAAATCCTTTACCATAGAGTATTATGATGCCAAAATAGAAAAATAAAGGGTCTTTCGTACTCCTTTTTACATCAAACAGCCCTATCTACACTTGTATTGGAGACTTGATTGGAATTTGGAAAGATCATGATGGCATATATAATTGAAATGGAAGGGAAAGAGAGAAGTGCGAGGGAAGTGTTTTTTATTTGGTAGAGAAATGGTATTTTAAACTTAATCTAAGGGTATTTCAAACCTTTTTCATTTTGGGTTAATCAAATATGTTAGGTGAGTCCCTCCTTAAGTGGGCCCACATTAACCTTTAAATAAAGAGTAAATTACACTCGCACTCCCTATGTTTTGCTCAAATTTCACCTGATATCCCTCTCTTTTTGCACATTAGTTTTACCCCCCTCTATTAATATCGTTAACTAACGTCAATTGAAATATGTGAGCAGACAAAATTGCCCTTACATTTTAATTATAAAACTCAAATTATCTCTTCCCAATTAGTTTCAGAATTTATGATTCACGTTTCATTCCTCTTCACCATTAGTTGAGTACTATTCATCTTCCTCTTGTTGGCAAGTTCTTCTTCAACATCCAGGAGGTGCGAGTTTCTCTTTCTCTCACGACATTCACGTTTCATTCCTCTTCATCGTTCTTGTTCCATTTTTAGAATTTCCCTCTTCTAGTTCGCGACGTTCATGAGTGCCTTCATTTGTCTTCCTCTTTGACGTTTACAAGCACTCTGTTTTTCTTCCTGTTCCACAATTTCTGTTCACGCTAGGCTATGCTTGTAAGTGACCACTGGACCTTGTATATAGGTTACTTTTTAAGATTATTTATTTAATCTTGATTGTTTATTGTTGTTTATTTCTGAATGGGGTTTCAATAGGAGACCAATTTGAGATCACTTATGATTTTTAAAATCATTTGTTTATTATTATTGATTAAAATAGTGTTGATGTTTGGGACAACAGGAAACACAATGGATGAAGTGTAAATCATTTGTTTATTATTGTTGATTAAAATAGTGTTGATGTTTGAGACAACAGGAAACACAATGGATGAACTGGAAATCATTTATTTATTATTGCTGATTAAAATAGTATTGATGTTTGGGACAACAGGAAACACAATGGATGAACTGAAAATTATTTGTTTATTATTGTTGATTAAAATAGTGTTGATATTTGAGACTACAGGAAATACAATGAATGAATTGAAAATCATCTGTTTATTATTGTTGATTAAAATAGTGTTGATGTTTTGGACCACAGGAACATAATGGATGAAAATGTTTGTTGAGAATCAGAATTCAGTTCATATATAAGTTAGTAGAACAAAGGATGAGTGAAAATGTGTTAACATTGCGTACCAACAAAGTGGGTTCAAAGTTAGGTTTACGTAGAAAAACAAAAAAGAAGAAGAATATTAAAATATTTTTAGGTTGAGAGGAAGAAGATGAGGATATTTTAGACATAAATTTTCATTAAAAGTCATGTGACCAACATGTGCCTAATTTCTGTTAGATTATTAAACGGTATTTAGGAAGGAGGGGGTCTAAGTGTAATGTGAGCTAAACAATTAAGGGATTTTTTGTAAGATGCAAAAAGATAGGGATATCAGGTGAAATTTGAGCAAAATATAGAGAGTGCGAGTGTAATTTACTCTTAAATAAAAGAAAGAAAAAAATGAAAAGGGCAGGAAGCCCATTACAAGTTTTAAGGGATTTTTAATGCCTAATTAATTGGAAAAGAAATAGGAAGCAGCAAAGGCATTATAATTGGAAATGAAAAAGGACGGTGCTGTGAAAACTGAAAAGGCAATAAATGGAAAAAAGGGTTCGATGCGGCAATTCCGAAAAAAGGGGTTCTTAACTTAAGTGAAGAGTTAGAAGCAGATGAGATGGAAGCGTAAATGTATTTCCTTTTGGGTAAAGTTTTAGTATTTTGGTTTATTTTATTATATTGGTTTCCACCGTTGTGGTGATATTTTTTTTATAATTTGTTGATTATTATTGGCGGTGTTAGGAACTCAAAGACAATGTTTAGTGTGGTGATACTTGTTATAATTTGTTGATTTCTATTGGTGGTGTTAGGAACTCAAAGACAATGTTAAGCAAGATTTATTACCCTACATATAGAAAAATTCACATATAAAAGGAAGGATTTAAAAATTTGGGATGGACCCCTTTAGCATCTAGGTAGCTTCGCCTCTGCATATTTGGATCTTACAAATTGTAACGAAATTGTATACAACAACAACACTTGTTTCATGTTTTAATTTGACATTATGTACTATGTGAGCCATCAAATTTTTCGATGACATTTTAATTTGAGTGCTATGTACTTTCTCACAATTTTGGCTTTGCCGTTTTAGGAAAATGTTAGATGGTATAATGTTTACCCCCAAAATAGAATATTTATAGTTAGATTTGTTTGCTTCTGTTTTATCGTTCTAAACTTCTACATTTTATCATTTTATTTCCTTCTTTGTTTGTTTGGGTTACACAAGTAAATGATTAACTGAATAACTAAGGCTTGTTAGTGAAAGTTTTGATTTAACAAGAACAAACTTTTGTACAAAAGCATCAGTGTTACAAATATTATTGCTTTCAAGAGGTAATATTGAATATCTTGATTGTTGTTTGCACATTCAAGATAATGATAATTCAAGGAAGAATAATGATGGGAGGACGATTTAATTCAAACGACCAATTTAGAGACTGGAGACTTGATGTTGATAACATGTCATACGAGGTGAGGGTTCTTTCTCCAGTTAAATTTTCCATTATTTTTATGTTGTAATGCATTTTATGTGTGTTTAATTACATTTTTCTCCATTGTTCATCAAAATTTCTGGTTTGTAACAGCAATTGCTTGAACTGGGTGAGAGAATCGGTTATGTTAACACTGGGCTCAAAGAAGATGAGATGGGACTCAACATAAGGAAAGTTAAGCGTTCAAGTTCGAATGATACATCAAAGCATCAACTAGACAAAAAGTGCAGTGTTTGTCAGGTGAGTTTGTAAAATTACACTTTACCTTCACTAGCTTTATATGCATTGCAGGAAGTTGAGTTAAATATGTTTTTAATTCTTAAAAGTATCACGAGTTTTTGTTTTAGTTCCTTTGGAAATTTTGTTTATTTTTAGTTTCTATATTTAATAAAATGTAGTTTTAGTTTCTTATTACACATTTCATTCCTAGTAAGAGATTAAAATCACATCATTTCTTTAAATTTAACTATTAAAAATGAATAATAAAATTTGTTTAGATAGTGAAATATAAAAGGACAAAACGTAGATGCAGTATCATATTCATATATGCTATTTGTTTTGTTTTCCAATTAAAATTGGAATTTTACCTTAGTAATCTCCGTTGATATTTAATGGAAATTTCTATTATCAGAATTACTAAAGTGAAATTTCAATTATGATAGAAGAACAAACACCAAAATCATCTATAATACTACATTTAGGTTTTGTCCAATAAAAAGTTGGGATATTTTAAGGACAAAAAAATTATAAACTTAAGTTTTTAAAAATGTGTTTAAATAATTGAATATCATGTTAATGTGGTTTGCTTGTGTGCTCAGGAGGAGTATGAATCAGATGATGAGCTGGGGAGATTGAAGTGTGACCACAGCTATCATTTTCAGTGTATAAAACATTGGCTTGAGCATAAAAACTTCTGCCCAGTTTGTAAGCAAGAAGTTGTGGTTCGACACTAAGTGGCTCTATCCTCATGTTTTTTACCCTTAAATTCGTGTATAGTTTTTTCATACGCAATATAAGCAATCTTCATTACTTTTCATATTTTAAAACTTTTGGCTTCCTTAGCGAGGAGTCTGCAATATTATACTTGTAAGTTTTATATTATGGTCTCGTTATTGGACAATGATTTTGCATATTTTACGCAAGATTTTGAAATTTGAATGCTGTCACTCAGGTAAACAACGATTGTTCCAAGTTTTCTAGTTATTAAAACATTGGTATTTTTTAAAGCAGGGTGCTTACATTTGACTAAAGTACAGAAGCATTTTGTATGTTAAGAAATTGATTGAAAAGAAGGGTTAACTTAAACTGGCGCTTCCAAAACTTATCTTAAAAAAAAATCAACTTTCTTGGCAATTTCACTTCCTCCTTGTTTGCAAAGTCTTAGAATTTAATTACAACTCTTGAATATCTGTTTTTTTTTTTTTTTTTTCGAGTTTGTTAGTTATCTCATATCTGTTAATGACTCTTTTGACAGTTGTTTTGTTAGAGGCTTAGTTATTCTTACCATTATACTGTTGAATTTAATAATGAATACAGAACTCACGCATGTTCATCAAATTCAAAATTTCTGTATAAAAATAGTATCTTTTTTTAAACAAAAAAATCAAACTGTTTTATTTCTTAAATATAAGTAAAACTATAAATAATGTCAATGAGTTTAAGGTTTTCTAGATGAAATAAAACTCATAAGGAGGGTTTTGTCTAAAATAACAAAAGGATCTTTTTTGCTTAATGTTCAATTTTTTCACTGAACAGTGAACACGAAAAAGGATCATTATGTCTATGATATATTTATGCCCAAAAGGTTGCAAACAAAACAACACAATGCAAATATAAAGTAGGTAGCATTAAATTGTTGTCAACTATTCAAAACCCTTGTTTCAGTGCAGCTGTCTTATTAAATTCCATAATCCAAATAGCTTTTTAGCACATATGATTTTACGTGTTTGTTTGGTTTGGTAATCTATTTTGAGTTTTATAAACCTTTTTAGAGAATTTTAGAAAAACAAATATTTTTTATAAAAGAAAAATCTATTATTAAATAGATATGTATGGCTATGATGCGGAGTTAGAAACAATTTTACGTCACCTCATTTTCTTTGTTTTTTCTTTTTTGTATTCTTTTAAAAATCATTACTAAAATCGGCAAAATCTTGAGTATTTTTCGCTCTTTTAGATATGGTTCTCAATGGCATATCTTTTATATTGGTTATTCTTCTTTAGTGGGTTTTGGTTTTTTCTTTATTTTAGAATGTCTTTTATTAGTCACCTTATGATTGATTTTCTTTTGATTGTAGGGTAGAATATCACATGTACTTTAGCAGGAAGTGTAATACACTCTTCAAGCTGCAATACATTTTGTGTTGCTCTCCACTATGAAAGATGCTATGTCATCAAATATTCTTCTGGCTAAAAGATAGAATTACAAATGATTAGCCACTTCCTGTAAAAACTATTTTTTGTTCTGTCTATATTTAAATATGATGGATCTTATCCAATTTGTAAAATACCCTTGCATATAATGTGTGTAGTTGTGCTGTGACATTAATAAAACTTGCATAGTTCACAGCATTTTTAATGTTAGAAACTTCAAGGGAAGTGAAAAAGTGGTACTTCCATAGCATTGTCTAAATAAGAATTTTTTTTTTTTTGTTAAAATAACAAAGTTCACAGCAACTTCACTTCCACTTTGTAAATTCTTGTTAATTTGATTAAAAATACCACCTGATTGCTATTACCTGCTTTCTTGGAACCTGGTAAAATCAGAATGATATAGTCCAACCCTTCCAGAAGTTGTACTGTCACCTTGTTTACAATATTTAAGACTACACGTGTACATATTGTCTTTGACTATATACAGGAATTTAAGTATTACTGCAGATCATGCATAGAATAAATAGTGGCAGGATCTTGTAGGTTGTAGGGGTTTCCTCTCTGAGGATTTTGATCTAGTGTTTTATATGTACAAGAGAATGAGGCATTGGAAAAAGAGCAATGGACTAAACCGTGTCATGATGAATGAGAAATTCAGTGATACATGGATAAAGTTGATCTGCTGCCTGCAATATGGAGTGTAAAGTGACAAAGTTATGAAAATCCATATATTGAAAAATGTCAAGTTGGTTCAAATAAGTATGCTAGTAACTCATTTTCCATAAAATAATAATTGGAATAATCATACCAGACGACCACCCACTAAGTCATAGTGGGCATAGTGTGGACCACCAGGCTCCCCAAAGACTTTGTATGTAACCAATTCTTCAGGAATAAGCTTCACCGTTTCTGCTTCACATTTATCATTATACTCATCACAAAAGCTAAATTATTTTTGCTTCGGAGAGAGTTAAGTATTTAAAATTTGAGGACTACTAGCAACACACTTTATAACACTTTTTTTCCAACATGGTCTTTCTTATTGGTTGAGTTTCATGTGAGTCTCACTAGTTTGGGAATGGAACCTATCAACTGCAAAATGTGGCCCAAATATTTAGTGAGACTCAAATGAATTTCATCTAATAAGATAGTGTGTCGTGAAAAGAGCGTTAGGCAGTGGATTGCTAGCATTTTTCTTTAAAGGATTGGCTATGCAGTTTTAATACCATATACAGCTTCAGGAGGGCAGATTAAGTCTCGGTCACCAGCAATCGCTAGGACAGGAACATTACTTTTGTGGAGATGGTCCTTGTAGAAGAATGTTCCACTCCTGTCACGTAAACCACCTTTTTGGAAAGCTGATGATAACTGCAAGAGAAGCTTGGAAGGTACGGTACCTATAAATTATGGTCGGGTTGTCAACTTGTAAGAGAAAAATTGTGACAGCATACAGATCACACAATTTAAGCAGTTACAGAAAACTCAAATTAAAGCCTGAAAGATCTAACATTTATCTATGACTGCAAACTAACAAGTTAAGCGTTTTTCCATGTATGGATTTGATTAAAAGACTGGCCTTTATATAAAGCTGCTAGATCAGGCAAGTTAAGATTGAAATAAAAGGACCAAATCAACAAGTAATTTAGCATTCTAGCTATAAGAAATGGACCAGACTTAAGGAGAATTGTCCAAGTCTTATAAGGAGTATTTTAGTCATATTCCTAGCCAATGGGGCACGTGGGACATCTTAACACAAGTCCCTTATTCTTATGCCTGGGACTAGATATCTGGTGTGTAATTTTGCAAGACCAGACATTTATGGGTGGTGTAACATCAAGACTAGAGAGACTGAAACTGTATTGTAAATAGATGGGGACAAACTCACGTCCAAAAGTTAACTCAAAGATAGAGGGTTTCCTAAGTCTTATCAGTAGTATTCTGATAATATTCTTAGCCAATGGGTGACATCTTAATACCAGCATTAGCTTGATTGAGTTGAAACTCGAACTAGATAAATAGAAGATCCAGTTGGGGCTGTAGCATACTTCAACTAAGTCTGCCAATAAACTCAAATATTATCAAACGAAAAGGAGGAAGAGTACTGTAACTACACAAATTAGTTTAACTGGAGCATCCGCAAGAGTTTATCATAAAAGCTTTATAGAGATTACTGTTGCACAGATTGATAGTGCACATTCCACAATGAAGAATTGAAATGCTGCTTTGCAATAAGGTGCAGGGCATGGATCAACTCTTAATTTATTTTAGTTGAAACATATAACAATTTATTCCTCAATGAAAGTCCTTGATGCCCTACTATGTACAGTTTCATTTTGCTAAAAAAGTGCATAGATATTTTGTTGAAAGACACTCTGTAGTCTGTACAAAAATGTTGCCTGAGGAAAAATTGAAACTTACCGAAGTTGTTCAAAACAAGCTTCTCAAATAGTTTTTGGTCCATCATATCTTGAGCTGAAATCTGAGAATTTAGCCAAGATAAAACATATGGAGGATAGCTAGCAAAGGGATGAACAATTGCCATCAATGGCCCAACTGGAATAACAGGAATGTTCAAAACTCGAGTAGATTCTGCCTGCAAAATAAGACAGAGTACTTAGTTTTTTGTTATCTTTAGCATAGAGACATGTCACTAGCATGGAATAAAACAAATCATTTTTTTCACCCCACAATCAGTTTCTTTAAATACTTGCCAGGGGTAAAAGCAACTTGAGTGATGATCTTGAAGGGGTATAGTCAAGTGATGATGCCAAAGTAACAACAGATGCCAACCCAGAATCCTTTCCATCAAACCCTGACATAACTTATGTAGCAAAGAAGAGATGTCAATCAACACATTGATTCCCAGAAATATTTTGGAAATAGGGTCCTTCACTAATCACAATTCACAACAATGTGGTTTATATTCCACGCAAGATCTCAACCTGTCCGGAAAATTACTAACATGATCAAAGAGGGAGATGACATGCTTGGCAAGAGATATTTATATTTTAAATGTCACCCACTTAGGTTGCAGAAAAATAACTAATATTTATTGTTTCATTCTTAAAAAATAGTGATGTCTGAAATAATTAATCTACAAATATGTCGCTCTCAATAAATAAAAAATGGGCATAATGATGGATGCTAAAGCTCAATATGGTTTATAATATCCTTCAAATGTCGGGCAATGAACTAGATGCTGCTATTGCAAAAACATTAAAAGCACTTGGTTCCACTATCATTGCAAAATAAACTGATTTATTCAATACATTAAAGATAAATGTTGCATTTGACTATTGAAAATTCTAGAATTATGTGATTATTTCTTTCCATGAAGTCAAAGAAAATTGAAGGTTGTAGCTACGTAATATTTTAGCATGCTTTTATAGGTAAAGGTTTGGAATTTATCAAATTAAAATAGAAAGGAAAATACACAAAGCAACCATGATAAATTTTGTGTACACAAACTTGCACCAAAAACCAAGCAAAATTGAATTTGGATATATCTGTCAAATAAATAATGAATGAAAAGTAACAAATCCCCATCACTATAGAAGTTGAAGAAGAAATAAAATAGCAGATCCGTGGGACTTACAACAACTTGAAAGCTTTGCATACAACAAGATACCCCCCATTGAGTGGCCAATTGCCAGCAATTTTCCATCTCTTGGTTGGCATTGAGCCCTTATGTACTCCATCTAATGTATGAATGTATCAAACCAATAATTGAAAAACAAATTTAATGAGAACATACAAAAATTTTAAACCAATACATAGTGGAACAAACAAATATTAAAGTTACACGAAAGAAGTAACAAAATAGTGAAAAGTACAGATGTTGCTAAATTAAAAGTAATGTATCCCAAAGAAAAGTCATCTCACAGCAGCAGGTACGTCCTCTTCCAAATAATGGTCAAAGTCCCAATCATACTTGACCATCAGCTCAAGCTGTTTCCGGAACTCTTCTAGATTGGCAGCAAAACGGTCTTGCAATTCTAAAATTTGTGCTGGGAACAACCGCTGACCTTCAATAATAGCTCGAAGCCTCTGATTGAAATCCTTGATTTGACCAGCAATTGCAGAGTTCTGCCCTTCCAACAAATCTGAAAAATATTAATTTTCGTATTAGTGGTTCATATAATCATACAATATTTAAAATGAAAACTTCCTAAGATCACTTCACCAACCTCCATTGAGAAATCCTGCAAGCCTTTTAGATATCCTTCTAAGAATCTCCATGAACCTTGTCATTAGCCGCATTTCCTCATATTTAGTTACTACCTCTGTTCCTCTCGTTTTCATATGAGGAACTTCTGATACAAAAGAAGCACTGCTTTCACCAATATCATCATTAATAACAGAATCAATCTTCGAAAAATTCTTGAGGCATTCCTCATCTTCCTCCAAGCTATCTCCAAGTGTGCTCAACCCAGCACCTCGAACCTCAAGAATCCATGTATCGAAACCTTGTGCTGACATATACCGAGCAAATGAAGACTGAACACAAACAACATTTACTCATCACACATCCTTTAACATTGATCCTAGAGTAGAACAGACTATTGCCACAAAATCAAATAACTTTTCTATTTTAATTCAAGGGCACACACAATTATACTCAAAATCTAACACAATGTAAGTATGGAACCAAGGTTTTAATAAATGGTCTGTGACCATAATTGCTGCTTCATTTATCTGTATTTGTTTGCAATTTCCTGTACCATCAAGGATCGCGACAAAACTGCAATTTAAAACGTTGCATGGAACTATACAAGTAATGTTTAATGGGTGCAAAATCAGCATCATAATCATTCCAAAAACAAAGCTCTATGACTTTTCAATGGAAGCAAGGTCACCTCAGGAGAAAGATCATAGCCTATTGCATTGGTTGCAACCCCTGACAACAACAAAAGCGGGTGATTCCTCGACGGGGCCTGCAAAACACATGCAAAAGTTTATGCTTTTAACAACAACGCCACCTTTGAATTTTGAGAAACTAACGTAAAAAAAACAATGTTTTAAAAATTTGTCTGCCACCGCCATGTCAACCACAACGTCAAGACTTTTTAGCTATCGCGATCGCAATTGTAGCTGCATCGACCGCATTTGTCAACAATTTTCCGCAACCGCGACCGTAATTTAAAACCTTACGAAAAATGTGTCAAAAGTGCAGCTTTCAGCCTTTTTTCTCTCTGTTTTTTCGATAAAAACGAGGGAATTTGAAGATACTCAAAAGCTTCACATCATTGCATTGCCAAAAGGGTATGCAAAGAACACAGAAAGTTGAGAACTTGGGAAGAGGGTAACCTCAGGAGAAGGACGGTAGCGCCACAGAGCGAGCTTCCAATCGGAGTTCGAAACCGCCACGCGGTGAAGCTCGTCGGCGGTGCATATCGACCGCCGCTTGCCGCCTTTCTTCTCCATTCGCACTCTATGGAACAACGCATGCCTCGCCGGACACAGCGGCGAGGCCCGCATGCGGTGAAAACGCGAGCGGCCTATTCGGGTTCTGGGATTCGGGTCAGGTCGTGGCGGGTCCATCCAACAGAATCCGGCGCCAATGTGGTTAAGAAGCATTTTTTTTTTCTTTAATGTTTAGTGAACAAAAACATGTATTTTTTATTTTACTTTTATTTTTGTTTTGTCTCTTAAGGGAAGTTTGTAACTTTGGTAATTTGGTTGGTTTGCCTTACACTTTTGGTTTGTGGATTCGTATAGTAAAAGGAACTACGTGAAGATAAGAAGGAAGATGAACCATTATTATGGGTTGCCAAAGCTGGTGTAACTGGCAAGTGTAACCGTGTAAGAGAGGTCACTTGGGTTGGAAGTCTTGTACGTAAAGAAACATAACCATAGGTGTTCATGGAATAAAACATGTAATTGAGTTTAAAATTGTAATTATAAGGTTGGATTTTTTTTATAAAAAAAAGAAAACTGAGTTAGGGGCAGAAATCTAATTTTATGGAATTTTAAATGATTATAAATTTAGGATTTATCTGGCCATTGCCCATTGGAATAATAGTAATTTAGAGTGTAATTCCATTTTTAATCTTATCAAATTTGAAATTGGTTTGAAATTATAAAAAGAATACCCCACAACATGACGAACATAAATTAGAATCCCTATTATGAAATTCTCACATTTAATATTTGATCATATTTTAAATAGAATAGTATACATGTAAAATCCTAAGAAAAAGAAAGAAAGATAGATAGAGATTAACTAGGGGAGAGGTATAATCTTATTTAAGGACTAAAATACCCAACTTATATAATCTTGAGAACTAACTTAGAAGTTTATGAAGAAAAAAAAAGAAATATTAGACAAATTCTCTCTAAGGTTTCTTGAGATTGCACACAAGTTGGTTTTTTTTTTTTCAACATTTACAACAATTTTTCTTCTAGGGAAACATGATCCAATGTTTTTTGTTAAGAAGATATTTACAGAAATGTGTGAAGTAATTTTATTGATAATAAAACTCTGTACTTATAGGTTACAAAGTATAACAAATTAGATAACAAACTAATAAATAGATAAGATTATGTCTAACAAACTAACAACTAACCTATATTTAAAATATATAACAGACCAATTTAAAATACAAAGATATAGATAAGATTAATCTCATTAATCTCCCGTAACACTCCCCCTCAAGATGGTGTGTGTAAGTTTGAAACACCCATCTTGGCTTTTAAGTGCATGAACTGATCTCTACCAAGAGACTTGGTAAATATATCTGCTATTTGATTCACTGAACTGACTTTCATAGTTTTAATGAGACCAGAAGCAATTTTTTCACGAACAACATGACAATCAATTTCAATGTGTTTAGTGCGCTCATGATAAACCGGATTGGAAGCAATATGAAGAGCAGATTGATTATCACAATACAGAGGAGTTGATCCGAAAATGGGAAGGCCAATGTCTTGCAAAAGATATGAAAGCCAACTGATTTCACAAGTTGCATTTGCCATTGCTCTATACTCAGCTTCAGCGGATGAACGGGAAACCACACTTTGTTTTTTTGTTTTCCAAGAAACGATGCTAGTACCCAAAAAAATACAATAACCAGTTGTGGACCGTCTAGTTATGGGACAACTAGCCCAGTCTGAATCACAATAAGCACGAAGGGAGAAGTCTGAATTAGATGAAAAAAACAGACCTTGCCCAGGTGTGGCCTTTAGGTAACGAACAAGACGAATAGCAGCATCCATGTGAGATTGGCAAGGAGCATGCATAAACTGACTTAATATATTGACCGAGTGAGTGATATCTGGACGTGTGACTGTAAGATAAATTAAGCGACCCACAAGGCGACGATATGGGGAAGGATCAGATAATGCAGTACCATGTGATGGAGAGAATTTCAAATGTTGCTCCATGGGAAAATCTACTGGTTTTGAACCAGTAAGACCACTATCAGAGATGATGTCAAGAGCATATTGACGTTGAGATAGAAATAAACCCTTTTTAGATGTGGCAACTTCGATACCGAGAAAGTGCTTCAATCGTCCCAAGTCCTTAATTTTGAATTTTTTGTGTAGAAAATCCTTAACCAGAGTAATAAGATGAAGATGTGAACCTGTAATGATGATATCATCGACATAAAGAAGAAGAAACACAGAGCTAGAATTGTGATGCAAGCAAAATAGTGAATGGTCAGCATTGCTATGAGTGAAACCAAAATCAAGAAGAACTTGTGAGAATTTTGAATGCCAATTCCTTGAAGCTTGCTTAAGACCATATAAAGATTTTTGTAGTTTGCAAACGCGGGTCTCTCCTTGACGACGAAAACCAAGGGGTAGTTGCATAAATACATCCTCATGTAAATCCCCGTGTAGAAAGGCATTATGGACATCAAGTTGATGTAACGACCATTGTTTAGCTGCAGCAATGGAGAGAAGGACTCGAACTGTGACAAGTTTGGCAACAGGAGCAAAAGTCTCAAAGTAATCAACTCCTTCAATCTGAGTATAACCCTTGGCAACAAGTCTCGCTTTATATCGTTCGATACTGCCATCTGAAGTTCGTTTAATTTTATATACCCACCGACAACCAATTGCCTTTTTTCCGGCTGGTAGAGGTACTAATGACCAAGTTTTGTTCTCATATAAGGCATCAATCTCAGATTGCATGGCATTGCGCCATTCCGGAAAATTCTTAGCCTCCGAATAAGACTTTGGTTCAGTATCAACAGCCAAAGAAGAAAGAAAAGAACGATAGGAATTTGAAAAACGGTCATAAGATAAAAAATTAGAAATAGGATAAAGGGAACCTGAACCATTGGTAGAAGAAGAAGACTGTGATGAAGGGAGAGAAACCACATAATCATCAAGATAACGAGGGCGGTGTCTCGTACGTGTTGTATAGTGCGGAACATGTGGTGGAGAGATAATAGTGGTAGGTGGTGTGGGTTGTTCGGTGGATGATGCTGATTGTTCAGATTCTATTGCAACAGGGAATGGTTGAAAAGGATTTAGGGGTTGTTGGTGGTCATGAGGGGGTAAATCCTCTTCAGGAAATGGGTGAATAATGGGAGAAGAAATGGTCATGTCTGGTGGGGGTAAAGGTAACACTAATTTTGGATTCTGAGCATTAAGCATTTGATAGGGGAAAATATGTTCATGAAAAATAACATCTCTTGTAACATAAATTTTTTGTGAAGATAAATCAAATATTTTATATCCTTTTTGACCATGAGGGTACCTTAAAAAAATTCCTGGAGATGCCCGATTAGAAAATTTGTGACTGATGTTGGTATTTCGACCATAAACCAAACAACCAAAGACTCGAAGGTGTGAAAAATTTGGTTTTTTATTAAAAAGAATTTCATGGGGTGTGCGACCTTGTAAGATTGTTGTAGGTAAGCGATTAATTATGTAAGCAGCAGTTAATACAAAATCTCCCCAAAAATCTAATGGCAAGTTGGATTGAAAATGTAAGGCACGTGCAATGTTTAGTAAATGTCTGTGTTTACGTTCTACAATACCATTCTGTTGAGGAGTATAAGCACAACTTGATTGTTGGAGTACTCCCAAATTTTGAAAGAAAAGAGTGGTATTGGAATTGAAAAACTCACGTGCATTATCAGATTGAATTTTTTTGAATTTTCGAATGAAATTGATTTTCAACCATTTTAAAAAAGAAAGGGAGAATTGAGTTAACTTCACTTTTGTGTTGCATGAGAAATACCCAAGTACTCCTAGAAAAATCATCAACCACAGTCAAGAAAAATTTGGCACCAGAAGAATGATTTTTACTATATCGTCCCCAAATATCAAAATGAACTAATTCAAAACATTTAACAGTAGAGATGCAACTCAAAGGAAATTTTAAACGAGACTGTTTAGCCAAAGGACAAACAGTACAAGTACATTTATTTGAAAACTTAATGCTAGAATCTAAATTATTGAACTGTGGAGATAAAGTTATGGCTGGATGTCCAAGGCGCCAATGCCACAAATCAAAATGAGAACCAAAAGATGCAGAAGCGACAAAAGCAGCAGAGGAATTATCCATGGTGTAGAGGCCCCCATGTTGCTCACCCATCACAGTAATCTTCTTCGTCTTCTGGTCCTGTAAGAAACAAGTAGTGGGAGTAAAAGTAATCCAAGAATTAGTGTCTGTGGAAAGTTTGTTAATGGACAAGAGATTAAAGTGAAAAGATGGAACATGTAGGACATTTGAGATTGAAAGACCTGGTTTTAAAAAAACAGAACCAATATGGTGAATTGGAACCAATTGATTGTCAGGCAATTTAACAGAAGTAGATACTTTTTTGTATGAGTGAAAAAGAGATAGATCAGATACCATATGATGTGTGGCACCAGAATCTAGAATCCAAATGGTAGAATGAGGTTTAAAAGAAGCAAAACAGCGGAAAGAAGTACCTGCAAAGTTTGCAGCAGGTTGTTCATTACTAGTATTAAGGAGAGAAAGAAGCTGTTGAACCTGAGTTGAAGTTAAATTATTCGGAGGTGAAGAATCCGAAGATGGTGTAATAACAGCAGCATTTGAATGAGTTTGAAGAGAAGATCCCGAGTCACGATTATAACGACTAGTAGAGCCACGCCGAGATTTCTTAGAACCAACATCATGTTTCCACCAGGAAGGATATCCAATTTTTGAGTAACAACGACTGTCAGAATGACCATCAACATTGCAAATAGAGCAATGATATTGAGACTTAGAATTGGCATTGCGGGATGAAGCATGTTGAACAGACATTGCTGATTGATCCAATGTGACAGATCGAGAATCTGATAAAGAACGTTGACGTTCTTCCTGTAAAAAAAGAGAATATGCTTTTGGCACTGATGGAAGTGGGTCCATAAGAAGAATTTGACTTCTAACAGAAGCATATGAATCATTTAACCCTTGAAGAAAATCCAGGAGATGATCATTATCATAGATGGCATTGAAATTTGGCACAATACCACAAGCACATGCTGGAAGTGTGCGATAAGATTCAAGTTCGTCACGATATGCCTTCAATATCGTGTAGTATGCAGAGATGAAATTATTGCCTTGAGTTAGATTAGAAATTGCTCTACGAATTTCAAAAATCCGTGGTGCATTCTTCTGATTGAAGCGAGTTTGAAGATCAAGCCAAATGTCACGTGCACTCTTAATCCAGATAATGGAATTGGCAATTGTTGGGGTGGTTGAATGTACAATCCAAGATTGGACCATACTGTTGCAACGAATCCATAATGGAAGATTTGGACTGTTTGGTTCAGATTTGGGAATGGTACCATCAATAAATCCAAGTTTATTTTTTGCTTCTAATGCCATAATGATAGCTCGACTCCAAGTGGGGTAATTGTCACCATTGAGAAGCTGTGTGACAAGTGGTTGAGCAGGTTGATCAGAAGAGTGGAGATAATATGGAGATGAATGATCTGGTGGTGTAGTCATTGTGAATAAAGTGACAGGAATCGATCTTAGGCTGATACCATGTTAAACTCTGTACTTATAGGTTACAAAGTATAACAAATTAGATAACAAACTAATAAATAGATAAGATTATGTCTAACAAACTAACAACTAACCTATATTTAAAATATATAACAGACCAATTTAAAATACAAAGATATAGATAAGATTAATCTCATTAATCTCCCGTAACATTTTTCATGCTATCAAGAGAGTTGGATGTAATATATAACTAAGAATGTTAGAATACTGTTATTCAAATAATTAAGAAGAGATGGTATAGGAACAAAAAAGGGGGCATATTGGGGAGAATTTGACGAAACCTAAAGGAAGGTTAATTAGTATAATTTACTTTAAAAAATCCTATTTTTATAAAATCGATTATTCTGATTACAAGAATTTTTAGTCTAAAATGTTAATTTTTTTGTCACTTTTATTTCTTTAACACTAGTTTCGATCAACTTCTTATAAATATATGAATGAGTTTAATAGATAAGTTCGTGTAAAAAAAATTTATATTATCAACTAATTAGATATTATTTTTGGTATGATTCTTAAAGTAATTATTATTAAAATTTATAAATTTATTATCCATAAAGACCACAATAATTTATAATTAGATGAGTGTACAAAAGTTATTTAACTTCTCAATTAACATTTATGAACTTATATTTATTTTTATTAAATATATTATTTATTTTTAAATTTTCATCGTATAAAATAATGAATAAATATTAGTAAAATGAAATGATGACATTTCAAAAAAATAAAAATATTTATACTTTTATTATTTAATTTTAATTAAGATTTGAATTTTTTAATCTTTTTTTATTTAATTCAATTATTATGATAACTAGCATAATAATATTTAGTTAATATATTTATTAGAAAATAATAATTTGATTTTTTATTATAAGAAAATTAAAATTAATTAATTTAAATTACTTTATCAATAATAATATAAATAAAAATATTTTTAATTATGATAGAGATAAAAATCAAAATTAATTATTGACTCTTGATTTTCTTCATAATCACTCTACCTTTTTTTTTTGTTTTGTTAAGTGTTATGTTTTGTAACTAAAATTATAAACTTATCTTATATAATTTGAGTACTATATATTTTATATTTTATATTATGAAGTCTTACTTGGTTATTTAAAAATAAAATTTAGATTCCTTCAACTCATACATTTAAATATATAGCATATTATATTTTATTTTCAAATTATTATCATTCCTGCATCTATTCAAATTTTAACACACCCCAACTAAGGTCTATTCTACTTTAATTTATTAATTTCTATTATTAATTTATCCCAAATTATAATATTTCTAATATTAAAAAAAAAAGTTTACTTCTTAATCTAATCACAATTTTTTTTCTACTAAAACAAAAGAAATATATAACAAAACTTAACGGAGCTACCTTTGCATCCGCATGGATTAGTTATTAATTTTGTTAAAAAATGAATGAATAAATTACGCGAACCAGTGGACCAATATGGAAAGAAAATTTATCAAGTGCTATCCTCAATTCTCATAGCTTTTGTCAGTAGTTTGTGATTGCTTTTCCGGTTCTCAAAATTGTCTCGTATTTGGAGATTTTATAGCTAATGCCTAGTATGGGAGAGAATGAGAGATGAATCTAATAAGTATGTATCAAAGTTCATTTGATTTCGTCTATTATGCAATTATGGTGCATGTGAGTAATTATTGATTATTCTAATCCAAACTGAAAGTGTTGTTCGTTACTCATGTTTTGGAACCGCTGAAAAGGATGACTAACATTGAAACATTAACAATAGAGGTTGAATAAGCAAGAAAAAGTTGTAAAAGGGTTTTGAAAAATATTAACAATTATATTGTACATATAAATATAGTATACTCCATAAAATATTGTTTTTGAAATTTGAAATTATATTAAGCACGGATAACAATTTTAAAGTTGTGTGTGTCAAAATTATAGGATTCAATAAGTTTTTGTTTCCTCAATTATTTCCGATTTTGATTTTCAATCCCTCTTAAAAAAGTTTGTTTCATTTCTAGTATCTCATTTATTTTTTATTATTCAAAATTAGTCCCTGGGTCTAAAAAAAGGTAAAGATTCAACCTCACGAAAATTAATTTTGAGCCATAAAAATAAACAAGAAATTAAAAATAGAAAAAAAATAGAGGAACTAATATTAGTCATTGAAATTCAATAAGAACTGAAAATAGGCAATTTTTTTAAGAGAAACTAAAAGAAAAATACAAAATGATTGAAGACCAAAACTTATTTAACCCTAAATTATAAAAAAGTTCTTGTACGATTCAAGATGGCTTAGAAAAAATAGGTGAAGAAACTTTTTGTTGCCATTACAACTAACTAATGATTAACAAGTCAATAATTTTAAGAACAACTTTTGGGTATTACGTACTCTGGTGTTTTTTTCTTTTCTAAGCTAGTAACTCATGGTAATGAAATTTGCATAAATAATTCATGCGTTGATAATGTAAAGTGATTTGTTATTATTCAATCACAAATTATGATATATTTTAAATTTATTTATTTTATAATAATTATCTTTAAAATCATACTAATAATTAAAGATAAATCCAGGACTGTATTAAAAGAGGAGGGAGTAAATTTTTTTTACATAATTATTTAAATATTTAACTTCTAATAAATAATTATTTAATGAATAATAAGTTTTAAAAATATTTTGTTAATAATTTTGTGGATAAAATTAGAGATAGGATGTACTACTAAAAAAATCAAACAAATATTAACTAAAAAACTATTTTTCTTATATATATTCTCTTTATTAATGTTTTTTAATTTTAATTTTTCTATTTTTTTCATATATATACAAATGATCCTAAGGGGATCTAAGATTTCTACTTGCTCCTCCTTGGACCCGTTTTTCTGATAATATATAACTACCAAACTCATAAAGTTTTACCGACTAGGCTAAAATGTGAAAATCCTTCCATTAGCTCCATGCAGGTTTTTCACATCATCCCATGCAAGGTTATATAAATTCAACACTACCTTGAATGATTAGGAAAGTATAAAGTTGACTTTAGAATCATATTTAAATGAGTTTTCTTAAAACTCATCTTCAGTTGTAGATATTCCCTGATTTTTAAGCCAATTTTAAAAACTTTATTATGAACTCAGCATTTAACAAATGCTTTACAACTAAGCGTAGCCAAGTACCTATATCACAATTCACAGCAATTATCACAAAACTTAGATAAATTTCCTTAGGTTGTCGTTAGTTTTGACATTGTTTTCTAATGAAAATATGTATCATATAATGTCTGCATCATCTTTTACGTCTGTTGATTAAACTTTATGGGAGGACAAATGACTTATTAGCAAAGCAAAGAGAGGCATGTATTATCCAGAAAAGCCTGATCTCACGTCATGAAAAGCAGGTTAAAAGAGCTATGATAATTAATTGAATGAACCTCTAGCATCATGCAGAGTGTTTGGTTTAACATGGTAAAAAAATGAGTTTTCATGTCATGAAACGTGAGTCACATACCCCCTCATCCTCTCTATTTTTTTTCATATACCAAAAGTCACAGCATAACATTAATAAATATGCCATATCACTATATATGTTTCGACTTTCAAGAACAAATGGGCGAATATGCTACAATTAATGTCGTATCTCCATTTAAGTCTATGATTGCAATAAAATATATTATTAAGAGACACAAAGGCACGTCCTAATTCAGGTTTCATAGATGTAATGTAAGTGAAAACTGCGCGTTCTAGTCTGTAGATCTTGAATTACAGCTAGATCTTGGGCACGTTGCATGCATGTTCATAGATTCTCCCTCCCTTGTATTTATATATGCCCATAATAAATGTCAGAAAAGAGTGATACTTGCATCATGTCTATTCTGTAACAATTTTTGTGTAAGAGACAAATAGCGTATTTGGCTTATTAATTCACATCTGGTTTTTCACATTTATTGAAAAGCTAACAGTTATAACTTCTACATTTCAAAGGTGATTTCTTTCTTCAATGGGTTTCCAAACATGGTGGAAGTTATTCCAACGATTACGACTTTAAAAAGTTTTAAGGCTCACGACACAGATTTCATAACTAACCAATCTTTCACTAACCATTTTTATGAAAGCATCTGTTAAAGAACAAGTGTTGTTAAGCTAATAAAGAATTCAATGACAACCCTTTCCTTATAAACCGACACAATTCCACCGAGTCATTTTGTTTGGCTTAATCAAATTCGATTTATGGACCTATCTTTATTAAATTACTCGAACCACTTTCACGCACTATTTGAGCATGTCACATCTGATCTGATTATTTTTTAGCATAGCAAATGTTAACTTGTGCTCAAAACAAGACAAAATGTAGAGATAATCAAATGGCTGAATTACTTCACGAAATCTGATGTTGGTTTTGTTAATCAGAAGAAAACAAAATAAACGTGACTGTCAAGTGACTCCAAGTCTAAAACAATATAATAACATTTGGATAGAAAAGCAACAATAAAAAAAAAAAAGAAGGTCCCTCGATAAAGCTAATGGCAGCAACTTGCTTTATTCAACTGAATAAACAGTGATGACCAGAAAAAAGTCAGTTTGCAAAATATCATCTTACATGTCTTTCATGTCCACATAGATCAAAAAAGAAAAGAAATAACCTATGATTTTAGTCCTTATTTTTTTTTTCTGTAGAAAGTAGGGTCCATATGTTCATGGTTAAAAAATGAAAGTAAAGTCCAATTACCCCTCGCACCCCACCCCACCCCTCCCCACCCCTCCCCAACATGCCTCCACCAAACTCATTCATTTTTCTTCCACTTTTGGTTCATACTGGTTGTGATGCTCTATTTGGCTGCTGAATGTTGTCTGCAGGAAACTGTTTTGAAGCATCTGATAGTGCTGCAGCAGCTGCAGCAGGGGTCATGGATTGGTACTGAGGAACGAATGTAGCATTAGTGGTTTGTTGTTGAGTGTAGTAAGCTTGGTCTTGCACATGGCCACCATATTCATAACCATAATTAGTAGTAGTAGTAGTAGTAGTACTAGAGGGAGCCACAGCAATGGACTGTGGTTGATGATGGAACTGAGGCAAACCCACATACTGTGGCTGAAATTGGTTGGTAGGTATTGGAGCATATCCAGGATTTGATGGAGCCATAGTAGGGCTAAGTGACTTGGTGGGGTAAACAGGAGGAGTACCGTCTTTGTATGCTGCTGAGGTAACAACACTTTGGGGCATCAATGGCCTGCTAGAAGCTACCACATTAGGGTCAGCAATATTGTGCTGCAATGCCATGTTGTAGGGTTGTGTTACTTGTGTAGGTCCAACAGGCATCACATAAACTGGGTACTGTTGTTGACTTATTTGAGGGTGAAGTTGTTGTAGTTGTGGTGGTGGGGCATAAACTGGGTAGTACGATGAAACTGGCACTGGACCTGTGGCTGCAGGGTGGTGGATGTAGTGAGTGCTGGCATGGATCAATGGCTTCTGCTGCTGGAATTGTTGCTTGGTTTGATCCAATTGTGGGGGTAATGTGTAGCCAGAATCTTGAAGTTGTCCTTGGACCTGAATCATCTGATCAGATATTTCACTCTTTGCATTTGGCATAGCAGCAACAACTTTGTTATCTAGTAGTGTGGCTTGGACTTGATCTTGGTAGTAAACAGTCTTGGAGAAAGAATTTGCAGATGCAATACTACTATCACTGAAAACATTCACCAAAAAACAATACTTTCAAAACACATTATCATCAATTCATCACAAAATTAATATTTTTCAAATTTGTGTTTTATCCTTAAAAACCACTATATTGATTATTGACAATAGCAAAGGAAAAAAAGAGAGGTTAATTTACTAATATGGCAGAAATTAATCAAGGGGGATTAGCTCACTTGGATGAGCAAGGTGAGCGAGTTAGTATAAATTTTCTGATACTGTCTTTGATTGCTATGGATAAAAAAAAAATGATAGAAATTACACACCTTGCAACTGAATCAGGAGAAGGCAAACCCACACCACCACTAGTCCTTGGCTGCACAAGCTGCAATGGCAAAGGGGGCTTCCGAAACCCGGGATCTGACCTCTCATCCTCATAAACAACTCTATTCATCACATTATCACTAGTAGTAACCACCCCAACTGATGCCATAGTCACAGCTGCAGGAATTACAGGCACAGCCACAGTAGAAGAAACAACATTCACCAATCCATCATCTGGCTTCACCCCACTTGCAATTGTCAGCTGAGCAAACTGCTCCTCCACCACCATCCCGACCTTGTTCTCTTGCTGAAGCCTATTACCACTGTCGTCAACACAAACCCGAATCGGAGGTAGATTAGCTAGAGAAGGAGAGAAAGAAGGAGAAGAAGAACTGTTGTTCTCCATCATAGGTGAACCAGGTGTTGATTGCACTTGCACCACTTCAGGCAAATTCTTAACCTTGCAGTTGTTAGCATCAGGCAAAGCCTCCAAGTTGTTGCTTGAACCACTAGCACTAACACCACCAACACCAACACCATCAAGGTTAACAAAGGAATCCCCTGCAGCAGAATCTGACACCACTCTTGATATCATGCCAGAGTTGTTGAGAGCATCAACAAACCATGTCTCTGACTTGGCATCATCAAGGAGTGACCCCATTGAAACTGTGGCCTCAGGTTTGGTGAAGAACAAGAACACCCTGAGTCTCGAAGAAGCCGAACCTTTTGCCATTATACGATCATACTCTTCCACCATGTTGTCAAGGTCTTCGTCAGTGGTAACAGTGATTAGGCTATCAAGGTCTTCATTGGGAAGCTGGTACTTGAGTGTGAAGGGTCTTCCATTGAGAATGGTTCGGGAAAGCCTTGCACACAAGTCTTTCAACGACGAGTGGCGGTCTACAACGACAATCCTCGTGTCACCGCCAACATAGCAGAGAGACTTGTCATGAGGGCGTGGCATGATGTGGCCACCGTAGCTGCACATGAGGCGCAGCTTGGCGCCAGGAACAGCCGGTAGAGTCTCATCATTCCACGTTTCCGAGTTTCGGGAACGTGGAGAAAAAGATTCTACCGAGTCAGGATGGTTTTTTTGAGTGGCGGCAGAGAGGGGTGGAGGATCCATTAGGAGTAGTGGTGGAGTGGATCCTCTGTTTTGGGGGCAGAGTGGTAACAGAGGAGAAACAGAGTTAGTGGGGGTGATATTCTTATAGGTTGGTGGAAGTGGGATTTATTCCTTCTTTTTCTTCGGAATGTAACTTTATGAGTAAAAAGCAAACAATATAGGATACCTCATTGGCAATTAGGGCCCTTGTCTGTTACAACTTGTTTGGAGCTGTAATTTTGTACCTTCCAGCTTTTGCCAATGTATTCATTCCATCGGAAGTTTCAAAGATCAAAAGGCAAAAAAAAAAAAAAATCAGCCAAAGATTCAAAGAAATAAAGTGACACAAGATCGCTTCAATTCAACCTTTGGCTTACATTCAGGGGTGGGTGGTTCATTTTCATTTTCAAATGCTGAAATTTCAGTTTGGTATGGTATTCCTCTTATATCATTATTTTATTTTATTAGATGAGTAAGAGTTGGTTGATGTAATGAGTAGTACACAAAATAAATATATAAAATGAGTAATACCCCGAATGAAAGCTTGTAGAGGATTATTTAAGTGTTTAAGCTTGTCATAGAATAATTCATAGTTTCATACAATATTTGTACAAGTATATCACCTTCTATAAAGAACACTTTTATTTCACATCTCAGCCCCTTGCAATAGCCTTCTCTGTTAGAACCTTTACAATTTAAATCTGAAGTCAACTCTAGCATAAATTTTCAAAATAAAGTATTCACGTAATCACATGTTTAATATTTCTTGCAATAATGATATGTGCAACTGAGTGTGATCGAGACAAAATTTTGTGTGAACTTTATCCAATTACATTTTTTTTGTTTGACTATTTGAGCTCAAATAAAATAAAATCACTAAAGATAATAAAGTTTTCATTTCTAGATTTTAATGGAGTTGCATTTTCAAAAATAGATTACTAGTTAGATCAAGCCGTTGCTAGTTGATTAGGCACTTTGTGGTTATCCAATTGCATTTCGGATTCATGTCTTTGGTCCAAGTCTTTTCCTTAATATTTAATGCACGAATTTGCTCCTAATTTCTGGTCCCATCCTTCTAAATTTTAGAACATCTCTTTCTTTTCCCGTAAACTTTATAATTAAACCAACAGCCCAATATGTCAACCAAAAATTAAAAAAGAACAACTTAACTCAACATGTACCAAAAAATAATTAAAAAAAAAGTCATAATTATAGTAATAAAAACATAGTGATAATTGCATTTTTTTTCCTTTCACTCCCATGTATGACAAGATTTGTCTGCTTATACCCTTTATTTGCTTCTCTGTATATTCCCTTGACTGTGAGGGAATTGAACAAGCACATGCACATGTTGAATCTATTGGTACTTGTGCAAGCCTTGCAAATTCACAGCTTGAATTGCCTGGTCATAAACGCAATCTACAATGCTTATGCATTTTCTTGACTTGTCCTTTTGAGTTGGCTTCTCCTCACGCACGAGGGGGCTGCTTGAGAAAACCACAACCCAAGGGAGCAACTATAGGAGAGTAACATGGTCAAAACACAAAACAAGGCTATTTGATAGCTTTGGTGGCTCATTTTTTTATTTATTGAATTGTGTTAACATAACTAGAGATGGTTCTCTTATTGTGGGGTAAAAGTCACATTCATTTCTTGGTTCTCACATCACATTCATTGGTTAGAGTGCTTGATTTTGGTAATACTTTTTTTTCATATTGTTAAATGTTTAAAGTTTTCGTCAAATTTATGTCATTTGTAACAGTGCTTCTAGTGAATAGGTAAGTTAAGAGTAAATCATTCCCTTCACTTTGTGGCTGAAATGATGCTCTCAAGAGTCCCATGATTAGGAATTTGAAAGTTTGTTTCTGCATCCTCAAATTGGAACCTGCTAGTATAATATTATATCTGATTTGATACATGTCCAGTTGACATATACTATATATTCTACTTTTCCTAACTTGATTACAAAACAAAATGAACATTTATTAAAACATGCAAGGAGCCAAAGCTTGCATTCTATACCATCCAGTTGCAAGACTTGACTAGTTTTAAATGGGGATTAGTGCTTGAAATTTGTATGAATATATATATATATATATATATATATATACCAAATTAATTTTGCAATACTGTTTCAAGAGATTAAGCCGCTTCTAAGATAATATATTCTGACTTATCCAACAACAAAATATATATTCTGACTTGATAAAAAGAAGCGGAGTAATTAATTTTTGGAAGAGAAAAATCCATTGTTGATGTAAAATAATTGAAAAATAATAATTTAAGAAAATAAAATAAAAAACTGATATTTGTGGAAAAATAAATTTAAATATTTTTTATTATATAAAATAAACTGAAATTAAATATTGTAATATTATAAAGAGTTAAAATTTAAGAAAATAAATAAATAGTAACCATTAGTTTAATAATTTAAAAAAAAAATTGAAAGGCAAAGAAGAAATTTTATTAATAAGAACACATGAGAATTTGCACACAAGATGTGCCCAAACCATGCCAAACATATGTACAATATTAAAATAAGAATATAATGCATGGATATCTTATCTGGAAAACATTAATAAAAACGTATGGTCTTAGTCTATTGAATGAAAACAAACAGTCTTGGTCATACTTAAAGAACACATAAGAAAAAAACACTCTGAACATAATATTTCAAAATGATACGCAAGCATCACATTTATCTCATTTTAAAGTTTAAAGACTCAAAACTGTTATGCAGTTGAGGATAATGTTTGGTACCTCATATATATGACTTGTCAACATTTTACACTAGTATTGGTTAAAGGATAATTTTAATTTTACATAATTTTAGAAAAATAAAAATAATAGACAATATAAAAGTAACAGACAATTTTAATTTCACATTAGGTGCATCTGTTTGTTCACAATTCAAATCAGCCCAGTTTCAGGAATCACTAAGTACGGGGAATTCTATTTGCAACACGTTTCTGCTCTTCATATTCCCGTACACTTTTCTTTACATTTTAAAGGTAGTTTTCAAAATATATTTTTACATTTCAAAAATTAATTTTCAGAATAAAATAGGGTGCTAAGAATGGGTGTGAATAGAATTTCTGTTAATGATATGGCCGGGACAATTATTTTGGACCTATCAGCCTTGCCTGACGTATGGCCGGGGTAATTATAATTGTATTAAAAACCTAATACTGATCGAAATTGAAATTTTTTTTGCATGAAAATATAATATTTAGTGTTATTAATATATCTTGCTATAATTTACATAAAATTTAGATTGTTATTTTTTCATCAATACCTTTAAAATATTCCTTAATAACCCTTAAAAATGATTTTTTTTTGAGTTTTTTTTTCTATTATAAGTGGCTAAAATATGGTAAGTCATGATAGACATAACATTGACATGACAGTTATTAGTTTATCTGTCCATAATGAGACTTCCATAAGAAAAATGGAGAACCTTTCTCTCTCTCAGACTGAAGTCTTTTTCTTTACTTTTTTGAATTTGAATTCTATTCATATGTTGTTGTTTTTCAAGAAAAACGAATGAAACCAGTACACTTATTATAAAGGAAATGGACATTTATAGAGCCCTGAGTTCACCAGACCGAAATACAAACGGAACCAACTGAAGTGGTTGCATGAATTTTGACTTGCAAAATAGATAAAAAGGAGAATTATAGATCAATTGACTAGAGGATAAAAAGAATGTTGGATGTAGCTAGAGGAAGAACATGTGTCCTAACCACTTTTTTCAAGCTAATTGTACGTTTTTTCAAAAGTTCTAAAGAATTAATAAAAATAAGTAACTATTTCTTTAAAATAAATTAAAGTCAACTAAACATAAACTAAGTTTACCACAAAAAGAGCTAAACAAAATGGAAGGCAAAAGAACCAAATGGTATATTTTTAATAAAAAAATTACGAATTTGGTATAGTTTTGAAACATATTACCAATATGGTGTCTGGGTCACGCCTAAAATTAGGCAGAAGCAATCACGCCTAAATGAAGGCGGAATCGGTCACGCCCAAATGTAGGCGTGTTCCACCAGATGGCGACACGTGACATTCACAAATGGAGCGAAAATTTCGGACGGTCATAACTTTTGACTGGAATGTCCGATTGAGGCGTATGATATGTTAAAACGATCGTAATTCAGAGGAGAAGTCCTTGGCAAGTCTTCTCCTCTAAATTATGATAGTTTTGACATATCATACGTCTCAATCAGATATTCCAGTCAAAAGTTATGACCGTTCGAAGTTTTCGCTCCATCTGTGCATGTCATGTGTCACCATTTGGTGGAACACACCTACATTTGGGCGTGACCAGTTCCGCCTTCATTTGGGCGTGAATGCTTCTGCCTAATTTTAAGCGTGACCCAGACACCAGATTGGTAATATGTTTCAAAATTATACCAAATTCGTAATTTTTTATTAAAAATATACCATTTGGGTTATTTTGCCCAAAATGGCAAATGGAACTCCCGAGTGCAGATCTTCTACTCTAGGTTAGAGCAATATTTAGAGCATTAAAATTTTTATTCATCAATCTTAACCTTAAACCATACACTTAATTCTCTATAAAAAAAACATATTATTCAAATGCTGCATTGATCCATAATTCAGCAAATACGTCTACCAAAATAAAGCACAAATAACACACTCACCCACACCACTTCACTTATGCCGTCACACATTCTTTTGAAACCGGCACCATACAAGTATATCAATTTACACGCAACCATTTTCAATAAAAAAATCACCCCCTCTCATACCCCACAATCATTTTCAATTTAAACACAATATATCAATTGAGATTTGTAAGCATTAACTAGATATCAATATTTCACCAAAAGAGCTAAATATCAGTAAGTAAACAATGTATCTAGCTTCTGCAATCCAAAACAATTGTAACTACCACAAAATAATCGTAACTTCATATCATAACAACTTTAAAAAAATCATAATGACTACCAATTTGTACAAAAAATGCTTGTATATATCAGAAAAATCCTTGAACCAACTATCAAAGTCGATGTCAGCACAGTATCCAAGAGCTTTCATAATTGGTATCAAAAGGCCTACATGCATCCCCAATTGTATTCTGCACATTTTATATAAACGTGTTAGTTATGAAAAATATAATATCCTATTAGTTTTATTAACTTAATGAAAACACACAGAGTTTACCTAAACATTTTCAAAATCCTAAGAAACAAAATACTGAGAACAAAAGGTACTCGAATCTTGCTGCAAGGAAATAAACAAAAAACAGTCAATATATACTAGAAAAACAAACTCACTATATAAAAACAATTTTTCTTTTTAAATGTATGCACTGTCAATAATTGAGTAAAATGGTCTTGACTTTTAATTAAGTGGTAATGCACACCATAATTTGTTGAATTGCTACCCAGGTTACGTGAACCCTACAACTTACAATATTTAGGTCTATTGGAAATTACTAACACAATATTTTATATGGAAATTCAAAGAAAAATATCAATGTACCTTTGTAAATTCTTGAAATGGAAGAGGACAATAGTCACAACTGGTTGTGGGCATGAAGTGGAAGAGTCAAATGAAAATGACTTTGGCTCCAATTTAGTGTGTTTTTTTCTTCTTCCAATTAACTTCTTATTCGACATCTACCTCGCTCTCTATTTTCTTTTATCTTGATTCCCTTTGCTTTTTTCAAAGCCAAACTTCTAGGACTCAGTGTTCCATCATTGTCACTCTCAAATTCTGAATTTTGGCTCTCACCTAGATTTTGTGGCTCAATTGTTTCACAATCAGTTTCAGACTTACGCTCTTCAAGTACTATGTTCTTCAAACTTGCTTCCACCTCTTGCATTATCTCATCCAGGGCCGGTTCTGGGCTCATTCAAGGGGTCCAACCGTACAGGATCCCAAAAAATAAGGAGCCTCAAATATTAATTACTGCAACATATATTCAATACTGAAAATTAGAGGAGATGGTAATGTCTATTTTTAATAACCAAGGGGTCCAAGGTTCAATTCCCACCAACAACAATTTTTACTACTTTTACATTTCCTGAGAGACACACCCAATTTTTTTCTCTTTCCTCCTTCCTTATTTCACCTTTTACTCTCATAAAAAAAAACCTTCAAACTTCAATACTTTTTGGTAATATTTATTGAACAAAGTATTTTTCTTATTTAAATGAGTCATTTATTTTTAAATTGCCAATTGAAGGCCCCATTTTCTAAAAAAGGGAAATATTAAACAGGGTCCCGAGAAAGTTTGCCCCGCCCCTGATCTCATCCTCAAATTTCTTAACTATCAAAGTGGTTTTCTCTATTCTGATGCTCTTGTTGCAATCCTAAAAAGCACTCGACACATGTCTTTATAATGACTTCCACCATTATCTTTATTACTATTATTACTAGGACTTGTAGAGAAAAAAAATTACATATCCCATTGTCCGGCGTTATATCCAAACTTGAACAAAATCTTTCATAACTCCAACTTTTCACCACCTCTTCAACACATATTCAGACGGAATTCTTCTAATGCATGATAACACAAGATGCCAACAAACTCAAACCTTTTACAACTACATTTGAGCTCACCACTACATGCATCAATAGTCAAAGAATGCTCATAGGATTTGCCGTATGTATTCACATAATATTGGGATGTTGTTCCTATATCTCCAACATGTTGGATATTCAAATTCCAAGTCAACCAAAGTTCCTTTTGAAACATCTAATAAACTATATATTGGTGTATATATATAGACTCTGCATGCTTTAGAATTTCCACAGCTGCAACCAATGCTGGTGTGCTTTGGCTTGCTTTGAAATCTTCTTGTACGTAGCTCTATATAGGAAATGATAAAAAGTAATAAAATAAATGAAATGGTACCATTTATGAATATTATAGAGAACGAATCTAGTGCGGTTAAGCTTATGATTTAAGGTTAAGATTGATCAATAAAGGTTTTATTACTCCAAATACTATTATAATCTACTGCAGATGACATCCAGTCACACCTCCCAACATCATTGGGAGAATAACTAAAGATATACTTCCCGTCTCTAATTATAAGACATTTTTTTTTAATTGTTCCTTTTTATAGGACCATTTTCTAATTTTTAAATGTATTAATTATTTTTTGTTTACGCATTTTTACTTAATTATTCTCTCTCCAAACATTAATAAGAAACAAGTAAGTGGGTAGAGAGAAAAGAAATGAATAATTTTGAAATCATAATATAAATAATTGACAAATTTAATGCAATAACTATTTATTTAAAAGACACAAATTAATTGAAAAAATCTTATAATTAGGAACGAAAAGCACAGTTTTAAAAACCGGACCGACCCGGCCGGTTCGACCAGTCGGACCGTGAGCCGGGAACCGGACCAGGTCGGGTTGCTTATCGGATCGGGCATGTTAATAATCCGCTTTCACCCGTTCGACCCATTTGGGTTATGGCCGACCCATCGACCCGCCAACCCAGACCGGGTCAACATTTTTTTTTATTTCCAGTTAGGAGCAAAATGACGCCGTTTCACTTAGGTTTAGGATTTTTTTCTTTTTGTTCTTCAATCTTCATTCTTAAGTCTTGCAATAGCAGCACGCACAGTCGCGGCGTCGTCCAGCTCCAGCGTTTCAATCTCCAGCCATCCAGCATCGTGCCGTCAATGTCCAGGTCCAGCCATCGTCACACCGTCGACGTCATCGTCCAGCCATCGTCGCGCACGGCACATTGTGTCTTCCGTCGAGGCTTCGTCTTCTGGCCAAGGTTAGACATGTTCAAAATCAATTTGAACTTGCATTTTTCTGGTATCATGAAACGTATTTTGTTTATCAATTATTAAATAACAGTCAAATCAGTAGAGTTAGCTGGTGCAAAGCATCAGTACTTCCGTTCAAAATTTTCTCAGTTTTGAGTCTTATTTTGGAACAGAAATTTTCATTTGACCTTGGTTCTTTTATATTTCTAATGCTTTTGTTTATTTATGCGAATTTGAAAGGGTTCCTTTTTTTTTAAAACATCTTAAGGGAAAGTGGATGCCAAACTCATGCCGTAAGCCGTGGAGCTGGTACTAGAGTGTTTCTATTGATTAGGGTATCACGTTCTTCTCAAACTTGATTGAGTTTTGAATCACTTGTCTGCTTAGGTTGTATTGCTCTTTTTTAGTTTCCTTTTACTTGTCCTTTGAATCTTGTTTTTGTGCTATCTTGACCAGCCTCCTCTTGTTTTTTATTGACTAATTAGTTCTTTGGTTCGATACTAAAGTAATAATGAGTCATGCTTGTACTGACAGAGAACAACAATCCTACTATAAAGATCTGCACGTCAGGCCCCCTGGCCCTCTCCTTACTTAGATGCTTTTGGCGAGGAGGTAAGAGTCCCTTTGGCAGCTTTAATAACATACATAACATTATTCTTGTTCTTTTTCTTTCACCTAGAAGCTGATAGAACCCAGGAAGTTATATAATTATTTAGAGTTCTGATTTTGTTCACGAATGATGGATTCATTAGAGTTCAAAACATTAGAATATTATTATTCTTAACTGTTTATGCTTATACTAGCTATATTTTATGATATTACTTTCATTATAAATAATCAATTATTCAGATTCCATAGCATTCATGATTGCTTGTTTTGGGATTCTATTTAAGCTATCAGTTTGAGCAATTTGTTTGAACTTGGACAATGATGTTTTTTTAATATTTTGATATCTAATTATCTATGTTATGAAATAATATTAATTTGTGATTTTTTAAAAATATTTTAAGACATTGTCATGGGGATCAATTAGTGATCCACCAGGTCAACCAATGACTGGGTCATGCGGGTCAATCAGTGACCCATCGGTTCGACCACTGACCCAGTACCCTGACCGATTTAGTTACCGGGTCGATTTTTAAAACACTGACGAAAAGAGTATCCCTTAAGTATAGTTGGACAACCACTCATAGGGTGCAAAATTCAACAAAGTTGGACAACCACTAGCCAAGTACTTCCTCTTGTCTCAAATACTAGAAGAAAAAAATGTCATATTAATTAAGAGAGTTAATTAGTCATATTTAATTACATCAATTTCAATTAAAAAGTAATTTTTTTCAACTTATTTTTTATTGGAATTTGGTATCAAGAATAACAAAGAGTTATTAAAACTAATACGGCAATTAAATGAATGATATTTTAGAGATATATAATAGTAATAAATAATGTAAAGTTAGTTGATTTTTTTTTTTTATATTTGAAAAAAAAAATATTTTCTTCATATGTTTGAGACTAGAGGGAGTAATGTCCATTTTGTTAAAGAAAAGTGTTACCTCCAAAGAGTTAAATGGGACACTCCAAAATGAATAATGATGAAATTTATAGAACACAAGAATGCTTAACTGAAATCCTTCCAGTATGCCATACAGCAGCACAAGAGGTTTTTACAAAATTTAGACATATTCAAATTGATAGAAATTGTGATAAGGGCATTCTATAGTTAAGAGTAATTAATTTGATATTACTCGGGTATGTATATTGAATTATTGATGACATCTTTTAATTTGGTAAATGAAAAGTCATGGAAAAATACTTAGTTAAACAGTTCTACGTATATCTAACCCTGAGAATGAAATGGCATGTTTTTTTTTTTGGGTGTGATCAAGTAAAAAATGGTTGGCAGGAAAGCTGGTCTTTGGTTTTTGTTGGTTGATAAGGTGAATCATGCAGAGGTATCAATGATGAACTGATTTTTTATATTTTGGATACTCTCTCTCTCTGTCTCTCTGAATCTCATTGGCAGAATATTGTAGTCATCCTTTGGTGTATTTAATTGGCATCGTGGAAATGATATAATATGGGAAAACGTTAACAAATAGGCTCACATTTCTATTGGCCTTGCCATGCAATTCTTCATGGAATAGTCTCATGCTCGAAATTCTGTCTTCGCTGAAACCATATGCATCAACAGACACAACAAAACTATGCTTGGAAAAAACCTTCTGTAGGTCAAATCATATGTAACCTGGACGTTGCACTCTTTCCACTTCAACAATGCTAAGGAGTTAGCATTATTCTTCATGATGGGTCAATTTTTAAAGGTAAATCTTTGTGGAAGCATGTCCTGCCTGAACCGAAGGGAGAGAAAACATGGGATTACTAGAAGCAATTCAATGGGTCACTGGTCTTGGAGTTTACAATGTAACGTTTGAGCTAGATTTCAAATCTGCTGTTGATAGAATCTCGGCAAACTCTACTGATTCCTCCGGTTTTCATGTAATTTTATCAAAGAATCTTTGATGAGTTTTACTAAGAGACAAACGAATTATGTGTTCACTATTTAGTTAGGACATCAAGATTATTGGCTAGCACTCATGTCTTTGAGCATATTCTAAATTGTATTCATATGATCTTATTATAAATGAAATGGCATAAGTATTTTTAGTTTTTTTTTAAAAGTTAAACAATATATATAATTAAGTTAGGATGGACATAATCGCAAGGGTTTGAGTAATTTACATGATCTTAGGTTCAAACTTTACTGCTATCATTATTAGGTAGAAAAAAGACTAGGACTTTACATAAAAGAACCTCACATCAAGGCAGATGAAAAATTCCAAAAGCTTGAAGATTTACGGACCCAAATACAAAACAAGACTAATTTAATTCAATATTTTACTCTTAACTCCCTGATTTTGGTCTCTTAACAAAATTGTTGAAGTATATCATTTCAAGCTCTCGGGGCTTCAAATTTATAGATGTTGTTGACCAAAATTAAAAAGAGTGATTGAAATTAATAGCTTCACCAGAAAAGCATCAAAGCCAATAATCAACAATTAATTTCTCTCTCCATTTCAAAATAAATGCACCCTTAAACTTTTCAATTATTTATTATCTAATTTTATTAATTATATATATATATATATATATATATATATATCAATCAAGACAAGGGTATAATTAAGAAAAAAATTAATATTATCTTGAATTCTAAAAAATAAAAGATAAATAGAAATAAAAATATTCTAAAACTCCAACAGTTCAAAAGAAACGTAAAAGGAGTGCATCTAGCCTCTAGGGATATAATTATTGGGAAAATTAGCTTACAAAAGCTAAAAGAATAATTATTATGAAAGGGAGGGAGTATATGTTTATTTGGTAACACGGATGATATAATGTTAGACAGGTTAGTTTAGTAATTTGCATTTTGTTTTCTTTCCGATGAATGATTTTTCTAGCCCACTACGTTTCAAGATATCAATAGTTATATTCTAGGGAAAATATTTATATCATTTTAGAAAATTAATTAAGAAGACGTACACTTATTTTTTAACATTATTATCATTTCCTTATATTTCCACTGTACAATTTTTTTTTTTTGAAATGGTGAAATATCAAGTTGCTTTCTTAGATAGAGATATAACCTTAAAGAAATGCTCTAAGTATTAGATAAGAAATATCAAACTAATACCTTAAAGAAATAAATACTAAATATTCCTTGCATTTTGTTGAAATAAACACTTTTCTTTTAAAAGACTAGACCAAACTAGTAATGAGAAGTTTGTATAAAATTTTAAGTTCAAGCCTTTTTTTTTTTCTTAACATTTTAAGTTCAAGCCTATTATACTAAAAAAAACACGTTTGTTTATATATAATAATAGTTCATGAAAGCAAATTAAACTCCATTAATATATATAGACAATAAATAACAATATTACTGACAACCACCGTCAAATAAACACAGAATAAATACCAAAGCTAACGTAATGGAAGTTGGTTTCTGGGATTAATAATTATGTCATTTAATTCTCAACAATCAACCATGTCAACAGGTTACTAGAAATGAATACACACTTGGCCGTACAAACATTTTTTTAAGAAAAAATTGTAAGGGTATATATGTTTGATGCATATTGAGAGATAATATATGCAAAAGAACTTTGAGCAAGAAATTAAGTTATAATATAACTTTTTGTTTTGTCCGTTATGTAGTGATCGATGCACAATATATATACAAGAAATTTATAGGTGGAGGACTAGATTATATATATTAGATGCCAGTCATATAGGCTTGTTGTTCTCCATTTGTGATGATGATATTTGCCCAAGATTGACAACTATTATTACTTCTGTGATGCAGCGTTATATGTGAGACAAAATCTTGTTTCAAAATTTTTTGAATGACAAATTTAGTCTTTCGTTTAATACTAATTCTTTTGATTTGTTCTATCCCAAGACCATTATTAACATCAAACATAAATTAAGTGTTTATTTCCTTTTTACAAAACAATATATCCTTTATTTTAGGGAATTAAAATGCACTCTAAAAGTTTTAAGTCGCACTGGTTTATATAGAGCCATTGAACTACACATATATTTTCTTTCCTACAAATAAGTATTGATCATATATGATTGTTTTAGCACCAACTTTACAAATTAAGAATCTCATTTTTGCATAAGCAATATAAGTATGGAACCTTAAAGATATATGCCAATCCAAATAAATAAATAAAAGATAACGCAATAAGATAAGAAAAACAAATCTTGAGATTTTATTAAATTTTTATTTTTAAACCTTCGAATCATTTCATTAATTATCAAAAATTTATTGTAAACTCTCTAAATATTTGTGTGACAAATGAGTTTTTGAAATACTTAAATAGAAAAACATTACAGTATTTAAAAAATTAAAAGAGACTAATTTTGTGTAAGAGAATATTAAAAACTAAAATGAAACATTAATCATAACAAATTCATGAAAATTATAATTATATTTAAGTGTAGTAAATTTTTCTGAATCCAACCACCACCTCCTCATGTTAGTTGGCTTTAAATTTCAATTGAATGAGCTAGAAGCAGAGTCCTTTGGCATAGGTTAAGTTGCATCACTTGCATGACAATTAATGTAAGCGAATCACATCTTTTTCCTTTGACAGAAGGTTCTTACACATGGATTGCACCAGACAGCAGTAATGTGGTCCAACTGACTTTCTTATCGTCTCGATCACTGTCATCACAGATTCACAGGGCTCTCAGTTCAGGTCTGGTCTAATGTGGTACAGTTGATCACGTTAAATGTTATATCTATATCTATATATATATATATATAGAATTTAGTAAAAATAATTATTTTTTTTTGTTAAAAATGATATTTAGTTAAATCACTCCTCCACTGGAGGCCATGCAAGGCTGTTAAATAGAAAAAGTAATAGAGACATTAGCATTTTATTAAAGAGTCGGATAAGATAGTTACGTATAATTTTTTGACAATTTTTTTTATCCATACACCAAATTTTGGGTGTTGTTCGTTTAACATTTTTCATTCAAAAAATGACTATATATAGTTTTCTCACATCTACCTTTTGGTCTTGTTGGTATATTATCATGCAGATTTAGCATCGATCACTTTTGGTTTCTATACGAGGCTCTTGGCCTTTATTTCTCTCTTTATCGTGCGTACACCACACACCACACGAGTGTTACAACATGGAGATAGCTGATTTTGTTCCTGTGTGTGGAAGCATGAAGAGGTACAGGAGAAAAAGATCAACATATCACAAGCTTAAGAAAGGCACAGAGGTAAGTGATTGCAGTAGTGTTGAGAATGGTTGCATGTTGAGGCCAAAAGTGAAAATGCTTGAAGAAGAGATACCAAAAGCTCATCATCAACCACCAACAAATAAGATTAGGTTATCCATAAATCTTTGGAAAAGGTTGAGAAATGCTTATATACAGCGTATGCTTGGCTTGGCTGAACATGTTGCGCATTTGAACAATGGGGAAATTTGCTTTTTCAAGAAGATCCATGATGATGAAGTTCAGCTTTTGTTAGCTTCCTGAAACTTGAGCCTTTGAAACAGTACTTATGCAAGAAGTTAAGGAAGCACTTATGTGAAATTAATGTTATGAAAATTATGCAGTCTTTCTTTCTTTCTTCTTTTTTTTGTGTGTGTGTGGGGGGGGGGGGGGGGGGGTGTATATACAAATAGAGAGGTCAATACTACTTTGAGAGATTAGTCCTTAACTCTTAGTTACGATATATCTTTCGTTTAAAATCTGTTACTATCTACGTACCATGGAATAAAAGAAAGATCATGTTCTTAGTTGAGCTAATATCTCTTTTTTATTTTTTAATTTGGGACTAATATTTCCTTATAAACATGACAGAGCTGCTAGCTATATATGAATATTTTCATGTTCCTGGTTGGTAGATCAAGCTTGAAGACATGAAGGAGCATCGATAAAGTCATGGTGGACATTTATGAGTGTATGTGTACCATCGTTAAATTCTGTGTTCTGTGTAAATTATAGTGATAACTTAAAAGAGTTGAGAAATGGTGTGTATTACATCCTGAAGGACTCATCATTATCGCTGTGTTTTTGGTACGAGGAGAAGAAACAGAGGAAGAAGAAGCAGGTAGATGAAAAAAAAATTTAAAGAAGAAAAATAGGTAAAAACAGAGGAAAATATAAGTTGTTTGGTAAAAGAAAAATAGAGTAAAACAAAATTGAATTAAAGTTGTTAGATAGATAAAAAAAAAAGAAAAATTATATTTAAAATAAAATTACCTTAGTACACTCAAGGCCATGTCTAAAGAATATGATGAAGCCTAAGACAAAAACATTTGAGGTGAAAAATATATAATTCATCAATTAATTTTAGTATTTCACTCTTAATAGATAAATTGCTAATTTATTTAATCTATTTTGTAATATTGTTGACTTCGATAGATTTTTAGCAATTCTAATTTTGAAGATTTTCTTTCAGTAGTTGCAAGTGTTATATGTAGTATTCAATAAGCTCACTAAATCTTTAAAAAAAAAGATTAATAAAATATTTTTCAATTTATCTTCAGCTAAAATTATAGATTTTTTGGATGCAAAATAATAATAAAAAACAATTTTATATTGTAAAAATTGTTCAAATTGAATCCCAATAATAAAATTATTATTAGTTTTAATTAAATTATCTTTAAAAATGATAAACTTATCTTTAAAAGACTATATTTAATTATTAGTTTTAATTACTATATTATTTAGTGCAGTCAAATAAACAATAGGCATTTCCATAAAAAAAAAACTAATAGACTAATACAAATTGCATAATTATTTTAGTTATATATTAATTAATGACTGATATTCGTGATATTTTAATAAACATATTGCATATTAATATCTGAATTGAAATAGTAAAAAGTTTGAAACACAATTTTTTTATATATTTAATGAAATTACTAATATATATATATATATATATATAACTAAAATTTATTCATAAAAGAAAAACAAAATCAGAAGCCTGAAGTACTTGCCTTATCTGTCTTGGGGTTACACGACCATGAGTACACCTACAACATTCGTGCGTTATTTTGTTTTATTTTCTTAACGTGATTTTACTTCTTAAACATGGATACTAAACAATAGACCATATAACCGACTATGGACATGCCATATAATTGATTATATGTCATTGATAGATAGCTTCGAATTTTTAGTGACCAAAATCAATTATGGATAGGCCATAATCAATTATATGACCTTCACAATGACTCGAAATTTTTTCACATCTGCTATCGATTATACGACAATTTCCATATTCCTAATTTGTTGGGGTCATATAATTGATTATGCCCTCATATAATCGATCATATAGCCTTTTAGTGTGCAATTTTTTATGCACGAGGGTCACGAGCGAGGGCTTCGTGTAACAGTAAAAGTTTCCACGCTCGAGAGAATTGTAACTGCAGCAAAGATTGAGCAGCAAGTGCAATGCAGTGTGAGACTCGAGATTCGAGAATGTGACACGATGTCGATAAATGTTAGCCTTACATATTATTATTTATGTAAAATAGTAATATATTAATTATTAAGTTTAATGGTTTAAGTTAACGAGCTAGGGGGATTGAAAAATAAAAATACAAAATAAATAAATTTGAGGAACTAATATTCGTCAAACTTTTTTCAAGAAAATAAAAAATGATAAACTTTTATTAGGAACTAAAAACTAAAATCTAGATGCAAATTTTTTACGATTTAGAATAAAAATTAAAAGAAAATCATATAACTATCACATCATTAACCGTGGTTTACATGACGTATCATATCACACGCTTGTGAATATATATCATTTCTTAACCGTTTAACTTAATAATAAAGACTAAAAATGATATGAAAAATTTATGAGGGACTGATCAAAATATATTTAAGGTACTAAAAGTGAAAACTCTTATAAAAAGAGAGATAAAAAAGTTAATTAATCTTTGTTTTTATTTATTTTTAAGGAATATATATATTCACCTTTATATAAACTAAATATATATTAAAGTTAAAAAATAAATTAAAATTATTCCATATTTATAATTTTGAGGAATAATTTAATATATTTTTTAAAATTAAATTATAAAGGATAATATTTTATGACAGACATCGTATCACAGAAGTCAATTATTAATTAATCACACAAATGAAAGAGGTGACTTCTATTGAACTGCCACCTTTGCCTTCTGTTTCTGTGGTGGTTTGAGTCAAAAGGTGGCAATTTTTATTTATTTGTTAGTTAAAAATGAATTCTGATTTTTGTTTATCTTTTATGTCTGGTAAACTTGGGCTACTAAATCTTGGGCCCAAAATTTGGGTCGAATATGCTTTCCTTTGGGTCTTGTTATTTTCACCTCCATTTTTTTTAACTTTTGAAACTACTAATTTATCCTCACTTTCCCCCTTTCTCAACCTCACTTCTTTCTGTCGTTGCAGTCTCCTGCAATCTTCACACCTCCCTTCTCCTTTTCACTTATTGCTCTTTCATGTCATTGTTTCGAACAAACCAATCACATTTCTCCCTCGGAGCTCTTTAGGTAGGCTTCAAAGCTTCTCCTTGATGGGGTTTTTTTTTTTTTTTTGTTGATTGATACAACAAAAATGTGTTTTCTTTATGTATTGAACTAATGATACATACTGGAAACACATTTTCATTATATATATATATATATATATATATATATATATGTAAATGGGTACTAGGTGTACCAAGAGCAATTACAAGATTTAACATAGGCCCTACCAAATAACAGCCCCGGTTAATATATATTTATGATACAAGTTTCATAAATAGACTATAACTAAAACACCTATGGCCTATGAAAAAAAATTAACATAATAAATACTGCAATCTATTTGTTATATATATCCTTCCAACTTGCTCTAGGCTCAACCAAAGTCCCTCTGTCGAGCCCCATGTACTCATAATTGCCATTTTCAATACCCTTGTCCACTCCCTCCACGTAACCAATATTAATAAATGTACCAAGTGCCAACTTCTCCTACCGCATGATACCAGATAACAATGCCCCAACCTTGACTCCACTCCCGCTATATCTGGTTAATTAAGACACAAAACCAAAAATGCATTTTTTTCTTGTGTACCTACTTCAGAAACACACTCAAAATATGTTTTTATCGTATACTTGATCGAGTTAGATACATAACATAAGCATATTTTCAATGTGTATCTAGGTTAGATACATAACATAAGCACACTGAAAATACGTTTTTGTTTTGTATCTACACTGTGCATGCGAGTAAAAAATATATTCTTTTGAAATTTAACTTTTTATTTGATTGAAAAAAAAAATAATGCTTTCAAAAGTTACAAAATAAATTACATCATAACGTTGTATCTAGGAAAGTTTATTACTTGAGAAGGGCATGCGCATAAACAATTGAATGAGTATCATAGGGTGCAATTTCAATGGAATCAATCACACGTTCATGTTTCACCAAAAGAAAATTACATGTAAGGATGTTTACGGATACGGGTCATGATTCGTAAATTTGAATTGACCCAAATCGATCCGGACAGTTTAGGTTGAGTCATTTATGTATTTTGGTCAAAACCGAATAGAATTGATTAAAACCATTCATGTATGAGTTGGGTCACGGGTTTAGATCTATAAATCCGCTCAAAACCAAATTGAACCGATCAAGATAGATAAAAAAATTTAGAATTGTTTGGTTAGATTTTAAATACTGTTAACATTTGACTCCAAGTGTTAGAACTGTAAATGTTTATAATATTAACTTATCATATTTTGTTCATTTATTTCAGCAAATCTGGTTATAACAAATCTGATTGCACCAAAGTTTATTGTAAGAAATTAGTTTGTAGGAAATAATTGTGATTCAGACTATTATAGTAAATATCGTTAAAGAAATTTTTGTTTTAAGTTGTATTAGTCTATTTTAGAATATTGTGTTAATTGTATTAAATGAATCAATTTTACTACTTTCAAACGTTTGATAATATTGTGTTAGTGTAAGTAGTTATTTTTATCTCTGAATATGTAGAGCACTGACAAATTCCTCATCGAAGATGAAAATTCAAATTTTAGTCCCCGAAAGTAAAAAAACTGCCACAAATTCATTCATCTGTTACCGTTAATAAAAAAGCCTACATAACATAGAGGGATGAAAATGTCACAAAAATTATTACCAACATGTTTGCTGAATAGATTGGACCAAAATGTCAATAAATTTCTATTGGACAAAAATATCATATGATTTGAAAAGACAAACAAATAGTTGTAGCAAATTTACAATGCATGTAAATGGATATACTAAAATTTGAATTTTCATCTCTCAAAATGAAGTTGTCAGTGTTCTACACATTCAGGGGCGAAAATGACTATTTATCCTAAATTGCATTTTACCCTTAAATGAAACGAAATTTGGGATCTGACAAATTTTTTCAATGAAAACTTACTGACGTTTTGGTCAAATGGAAATTTACTGACATTTTGATCCAATCTATTTTGCAGTAATATGTTGACAATCATTTTTGTGACATTTTCGTCCCTCTATGCCATGTAAGCTCTTTCATTAACGGTAACAGACAGAAGTTAACAGATGAATAAATTTGTCTCATTTTTTTCACTTTCTAGGACTAAAATTTGAATTTTTATCTTTCAGGGATGAATTTGTCAGGTCTCTACACATTTAGGGACGAAAATGACTATTTACCCTATTGTGTTAATTATATTGGACATTTGGATGAATCATGATATAAAATAGTAGTTCTAAGAAAAAAAAATATTAAATTTAAATGAGTAACCCATTGGTTTGAACCGAACCAAATCGTTCATGAACGGATTGGGTTGAGTTTAAAAAAAATCTAAAAACTAAATCGAACTGAACCGACCAAATTTGATTGGGTTGGATCCTAAATTTGACAAAAACCGATTCAAATCGACCCGCGAACACCCCTAATTACACGTTTATGTATCATCAATATAATTGTCTTTATTATATTGGTTATAGAGTTGTTTAATTTCATTTTTGTGTGTGATCATGTGCACCAAATTTCAATGGAACCAATTGGGCATGCTATATCGATAGCTGTTATAATTATATTGGTCATGAGATGGTTTAATTTTATTTTTACTTAATGTCGACTAGACATGTTTCTTTATTGGAATTTTATTCAAACACCAATTTGTGTTTATTATATATTCATTCATTTTCATTATTGATTTTCTTTTGTACATTTTTTCTTCTTCTTAGGATTCTTTTTTTTACATTAAAGTAAAAGTGAAGGCTCACTTGAGTTGCGACATTGTGCTCACTTCAGTCTATACAACTATACATTGACTGAACATCCACTTCTCAAAAACAAGAATTTTGAACGAATTAATTTCCAAGAAAGAGAATCCTCAAGGCTTGGATATTTCCTTGATAGGTTGCTTGTATAAGGTAATCTCAAAAGTGTTAGTTACAAGGCTAAAAAAGTGTTAGGAAAGGTTATTGATGAAAGGCAATGTACCTTTGTGGGAGGAAGGAGTTTGCTTGATGGGGTTCTCATTGCAAATGAAGTGGTGGATGATGTGAGGAAGAGGATAAAAGATTGTTTATTCTTTAAAGTTGATTTTGAAAAAGCATATGACTCAATTAATTAGAAATTTTTATATTATATGATGAAGAGGTTGGATTTTTCTGAGAAATGAATTATGTGGATTAAATGGGGAGTTGAATCCACATCAATATCCATCCTTGTGAATGAAAGAAGAATTTAATATTCAAAGGGGACTTGGGCAAGAGGATCCCATAGCACCATTCTTGTTCTTGATGGTGGCGAAGGGTTGAGCCGATTGATGAGACAAACTTGTAAAAGCAATATTTTTTAAGGGTACTTGGTGGGTCAGGAAGAGGTGGAGGTTTCTCTCTTACAATTTGTGGATGATAATTTATTCTTTGCAAGAAATTCTATCCACACAGTCATGTGCCTAAAAACAATCCTTAGATGTTTTGAACTAGCATTCGATTTGAAGTAATTTTTTGCAAGAGTAGCTTGATAGGCTTTGGGATGGAGGAGGAATGTTTGAGTAGATACACAGAGATCTTAATTGTAGATTGATGGAAGTTCCCTTCAAATATTTAGGTGTCCCAATTAGAGCTAACCCGCAAAAAGAATCTATGTGGGAGCCTATCATTGAAAATTTTAATTAGAAGCAAGTTGACCATGTGAAAGCAAAAGTAACTTACTATGGGTGGCTATGATGCACGGACACCGACACGCGACACGACACGATACGATACTCTGACACGTAAATTCTAAAAAATACCGACACGTTAGGACACGTTTTGATATTAAATAATATTTTTAATATATATATATATATAATTTATATTTAATACATATAACAGCCTAAAATAAGTCATATAATCATTCAACTATTCAAATTTCATAACATAAATATAAAACAAAAATAATAAAACATCCATAAAGTGTTACTAACAATTTCAATTAATTTCATCTCCATTCGAAGAATCATAGCCTCTATCTCTGGCTCATCAAGTGAAAGACTGACAACCTGAAAATCTCCAACATCATCAAGTGAATCAAATGTATCTCCAGCAATGTCCCACATTTGATTTGCTTCTTGTTCATAACTTGGACTCTTTCTTGATAAAAATCAAATGTTGTTATACACATAAGCCAAGTCTTCAGCACGTTTTAGAATGATCTTATTCCTCTTCATGGAATGTACAAAAGAATAAGTCCTCCAAAAGAATGGGTTCTGAAGTTTTAATTTTTTTTAAAAAAAATATAATTTTTAAAAAATTATAATTTAAAAAAAATAAAAAAAAATGTGTCGAAAAACGTGTCGAAACGTGTCGAAAAAGTTGACTTCGTGTCCGACTCGGTCAAACTCACGTGTCCCCCTGGTCAACGTGTCCTAAAAAGTCAACTGCGTGTCAGACGCGTGTCAGAGCGTGTCGGTGTCCGACACTCATTTTGAACAAAAAGTGAAGTGTCGGTGCATCATAAATGGGTGGTTGGGTCACTTTCATTAATTGAGTTCTCTCCTCTCTTCCTCTCTTTTTATTCATTTTTTAAAATTTCATCTTTTGTTTAAAAAAAATGTAAAGCTTCAACAAAATTTATTGTAGGGAGGTGATGAGGAAAGGAGAAGGATAGTTTGGGTAGTGTGGGAGGAGGTTTATTTGCCTAAGGCACAAGGTGGTTTAGGAATAAAAAATATTAAGAACTTTAACCTTGCCCTCCTTGGCAAGTGGAGGTGGAGGATGTCTAGGTATCAAAATGAGCTTTGGCACAAAGTTTTGTGTTTAAAGTACGATGAGGATGATATGATACATTTCAAGGTTATATCATCAAAGGATTTAGTATGATGGAGGGATATTGTAGATGTTTGTGGGGAGGGTGTTTGTGAGGGATGGTTTAATAAAAAAAAATGTGTTGGAAGGTGGATAATGGGTTGAGTGTTAGGCTTTGGAAACAAACATGGGTGGGGGATGCGTGTTTTGCTACTAAGTATAAAAGGGTGTTCCTTAACTTCACACCAACAAAATTCTTTCGTTGGGGAGGTAGAAAGATGGTCTAATGGGGGGTTGGGAGTGAGATCTTAGTTGGAGAAGACAATATTTTCAATGGATAATTCCTATGGTGAATAATTTTTTGGAGGGGTTGGAAAGGGTTAACATAACAGCGGATGCTCAAGATTGTTTATGGAAAAACGGATCAATAGGTCTTAACTCGGTTAAGGAAGCATACAACTTCTTAATTGTATCCAACAACTTAGTTGATGCTTTTTTCTATGGATGTCTTTGGGCTTTGTACATTCCCCTTCTTGTTACTGTGTTTGTGTGGCGACTATACAAAAATAGGTTGCCTACTCGAGACAAGCTTGGTTGCAGGAATATCATCATGCAAGATATTACATGCCCAATATGTTTGGCTTTGGAGGAGGATGCTTCACATTTGATTTTCTTGTGTAAATTTGCTTTTAAAGTGTGACAAAAATGTTACAATTGGCTTGGGACTCAACACATACAACACTATGATCCTAAATCACATTTCTTGATACACACTTGTTTTTGGTTACGGAAGAAGAAATCTGATCTTCGGAGAAAGCTTTGTTGCTCAACGATTTGGACCATTTGGTGCCACTGGAATATATTGGTTTTCGAGGGGGAAAAACTAGATTTTGATACTACAATTGAGCAAATTTGGTTAAGGAGCTGGTTATGGTTAAACGCAAAGGTAAAAAATTTCTCATTCTCCTATTATGAGTGATATATGAATCCAAGCTATATTATAACCAATGTGATGTAATTATGAATTTATTTGAGTGGAGGAGTTCACAAACTATGAGTTATTGATGTGTGTTGTAATGCCCATCGTTAAAATAACACCCAAAAACTATAAAAAAAATATAATCTTAAAATTATATTAGTCTGAAAGTACCTCGTTATAATAAATAAAGTCAAATAAGTAAGTTTTTACATAAATAAAAATATTATTCTCAAATGTGGACATTTAAAAATAATCGACGCTAAAAGTATAACGTAATCAGCCACATTCGACATATTTTCTAGGTACTAACAAAGCTAAAAATGCATCTAAAGGTACTAAGTCTTCAAGCCTCTTCAATTTCAACAACTTCTTCCTTTTGCTTTGAAAATAATACTTTTAATGATATGATAATCTCGATGAATAAAACAATCCTAGAGTGTTTATAAATGGTATTGTTCTCCGTCATAATATCCACAATGAATTTTAAATAAGATTATATGTGTATATATATACTCCAATAAAAATATATTAAAAATAATCATAATGACATTCTGAATAAAGAAAATATTTAAATAAATTGCAACACCTCAACGCATTCAAATGAATATAACATACACAACTTAGTGATTTTCGGAATTATTAGACTCAATTTTTTGATTCCTGAAACTAGTGTAGATCTCAGATTTTTCAAAGAGTCTATGATCTTATATTTTATATAATGACATCTCATTGTCTTTCTCATCATAGATTAAGGTATCTAGAATCTCTTCCACATCCAAGATGAAAATATCTATTATTATAAAAAATATAAATATCGCTACCACGATCCTTGTTCAATGAAAATAATTTAGTCATTGAAAATTATGCCTAATGGTTTCTTGATGAACTCTACCATAATAATCCCAATTTCATTGGTTCAAATTCTTTATATCAAGAATGCAAAACATGTACACTTCTTTCAATATGGAAGTTTAGGAAAAATGTTGTTTATTGATCTCTTGTAGCAAGTAGTTTGAGTTCTTTGTTATTTTTGTTTCACACTACTAGAAAAATGCTATTTAGCGACCAAAAATAGCGACTGAAATTTTTCAGTCGCTATCAGTGACCGAAAGAGTTACTGAATTATTTTGGTCGCCAATTGTGACTGAATTTGCAACCGAATTTTAACTTGGTTGCTTATTTGTATTACCAACCGAGTTAGTGACCGAAACGCAAGGTCGCTATTATTTTCGGTCGCTATTTCGGTGACTACATATCTATTTAAAAAAAGACTTTAGCAACAGAATATTTATTTTATTTTAAATCATAATAAATATATCATATATACATGAAAATTATTGAAATAATATATTAGTGTTATTTTAAATCATAATAAATATATAATATTTTTAATTATACTAGGATAAGTTTTACTAAATTTAACAAACCAATATTTAAATTTTTTATTAAGATAAATAAATCATACTTATCATTAACTTTTTTTTTTGTACAAAATAATTATTTATTTCATATAATTATTTTAAAATTATAATAAATAAATAAATAAATACCCTTTATATTATGAAAATACGAGTTATAATCAAATTTTGTAAAATTAAGTATTTTAAAATATAAGACATAAGTGTAACACTAATGATTCATTAAGATTTAATATGGTGTAAGTAAAATTTATGTATTGATGAAACCCAATTGAATTTTATTACAATATTATACCGAGTAGT
>CM023949.1:26758860-26829737 GCA_013407115.1 Glycine latifolia | reverse complement strand
ATGCCATGGTAAGTGTGACACTGCATGCTGCACAAAGTGTAAAAGCTCCAAATGCCATGGTAAGTGTGACACTGCATGCTGCACAAAGTGTAAAAGCTCCAGATGCCATGGTAAGTGTGACACTGCACGCTGCACAAAGTGTAAAAGCTCCAGTTGCTATGGTAAGTGTGACACTGCATGCTGCACAAAGTGTGAAAGCATCCACTGTGATGGAGACTGTGATAGCCCCAAGTGCGAGGGTAAGTGTAAGCCATGCAACAATTGCGTCAGCTCTAAGTGTGAGATTGAGAGTAAGCCATGCCCTAAGCCTCCTTCACCGTGCCCTAAATGGTGCAACTGTCACAAATGCTATGTGCCCTATCAACAACCTTGCTATTACCCTTGTTCTCCCCAAGCAGTATGCTATGATACATGCCCTGATTCTTCTTGCTCCATCATGTGATCCACTACATGGTCTTGGTGTACAATTATCGCATTCAAATTTGAATTTATGACCTCATATATACAATCCAAATCCTACCACTTGGTCCACCTAGTGGTTCTATGAAATCACATGGTTTAATAATAAGATGTTTGTATTTGATGATATGTTTGCAATACTGTCCACTCTTTAATATCCCTCGGGGCACACAAGTACGTGCACGGCACTGTGTTAAATTTGGTTAATTTGCTTATGTTTGTTTTGGTTTCATGTAAAATTTCGAGGTTGATTTCTCATATTGTTGAGGGATATCTCAGTTTGTATATCTTTCATCTACTTTCTGATATGTTATTAATGAATAAATTTAATTAACCCCTTTCAATAATTCGTAATGAATTATTTCCTCGCCAGTTGGCCATGCCTTGTGTTGGTGGGAATTGCATATACAACAAGAATTACGTCTTTTTTATTTTTATTTTTGCTTTTATTTTGTTTTAATTTTCTTTTTCTTTTGGACAGAACATACATGAGTAAGACTACTTCTTGGAGTATTGTTGCAACATGCAATAATACCTTTCCTACAATTGGATTATAAAATATTTGAACATTAATCAGTATATTCTCACGGAAGTGTGTGGATCGATCCTTTTTCTTATCTTTTGAGAATACTGATTTTAATAATTTAGGTCGTACGCATTTTATTGTTTGATAATTTAATCAGATAAATTTGGTTTGACACTTAAAGTATTTCGTGATATGATAAATATTTATCCTGTAAGCACATGCATAATTCATACATTACTTGTGTGTAAACATTGTGCTCACTGCTCATCAATAAAGTAGAAGCATTCAGTATATTTCCAAAATTAATTTGAAATCATAAACTACAAAGACTCGTAAATAATAATAATTGAGCTGAGTACAAGAAGAGAGAGAAAGAGAAAGAGAGAAAAAAACTAAAATACTTGGCTTGGCGGTTGGCCTAACTGGTATCACATATATATTAAAAATGGCTCTTACGTTTCATATGACAATTAAAATAAATCAGCACAAGATACTCGGATAAAAAATTGAATTCTGAACCATCTTTGCGCCTAAAAAGTGGCAGACTACAATACGTAAACCGTTAAAAATATTACGTGAAATTATTTTATAGCTTTATTTAAAGTTAGTCCATTTTGTCTCTTGGTTTTGTATTTAATTAATTGTTACGATGTTTAAAGGAAGTGTTGCGATCCAGTGTCAAGAGAAATGTTATAAAAGACTTTAAAAAAGAAAGGTGTATGCCTGTAATACATGTATGAAGAGTTAATTACTAGTGTGAAAATTAACTACAAAAGACGAGATTAAGAATTTTTATATAGGAATTTGATTACATCAAGGTTTAACATTATGATCTTGTTTAATTTAAGTCTTAAACGCGTTTATTAGCGACACACACAAAATATTCCAAAATTGCATACTTTTTATAAATGATACAGCTTTGATTAAGGAAACAACTAGGGGAAGTAGTTAATTCTAAACATAAACTTTAAAATTTTTTTTTTTTCACTTAAGTTAGATTAAGACCGATTATATAGACAAGATGAATGTGACTAAATGAGAGAAGATGTCATATTGCAGATTTTTAAGTTTAAACCATTTTTCATCTCAAATTTATTCTAAACTTCTGATTATTATATTTATAAGAGTTTTACATTTTTTTTTATATAGACAGAAAGTGTGACAGAAAGACTTGATTGTAATAATTAGTTTTTTAAAAAATAAATTAGAAGAAAAAAATATTAAAAGACTAAAATATTCATCATCATAATAATGCATGGGATAAAATATGAATTAAATCTAAATAAAACTTCTATAAAAATTAATTTGAAAAGCTTATGGTTTTAGGAGCCACTTCAAGGGAGAGAGAGAGAGAGAGACATTAGTGGACCATACCTTTGTCTCCCCACCTGTTCATTACGTTAGTTTTGTCCTTTAAAATGTCCCCATAATGGAATTTTCTTTGCAATCATCAATTGGCGTCAAGTGTTTGGACCTTTTAGTTTAAAAGGCAACACTTGATATATGTTCATGCACGGATAACGTCGACTTGGTGAGAAAACAATTGTGCATGATTAGCAAGGAAAATGAGAAACAACGTTACCTAAAAGAAATTTATGATCATAAGTCATAACTAATTATCTCTTTGGTGCCATGGTTGTTTTCGCCCATTAATATAATTTGATAGCGTCATTTTCAATGTAAACGAAATTGGTCACCGTCCGAGTGAAAACAGACATATAAAACTTCTCATAATTTCTCCACAAGAAAAAATTATCGGTTAATTTTTTATTATTTTTATTTATTCCTCTATTTCAAATTTAAGACATATGATATTAATTATTATATTTTAAATAATATTTTAGTTTGTCTAAGTTTTAAATATTTTACATATTTATCATAAATAAGAGAAAAATAAATGTGGTAGTTATATTATAAAATAATAAATAATTTAATATAAATAAAAATATGAATTATATTTTTTCATTTTTTATTAATTTTCTAAATAAATAGATTGAGAATGACAAGAATAACAGTTTTATTCCATAACTCATGTATGATTGTGATTTTATAAGCATGTGTTCCCAAAACTTCATGTTTCTAGATCGAACAAAGAATGGTACATCCCACGAGGGCGTCATAATGATTATATTTGTCTTTACTACTGAGAGGTTTTTCGATTTAGAGTTTTGGCTAAATTTTATGATAACTTTTATTTTAAGGATTTGTTTGGTTTAGGGGAAAGTAGTGATGAAATAAAGGAGAATAAAAAGAGTAGAATAAGAACAACAAAAATTCAGGATCTATATATTTTCTTGTGTTTTCAATTTGTTATCCGTTTCAAACACTTGTACAAGAAACATTAAAACCATTTTTTTTTTGTTTATTTGTCTATCTCTTATACAGATTTTTGAAAACAAAAAAAAAACATTAAAAATAACTTCTTCTTTTTTTCGTTGTTTTTTGTACAAAACTAACTGTTAGGCGTTATCTTTTTTAGAACAAGGAGGATATGGGTTGGTATTGGGTTTAATGATAATATTGGAGCATTTTCTGAATTAGCACTAACATTGCCTCCTTGTGAGAAGGAGGGTACATGTAAAGTTTATCATTGATTACTTGGAAGGGTGTTTTGAAGAAAGGGAATATGGTGATTGTGAGATTGCTTGAGCAAATACGTGAGGGTACCTAGTCAAAGGGGTTTGAATATAACGTGGAAGCTAGTTTGGTCATTTCTAAATTGTAGAAGGATAGAAGATGGTGACAATTTAGTGAGGTTGGTAAGAAAGGATGCATAGAGAGGCAATGGTGTTGGTATGCACCAGTTGATGAAACTAGTGAAGGGTGGAGGTTGAGAGTGAAAGTAGGGGTGCAAGGGTAAGGTCAATGGTGTGGTTGGAAAAGGTAAATGAAAAGCAACGAATGGAAAATCTACTTGAATCACGCCCAAGGAGCGGAGCCAATTGAGACCTAAGATGACACATGTGCCTTCAATGGGGATGAAATAAAAAAAGGGACGTTAAAATTGTGGTCTTGAAAAGGTGCGGTTAAAGTGTCTTGTTGTTCATCCTCCAAAAGAAATAAGAAACTACTCGTGGAGTATTTCTAGTTCAAAAGTAATTTCTCATCACAATTTGTAACAAAACCCATGGACCTTGCAATATTGACGTTAGGTTGTAGTCAAACATTTAATAGGGAGTTGGATGGAAGAATTAAGCGATTATAGGTGCGGCCTGGGGTCTAGGTGGTGCTGTAGTAGGGATAATAAGGTGTTGTAGGACAGAAAAATCTTGGTGGGTGTAGTTTGGAATCTTTTATTTGAGCTTCTACTAGGTTGGCAAGACCAATGGCTTTGGACACGATCTTAAGTTGAAATGGCAAGCTCCCTTTAGATATCTGGTGGAAGGTTAGATAAGAAAAAATTCAGTATGATGCCAAGGGATAGGCCTACCACCTAATTGCATTTTGTTTAAAAAATTCTCTTGATAGTCTTCAACGGAGCTAAAGTGGCACAGTATAAAAAGCCCAGGTTGGTGGTTGGTATATGATAATGGGATAAAATAAAGTTTGAGTGCACCAGTGAAGGAGGATTGATTTGAGAGTTGGTGGTTCTAAAACATCTACATGACCTAGCTCAAGGCGTCGCCTTTCATGTAGAAAATAACCAAGTAGAGGCATTGGTTTAAGTGTACTTGGTAGAAAGTAGAAAATTATTATGCCTGAAAAAGTTGGTCCCAAGGGGTTCGTTCCCATAAAAAAGAATAACTGAATCTTATGTTGGATATTTGTTAAACCTTTTATGCATAAAAAGATTTATAAAGTTTTGATGATAACAAACAATGAATGTCACATTATTAGATTTATTGTACTGATGATAATTATTTGATATTTTGAAGTTACTGATATTTTGGATTTGATATTTTGAAGTTACTGATATTTTGGATTTATGAAGATCAACATAATTGATAAGATTATTTGAAGAATTCTGAAGATTGATATCATTCAAGATGACATGGAATTAAGAAGTTTTTTCTATTTATTTTTTAGATTTTATGTAAGGAGATTAGAAGATGGATCTTGCCAATATAATTATTTTTAAGATTGCATTCAAAAATAGGATAGAATATTTTTAAGATTATATTGCATAATATAATAGAATATCTTTAAGATTGCATTACATGATAAGATATATTTTTTTAAAGATTAAATTCAAAATTTAGATAAAATCATATCTTTAAATTAGTATAAACAGAAACATATGTTGGTGAATTGAGACGTGCGACTTCTGGCTGGGAAACTAGAATACCAGTCTGGCTGGAAAACAAGGATACCAGTCTGTCTCTATTCTTGGTGAATTGAGACGAGAGCTTTTTGCTGGAAAACAAGGATACCAGCTGGAATAATTGTTGTGTAAGGGTAGGCTAGGAAACTAGGATACTAGGAACTCTTGTACACAAAATTATCATAGTGGAGTTGTCCATTGGATTGATTATCCAATTTGGACGTCGTGATTTTTTACCCAATTGGGTTTTCCACGTTAAAATTGATTGTGTCTTCTTTATCTCTTATCTACATATTATTGCTTTGAGTTTGATTTTAAATTGTGAATTATTTTATAAAACTCAATTCACCCCCCTCTTGAGTTCATCTGGGACCAACAATTGGTATCAAAGCAGTGTTCTCTTTATTTTGCAAGTAACTCCTGAAGAGTAGATCTTAAGATGAACCCAATGGAGACAATAATAGAAGACTACTCTACCCAAATGCCTCCACTATTCGAGGGAAAGTACTACAATTACTAGAAGAACAGAATGAAGATTTTCATTCAAGCAGAGAACTATTAAGTCTGGAAGGTGATTGAAAGAGGAGACTTTCAAATCACAAAGATGAATGAAAAGAGAGAAAGAGTGTCAAAACTTGAGGACGAATATACTGATGAAGATTGGAAGAAGTTGGAATACAATGCTCAAGCCAAGAGAATTCTTCATTGTGGACTTGGGACACAAGAATACAACCGCTTGATGGGTTGCAAGACTGCCAAACAAATGTGGAATCTTCTAGAGGTAACACATAAGGGTACAAACGAGGTAAAACAGTCTAAAATTGATCTTCTTATGCATCAATATGAATTGTTCTCTATAAAGCCTAAAGAGTCTATTAGGGATATGATAACTCGTTTTACTAACATAGTAAATGAGTTAAATGCTTTAGGCAGGGACATACAGGTTGAGGAGCAAGTAAGGAAAATTTTGAGGAGTCTCCCTAGAGAGGACTGGATGCCTAAGGTCACTGCTTTGCAAGAAACAAAAGACTTTAAGACTTTTAACCTTGAGCAGTTGGCAGGATTCCTAATGACATATGAGATGCAACTAGAGTCCCACAGGAAGGAAGATGTAGGATTGAAGGATAAAGGCATTGCTTTAAAAGCTCAATCAAAGGAAGTGAGTGATGATGAGGAGGAGATTGAAATGCTTGTGCGGAAGTTCAAAAAACATGTAAAACACCAAAAGTATAATGGAAGCTCAAGCAATAAACAGGTAAAATTCAAAACTTTCTCTTCTTCAAGAACTGATTATAGTTGCTTTAGGTGTGGCAAAACAGATCATAAGATTAAGGATTGTCCTGAAGTAGAGCAAGAAAGTAGAAAGGAGAATAAGGCTAAAGAGCAGAAGAAGTATGAAAAGAAAGAGTTCAAGAAAGCAATGATGACTGCTTGGAGTGATTCTGATTCAGAGAAAGAAGACTCTGAAAATAGTGAAGCAGATGTCAACATCTGTTTTATGGCTGGAACTGACTCTGAAGGTGAAGACACTGAGATAAATTTTCTTGAGCTGAGATCTTCCATGCATTTGTTAACAAAGAAGCATTTATTGAAAGTGTTAGACTTTGTAATAGATGAGTATTTAAAAATATGTGAATATAATAATGACTTGATTGATGACTTTGGTGAATTAAAGAATGAGCTTAAGAAATTCTCTAAGGCCAATAAAGAATTAAGAAAAACAAATGAGAGCCTAGAGGAGAAAATCACTAGCCTTAAGAATATCGCTTCTGAACTTGAAAACGAAAATGCTTCTCTGGTTGTTAAATTGAAAGAGCATAAGAAAGAGGAATGCGCGACAATTTGTGGTGCTATATTGGAAGAAAAAATTGAAAAGTTAGAGGGTGAGGTAGAAAAGTTGACTAAAGAGAATAAGGACCTCCAAAATGAGCTAGTGTCTGCCCTTCGGACTCCTAAGGTAGATAGACCCAATGTTATTGACTGGTTGTATAAGAATTGTAACACATCTAGGTATGGTTTAGGCTTTAAAGGTAATAAGAAATCTACCTGGAAAACAAAAATTAAGCATGTGGACTTGTATGAGAAAAAGGTATGTTATCATTGTGGCAAGATAGGACATCTTAAATTTGAATGCAAGAGTAGGATAAAAGCTATTGAAAAGAATGTCGCATATGTTAAGAATAACTCTATTTTTGCATGTAAAGTAAAACAAGTTTGGATTAGAAAAGATGAGCTTTATAACTTTGTTGAGAAGAAGGGACCCAAGCTAGACTGGGTTCCCAAAACTAATCATTGATTTGTGACTGCAGGTTAGAGTGAGGGGGAACAATTTGTGGTACCTTGACAGCGGTTGTTCCAAGCACATAATAGGAGACAAATCAAAATTTCTCTCACTCAAACCTTTTGCAGGTGGAAGTGTGAACTTTGGTGACAATAACAAAGGGAAAATTATGGGCGTAGGTAAGGTTGGTAAGTCACCATCACACTCTATAGATAATGTGTTTTTATGTTAAGGGTCTTAAGCATAATTTATTAAGCATTTCTCAATTTGTGATAAAGGTAACAAAGTTGAGTTTACTTTTGATAAATGCTTAGTAACTAGAATAGATTCAAATGAGGTAATTCTAGAGGGTAAAAGAATTAGAAACACTTATCAGGTTGATTTGAATTGTTTGCCAAATGTTTCTCTCACCTGTTTGAGTGTTTTAGATAATGACCTATTATTGTGGCATAAGAGGTTAGGACATGCTAGCTTGAATACCATCAAGAAGCTGAACTTAAGTTCTGTGATACTGAACATCAAGTTGCTGATATTTTCACTAAACCCCTAAGCCGTGAGAGATTTGAAAAATTAAGACTAGAGCTAGGGTTGATAAATCACAACTAATATGTTAAAATTTCTTTTCCCCAATGATTGACTAGTTTAGAAAAGAATGGACATTCATGATATTTGTTGAACTATTTTGTTTCTCCCACTTCCATATTCACCTATCTCTGTTACATCGTTCACTTCATATACCTTATTGTGTAATTAATTTTGAAGTGCATGCCTTAATATTGTAGTGAATTTGCAATGTTATGAGGAATAATGTGCATTTGTGTTTTCTCTGTGAGGCCGGCAATCTAGAACTTGTATGATTGAAGCTCAAGGTTCATTGTTTGAGATGTTTTATAAGTTTACTAAAAATGATATAGGTCATCTTTGGTCGTTTGAGCCTTTCAAGCTAACCCTTTCAATATTTTAAATCCCTAGTCACCTTATTTGAGCCTTAACTTTGATTTTCATTGATAAATTACAATATGCAACCCTTTGTGTTTTGATTAAAAAAAACCCCTTTTAAGTGTAGGTATGCATAGTTTCTAAAGCAAGTGCCATGAGATGTCTGGTTAAAAAAAGGGGGGGGGGGGGAATGACAGTGAAAAGAAAAAGAAAAGAAAAATCATTTTCTAAAGCAAGTGTCATGAGATGTGTGGTTAAAAAAAAAGGGGAATGACAGTGAAAAGAAAAAGAAAAGAAAAATCATCTTGTAAAGCAAGTGTCATGATGTGTTTGGTTGAAAAAGAAAAAGAAAAAAAGGGAATGACAGTAAAAAAAAGGAAAAGAAAAGAAAAGAAAATCATCTTCTAAAGCAAGTAACATGAGGTGTCTGGTTGAAAAAGAAAAAGAAAAAGGGGGAATGATAGTAAAAAAAAAGAGAAAAGAAAAAGAAAGTTGAAGCAATCATCTTGATTTAAAAAAAATGTTGAAAGTATTAAGTGGAGAGGAAAGTAGAAAACTATGCATATCAATATTATACTTATTTGTTTCCTATCTTGCCTTATTCTTTGTTTGTTTCTTATCCACCTTGTACGTTACAAGTTTATAAAGACCTATTGATTTCTTGGCTTATGAAATATTTCTACACTAAGAGTGGAGAGCAGTCATGATATACAAGCTTATGGAAAGCCTGGAGAATAAGAACATAGAGTGGTCCTAAATATGGGCGTAAAGGCAATTTATTGCAATGTTAAGGCATGTGCTTTAGAATGTTAATTTCTTTGTAGCTTTTCATCTTTATCACTTTCTTGTTCTTCATTGTTAGCTCTATTCATGTTGTTCTACCCATATATACCTATTCCTGCTAAGGTTCATAACCATTCTCTCCATCATGATTGTTTATTTTAATTTTTTCGATGATGCCAAAAGGTGGACAGAGGTTTGAATGTCATGTTATGGTAAATTGTTGTGAGTTATTGATTCTAGTCATAGCTTAACAATGCTAGGGAATAGTTGAAAATCATTAGTAGATAAAGTTGAATATCATTCATTCATAGTGCATTCATAGTATATCTGTTAATTCAATTAGTACATGACATTAATTATTTGTCATCATCAAAAAGGGGGAAATTGTTGGATATTTGTTGAACCTTTTATGCATAAAAAGATTTATAAAGTTTTGATGATAGCAAACAATGAATGTCACATTATTAGATTTATTGCACTGATGATAATTATTTGATATTTTGAAGTTACTGATATTTTGGATTTGATATTTTGAAGTTACTGATATTTTGGATTTATGAAGATCAACATAATTGATAAGATTATTTGAAGAATCATGAAGATTGATATCATTAAAGATGACATGGAATTAAGAAGTTTTTTCTATTTATTTTTTAGATTTTATGTAAGGAGATTAGAAGATTGATCTTGCCAATATAATTATCTTTAAGATTGCATTCAAAAATAGGATATAATATTTTTAAGATTATATTGCATAATATAATAGAATATTTTTAAGATTGCATTGCGTGATAAGATAAATTTTTTTAAAGATTAAATTCAAAATTTAGATAAAATCATATCTTTAAATTAGTATAAACAGAAACATATGTTTGTATTTTATGCATGCATTCCATTCCAAATAATATCAGAGTTTAGAGAGTTTATGTTTGCATCATTGAGAGAATTGTTGTGAGATCATATAGAAGCGTTTGACAAGTCTGATTCTTCAACTCTCCATCAGGATTTAAAGGTACCTATTTGCTTAATGAATAGAAGCGTAAATGTAACTATTTTATTGTATTCTTCTTCTTGACTTTGGGAAAGGTCGCAACTGGGAAACTAGGATATACCAGTTCTGTCTCTGTTCTTGGTGAATTGAGACGTGAGACTTCTGGCAAGGAAACAAGGATACCAGTCTGTCTCTATTCTTGGTGAATTGAGACGAGAACTTTTTGCTGGGAAACAAGGATACCAGCTGGGATAATTGTTGTGTAAGGGTAGGCTAGGAAACTAGGATACTAGGAACTCTTGTACACAAAATTATCATAGTGGAATTGTCCATTGGATTGATTATCCAATTTGGACGTCGTGATTTTTTACCCAATTGGGTTTTTCAAGTTAAAATTGATTGTCTTCTTTATCTCTTATCTCCATATTATTGCTTTGAGTTTGGTTTTAAATTGTGAATTATTTTATAAAACTCAATTCACCCTCCCTCTTGAGTTTATTTGGGACCAACATCTTAGACAACCTGGAAAAAAGAGGAGGTTGTAGGGTGAATGATGGGTCAAAGAATGGTGGGAAAATGCGAAGTAACCACGGGGAAATGATAAAAAAAAAACTAGAGGGCCGGGGGTAATGTTTGTGATGCAGTGTTGAAAAGAGGTAGCAGAAGAGAAACAATGGAAAAAAAGATTGTGGAGGTGGGCGGGGAATAGGTAGGAACACGAGTGTGGGAATGAATGTAGTAGGAACGAGGGGAAGGGTGGACATACAAGTAGGAGTAAAATCAGGTTGGTATTGTGGTGCAACAAAAGCTAAAGAGGTTGTGGTGAGGGAAAAAGATGTGGTAGGTTAATAGGAGGATGAGGCGTTGAATTAGTCCATGTGGGTCATGAGGTTTGTGAAGGGCACAGTGTACCATGCATCGAAGAATTGAAGAACCATGTGGTGAGAATCTTGGATTAATTCCTAGGTATTCTCAAGTTGAGTTTGCATAATGGACGGATTCTAAGGTGAAGTAGTAATATTTTAGGGACACCAGTGAAGTAATCATTTCAGCCATAGGATATATTATTAAAATAATAGACTGTGTTGATTTGTCACCGTTACCGGGTGAGTCTTTTCTTTTGAAAATGTATTTTTGAATTTATTTTTACAATGATATGCCACGGGTTCTGTTTTTGGAAAAACATGTGATGTTCCGTCCTCCTGCAGTGGTCTTACATAATGATGATAGTATTGTAATTCAATAAAATACATGGTGAAAAGGAATAAATGATTTCAATCTTAATCGTGAAATTGTAAACTGCATGAATAGTTTTACATTTCACCTTGTCCTAAACCTTTTGAAAATTTAATTTTAAAAGGGCAATTCAAACAATTAGAAATTACTATTTCAAAAATAAATTAATTGGGACATATTTATACACAATCTTAAAATAATATATGATCGTAAGACAATTGGATAAGTGAAAATATAACATTGATGTAAATTGTAAAAAGGGTGAAACATGAATAATTACGAAGTAAGTTTAAATGTTCTCAACGAACACTTGTAATAACTTTTATACAATAATATTTATGATAAAATAAAAATTGTATAAAAAAGAGATTCATACCATAGTTTTAATAACCGACCCGGTAACTGATCCGATCATTGTAATGGGTCATTGGGTCAGTGGTCGAAATGATGAGTCACTAATTGATTCGCATGATCCTGTTTGTAATAAAAAATACAAATTTTATACCTATCTTAAAATCTTTATTCTAGTGCATTGAAATTCAAAAGGCTTAATGGGTCAACGAGTCTTCGGGTCACCGCTTCGACCACAAATTTGTTTGGGTCAATCCGGGTCAAAAGCTTAATCGATCGAACTTATGATTCGATCCAGTCCAACCACTGGGTCACGCTTCGACCGGTCAGACTAATCGGGTCGGTCAGGATTTTAAAACCCATTTCGAACTACCTTACTATAATTAATTTGACATATGCAACCCCTTTAAAAGGAAAATAACAATTTATATATATATATATATATATATATATATATATATATATAATAGTATATTCGTTTCACAAACTCCAATTACAAGGTCATTTTCCTTAATTACAAGTAATTAGAAACTATAATTCATAGCCATACTTGATACAAACGTGTAACTTATGAAAAAAATGAATGTACTCTTGTTACTCAAATAATATTATGCATATAGTTATATATAATTACTGACCCACCAATTAGATACGCTTACACTATCAGTAATATGAGCTATATCGCTAAGCAGGGTCGGTCCGCCATATATTTGAAAGAACAAATCATATATGGTAAGGGTGGTGCGATGGTCATCAGTCTTAGTCACTTGTTGTGTATTTCCTTAATTTGAAAATTACAATAATATTCCATGAACCAAGTGACATTCAAACTTGTTTTGGTTAATGTGATCTTATTCAAAATTACATATATGGTAAGATTTGATTATATATTATCTTCATATATCATACAAATAAGATATAATTCAAGTAAGATATGTCCTTATATTATACTATAATAAGCTGATAATAGATATAGTAACAATGGTCAATAGGTCTATTGGATTAGACCTAATTGATCCATTAGTCCGAGTCCAATCTATATCTATTTAAAAAACCTTTACGTTTAGGCCCATCAAAATACAAATTTACCCTTATTTGATATTTTGACAGCTGTCCTCACTTACTTGGCAAAATGGGTATTTTGAAAAAATTGTGTTGTCTCACTTTTGAGGCTACCTATGAAAGAATGAGAAAGGCATTGAATTTCAAAAATTTTAAACTTCTAAAAGCTTCCTTACTAAGTGACAAGACAACAAACAGTAAATTAAAAAAAAAAGAATTTGATTTTATAAAATTATAAGAGATAAAGAATTTGATTTTGGTTGCAATCAAATTTGATTTTATAAAATATTTTTAGTTATAATAGAAATAAGCATTAAAATTTATTTATAAAAAATAATTTTTGTTACAAGAAATTTTTAAATTACTTACCCACTATATCATAATATAAATTAGTTTTAATCAACATTTAAAAATTTTAAAAACTAACTTTTCATTGAGACTAATTTTTTTTAATAAAATTACTTATCCTTTTAATAACTATGAATTAAATTCTTCTTCTTACAATTGAGACATATAATCAATAACGAACGTAGTATAAACTATAAGTATGTTTTTTTGGAATGGAGAAACTATAAAATATTCATTAAATTTCATGATCTAACATAAAATTAAAGTTTAAATTTAGAATTAAATTTTGAAATCACGCACTCTACACAAAATAACGTACGTTTGCATGCACCACGGTTACTAATCAAGCAAACTTTTTTATTTGGATTACTACAAATTAGTATGAAATATATATTAATGTTTTCAATGACTAATCTCTAAAAGAATTTAATTGATCATGTATAATAAGATTTTTTTTATCATAATTATTTTTTATCTACAAACTTTTAGTCTAAGACTTTACTTAAATTATTCAAACTTAATTTGATTCTTACTGTATACGATTTCTCTTTCTACTTACCCGTGACCAGACCTTGCACACTCCACTGTGACATGTACATGCTGTCTTTTTTATTAATTTTTTCCCGGTCATCAACCTTTTATTATCGGTCATTTTGTTTTCTCACCTGTGAAGGCTTGCGTGTTGGACTTCACGATAGAATTCACCTGCATAATGTTAATCTTGTCAATGATGACTTATATGGTGAAGTCTAACATGAAGTTATCATTTTTGAGGTACAACAGTGAAGCAATAATTTTGATCACAGGATATATTATTAAAATAATTAATAGTCTAAATTTGTCACCGGTTACCAGTTTTACAATCTCCTCTCTGGTCTCTCCTCTCCACGACGCTTTCCTCTCCGGTCTCAACCTCATTGCAACTCCCACCACCACCACGCCAAACCTCCTCACCGTTGCGATGCCATTGTTATGTCTCCGACTTCTCCTCCTTGGTAAAGCGTGCTAACCTCACCAAACCCCCTCTCCCCGTCACCATAGCGAGATCGACACTATTCTCCTTCGACTGGGAGAACATTGAGGAAACCTCACGTGAGTGAGGTCTAATGCGAGGATGCGGTTGCAATCGGCGATAGACTCTGCGATTCGCCCGACGAAACTGTTGCAATCCTCATGTGCGGTTGCAATCCTCGAGCCACGACATCGCAAGCTAAATCACGTTCTTGGTGTGATCTGCAATGACCTTGATGGTGCATCCCGTGGTGAAGGATGGCAGCAGCACGATCTAGAAGAATGGGAAGAAGGAAGAACAAAGAAGAAGTTGAGATTGGCATCAAGGCCTGCGAGTGCGGTAGCACAACGGCGGAGGAGGAATTTGATGTGACCGAGGAGTTGGGCCACGCTTTCGGAGTCCACGAGAAGGGGAGAGGCCGGACTTGGTGGAGTTCAAGAGCTTGACCGGGGAGGAGTGATTGGAGACAATGGTGAAGGCGGGTGAAGGTCATTGACATGGTGGTAGGTGGTGCCGGCGTGGTGGTGGGTGGTGCAAGAGAGAGAAAACAACATAAAAATAATTTTTTTTATTTTTTATTTTTTCTTCTGATAACAAACATGTTATTGCAGGTAATTTTGCTCCCTCATCGGTGAAGGAGTAAATTTTGGACTTCACTTTAGAATTCACTGTATGACGACATTTATATCTTTGGTGTAATGCCCCGTATGCATCCAGTTCGTTAACATTCATTTATGCTCATTAATGCAGCAATTAACAAAGATAATTGGTTCGGAAGCGGTAAACAAAAATGACGTTATCACACATCACTATCAACACCCACTGAACATTATATATGGTGAATTCTCAATATGTACAATGTCTATACAAAACTGTGCATAATCCCCTCAGGGTACAAAACATCAGGCATAATCAAAATATTGAGCTAACAAGCTCTCAAAATCTATGCCTAAGGTTCACACAGAACCTATCCCTACATGGGCCTTTTGCCCTGGGATCCACCATCTGCTCCCTGAGCATCACCTGCAAAAACATAATCCCAAATAGGGGTGAGATAACAATCTCAGTAAACTTAGGGTCCTTGGAGGTCTTTCCTCCCCCCTGGTTCACTTTCATGGCATATAATATTAAAATCTGTATCACATCATCTAGCCATCATGACTCTCAAAACATGTCACACGTATATCACAACACAGATATAGCAAATACATATAAAATATTGCCTGAGAAAGATCATCCATTGAAGGGCACATTCTCTCAGGACTCTGTGCACATTGCCTGAGGAAGATCATCCACTAAAGGGCACATTCCTTCAGGACTTTATGTCAATGCCTGAGAAAGATCATCCACTGAAGGGCACATCCTCTCAGGACTTACTCTGACACATACGACACTTCCGAGGGAAGATCATCCACTTAAGGGCACATTTCCAAAGGAAGTTCATAAACAATATATTCTACTGGCTAGAGAATCTCATCAATCACACAACATATCATCATAGTGTATATCATATACATGTCTTCAATCAAAGCAGTAACACACAATTTCAATACACATGCATCATGACATACAATAACCATCACTCCCTCGGAGTATGGTGGAACATAGTCAATGGGAAACACTCCCAAGAACCAAGAGCTTACTTGCTCTGAGTGCTACACTGGCTCTCCCGGCCTCGTGGTCACACCCACTAGTAACCTCTGTATCATGCCCTACATAAAGGCATATCAGAATCAATAACGGTTCACAACCACTAAAAAGGGAAGAAAAGTTATCATTTTCTATAACAACCCCTTTGTTACTCTATTTCAAGCTTTTAAGGGCTAGTCACCTAACAGGTGATTTACAGACCCTCAACAGGATCTATCTCAGCTTAACCAAGGCACTAGAGTCTCTCTCTAAGACTCTGCATAAGCCAATTCTATGCCCTAACCAGACCATATTTCAATGATTATCAAGTTCATCAAAATGGTTACTTCAACACTTTTTCACCGTTTATATGGTCCCCTGAACATATTTAGTAAAAGCGCCTAGGCTCATACATGTCATAATACCCTCCATTTAACCAACATTCTTCCTACTCATGCATATCTCAGAGTCAAAATCAAACTTCATCAAAAGTCATGATTCAAAGTTCAATATTCATCAGAATAACCTCCTGTGCATACTTTTCTAAAGAATCAAAGCCTAATTCCAGTCCTAACTCAAATGGGTTACTATTCACCTCAAAAGTAAATTCACAAATCGACTGGTAAAACTTGAGTTTCTTACCTCTAAACAGTCGAGGAAGGCTGGAGAATCACTTTTCCAAGCTTTAGCGTCCTTGAATCGCCTTCTTTCCTTCCCAAATCTCTGTTTTGAAGAATTCCCTAGAGAACTGAATCTCTGCGATTGATGATTTTCTCTGAGGACTGAGCTTGGAATCTAGCTCATAGAGGAGTTCTAAACAACTTTCTAATTGGGTGGGAAGTGTTTTGGTCAAGAATGAAGAAGATATGGAGCTTCTCTAGTCGTTAATGGCGGAAATGGCGGAAGGTAGGAGAGAATGAAGGTTTTCTCTCCCAAAACATTCAAATGGGCCTTTTATAGTGACCCCGCCCGCGTCCTCGCGCTAATGGCGCCATTCTGGCGCTATTCGCGCCAAATTCCCGAGTCTGGAAGTGTTCTTGGCACTAATCGCGCCACTCTAGCGCTAACCGCGTCAGATTCCAGTGAAAATTGGCCTCTGGCGCACCTCCCGCGCTACTAGCGCCGTTTCTGGGGCTATCAGCGCTAATCTAGCGCTACTAGCGCCACTCTCCACGCTAACAGCACCAATTTTTTTATTTTTTTTTTGGAAATCATGGTTATTATATTTGGCTAGCGGGTTGGGAGGGCATAGAGAAGGGTCTATCAAAGCACTAGTGGTTCATGATTACATTTATTGATGTTAGACTCACTTTGAGGTACATTAATGTGAATTTTATATATGACTGTGGATAGGGATGGCAAAACGGGTCTAGCCCGCCGGGTCGGCTCGTTTAGCCCGCAAAAAAATACGGGCTGGGTTGACAATTCTAGCTCGCTATTAAAAAATGGGGCGGCCCAGCTCGACCCACAAAACTACGGGCCATACGCGGGCTGGTGCGAGGCAGCCCAGTAGGCCAATATTATTTAAAATATTAAATATTAAGATTAAATAGATATATTTTACATATTTTGAAATAGGTATATTATTTTAATTTATGCTCTTTTGCACTCTCAGTGTATTCTAATTAACTTCTAAGTTTTAATATCAAAATTTTTATGATAATGATACTTTCAAATAGTCTTTCATTGCTAGCATATTATACTTTAGACAATTTACATCCATAAATTCCATTTACAAGTGGTGTAATTTTGTGAATTATCATATGACATCAGTTATTTAGCATTAATTTTAAATTGTTTACTTTTATTTAACTTTGTGTTTTTTTTTTAATTATCACATTTTTATTTTTTTATAATATTTTTGTATTTTTTTAAAAAATTAATTTTTTATTTTTTAAGCGGGCTGACCCGCTGGCCCGCATTAATGTGGGGTGGGCTAGCATTTCCAGCCCATTTTCCAAAAGTGGGTCAGCCCGCCCCGCCTTGCAGTTTTAGTGGACTAGGTGGGCTGACCCACTTTGCTAACCATAACTGTGGATCGTGTATCGGCATGCTGATTTCATGTTGGCAGTAAGGTGTCACTATGTGTATAATGAAAGTGGGGGAAAGTATATGTGGGTTGGTAGTGGAATTTATGAGCATATATAATTAATTCCAGGAAATTAACCACAAATAGAGTTCGTTTTGTGTATTCTACTTGGGTCTGTATATAGGTACCATCTTGTACCTGGATTCATAATTTTATACATGATCTTTTTTGTCGAAAAAAAAGGGTTCCATCTTTGAATTGGCTAGTTATTATCATAGATGGATTTTGAAGACAGAAAAGGTCCACCACAACTTCATCCGTCTCTATATTTGTTCCTAGAATTTCTTTTTAAATTCTAATATCTTAGAGACGAAAAAATCTCTATTTTGTGATATCAAAATTTATAGTCATATCACTTTTAACTATTTAAATTAAGTCAAAGTCTCATGATTTATTTGTAATATATTTTTCTTAAGAAATTAAAAAATTACCAAAGGCGGACTATAAAACTTTGTCTCAAAATATTTAGAGATGTCTAGATCTACAACGGATGAGACTCTGTCTCTAAGTCCGTTCTGAATAAATTAGAGACAGGAAAAATTGTTTTTGGGGACAGAAAATTCTTTATAAAATTTTTCTGTTGGGCAAAAAAATTAATATATTGTTTTTTTTATAAAAAATATTATGAATTTACTGTATTTTGAAAACTATTTACGCATCTATGGTTGTTAAACGCGCCTCACGAAAACGCAGCTGAACACGTTCTCCCCAGGCGCAACCTGTGCTCAGTCGCGCCCCCACCCAGGTGCGACTGTGCTCCCTGTTGCGCCTCCTCCAGGCATGATTGCGCAGTCCCTATAAATGCCCCAAATTAGGGTTTTTACCTTCAGTTTTCGACTTATACTTCTCTCTAGCTTGACGTTTTTCTTTGCTCTGACTTCTCTCTACATCTTGTTGGTCTTGGATGTTAGAATAGTTGTTGGAATATATAAATATGTCTGCAGATGCTGATTTTGTTCGTCTTGTTATATATTATAATGGTAGCAAAATTAAGGGCCGACGTGGTGTTGTTTTCGAAGGTGATAAAAGGGCAACACGTATCAAGCGCAACTCAACTATTGACGAATTGCATCAGAAAATCAGTCAAAAGTTAGTTCTCGAAGGTAATCAATCTATCACTATGGTCACTGCAAGAATATGGTGCGATGATAAATATATCAGCATGAAAGTAATAGACGATGAAAACCTAGAATTTGTAATAGGAGAATTCTTCAACCAATCAAGGAAAAATTTCTTAGAGTTGTACGTGGATAGTGCTGAACCAGAGGATGTGACTTTACCAATGAAGTCAGTTAATTTCAATTATTCTCATAATGGATCAGCATCTGTTGCTCTAGTTATTAATTTGTCTATGGAAGATGAAAATGACCCTACTTGGGTTATGGATGACGACATTGACGATGACGATGATGCAAATATCGCAATGGAAGATCGTCTTCTTGCCGAGAATGCTAGTGCTCCGGACAATGATGAGGATGATGGTCGAAGCGCAACTTAAAGGCAAGTACATTCCCCAGTGGTGGGGGAGTCTGAAATCCAACCACAAGAGGATGCAGGGGAGTCTCAATTACCACAACAATCTCAAGGTGTGTTACCAAACAATAGTGATTTACATATATGTCTGGTTTTTGTTTATTTTTTTTTTGTAATCAAAATGGGAAATTGCACATGTAGGCGAGATTAATAATACTTTTTGGGATGGAATCCCACATTACACATACATTGATTGGGATTATCCGAGGGAACAAGATTCTGGCAGTGGTTCAGGTTCAGTTGAGGGTCAATGGATATTAGGGAATAAGTTGTTTGTGAAACAGGAATTCGCAGCAAAACAGGATGTGCAAATGACAATCAAGTGGAACCTCATGAAGGAGCATTAGGAAGCTGTTGTGGTTGAAAGTACGGCGATAATAATAAGCATGAGATGTCGTGCGCATGACCAGAATTGTCCGTGGAGGGTTAGGGCAATAAAACCAACATACAGTGAAAGATGGGTGGTTACCAAATGGGGTGGCAACCACAATTGCTTAAATGATCACATTTCTCAGGACCATAAACAACTTGATCTTGATTTTATTGTTTCACTCGTACTAGGTACGTTACTGGATGACATGATAATGATGAGAATTAATGATTTTATTATTATTTTTAATGTTAACGTGACATTTTTTATTATTAGGGATGATAAAGCATGATCCATCGTGTTCAATTGGACTAGTCCAGGAGAGGATAACGTATTCCCATGGATACAAAGTTTCATATAGAAAGGCATGGTATGCAAAACAGAAAGCAATGGCAATTATCTATGGTGATTGGGAGGAATCATACGCATTTTTGCCGAGGTGGTGTGACTATATGCTTCGCTTTTCACCAGGTTTTGTTTATCATATTCAAACAAAAAATTATTATGTGGCTCGTAGAATCATTCATGGAAAACGCGTGTTTCACCGCATTTTTTGGACCTTCAGACAATGTTGCGAGGCTTTCAATTTTTGTAAGCTGGTTATTCAAAATGATGGCACTCATTTATATGGCAAGTACAAAGGAAAATTGTTGATTGCCATAGCTCAGGATGGAAATAATGAATGTTTGCCACTTGCATTTGCTATTGTTGAGGGTGAGACATTGGAAGCTTGGGAATACTTTCTGGATAACATTCGCTTGCATGTTACACAAAAGACAAATATTTGTCTTATTTCTGATCGGCACCGAAACATATTATCTGCGGTTGAGAGGCACCGTGAGTGGCAACCACCGCATGCTTATCATGTATTTTGCCTTCGTCATATTGCAAGTAATTTTAATCGAAAGTTCAGAAATGAAAATTTGAAGAGAGCGGTTATGAATTTAGGTATGGTTAAAAACTTCATGTATTAATTTTGCATGTAGTTGTAAATTTTAACGTTATTTAATTTGTGTGCAGGTTATACTCATTCTATTGTTGATTTTGAGATAGCTTTCGCATGTTTTCGTGATGTGAGTCCTGAGGTTGCAAACTGGATTGATAACATCCCCAAGGAAAAGTAGACACGTGCATATGATGTTGAGGGACGAAGGTATGGGCATATGACAACAAATTTGGCCAAGTCAATAAACAGGGTTTTAAAAGGTGCAAGAAACATGCCAATCACTGCGTTGGTTAAACACACATATAGCAGATTGGTTGAATATTTTGTTTGCAGGGGGCAATCGTCTCTTAATGAATTGCAAGGTAATTATCCTTATTGCAAAAATGTGGTTGCCATGTTGCAGGCCAATGAGACCAATGCTATTGCTCATTATGTCCGTACATATAATGTTGAACAATCTGTATTTGAGGTTGACGATGGTTATGACAAATCGTATTCGGTAAACATCCCTGAGCGGTTCTGTCAGTGTGGAAAATTTAAGGCGTTCAAGTATCCTTGTAGTCATGCCGCAGCAGCCGCTTTACATGTTCGTCAGGCACCGGCACAATATGTGGATGACGTATTCCTTATAACAAACCTGGTACAAGCTTACTCATTTCCATGGCAGCCAATTGGTAATGAGAAAGCAATTCCACCTAGTGCAGATCCAGAGCTCATACCTGACAGGTCTATGTTGCGTGCAAAAGGTCGTCCAAAGTCAACTAGAATACGCAATGAGATGGATGAAGTTGAAGTTAGTCAAAGTCGTATTAGGTGTGATATATGCAGATTACCTGATCATAACCGTCGAAGTTGTCCTAGTCGTCCATCTACCTCATGATTTCTTGATGTTGTTGTCAATGTTTTCTTTATGTTGTTATATTTTGTAATGAGGATTATGAGTCGTTTCATTGCTCAAACAGTAGTAGAACGTGGGGAATATGAAAGGAATTGGGCAATTAAATAGAGTGAATCATATGTAACTAAAGGTGGCTATTAATTGCTTTGGACAATGTGCGCACCAACTTCTATGCGTGAATGCGTTTTAAGGCTAGCATGACTGTGTTTGGGGAGTTACAATATCAACTTAATTACTAGTATTAGGATATATCAAAGGTGGTTGTGCTCAATCTCAACTGTTGGATTAAGCACAAAATTAACTCATTTTGTTTCACTTCTTTTTTTCTTTTTTTCTGAATTTGAATTTTCCACCTTCTTCTGGTTATGCAGACCCACCGGTAATTACAGAAAATATAATTTAATTCTTCATTTTATCTAAATAGTCAATATGAGATAACGTAACGACGTCCATCACAAAAATTAAGCACAAAAAAGTCCATAATATCATACCTAAGGCGAAACATAGTCCATAATAATAAAAAAATTCAAATAAGAAAGTCTACGACTCCGAAGGCCACTGACGTTGACGGGCCTGACGATCAGGCAATCTACGTCTACCACGTCCACGATGAAACTGTGGAGCAGGACTCTGGGACTGTGGAGCAGGAGTTCGTGCTGAAGATGGCACATACTCCTGTGGTAGAATGGCCTCGACCGACGAGTGCGGATGATAGCCTGAATGCCGAGGTGGTGAAAAATCTATCTGGCTATACAATTCCTCAACACCTATGTCATCCCACGTCTGAGGTCCCTGACTACTCGTCCCCGCCTGAAATCCATGACTACTGCTTCCCGGAAGATCCCAGACTGTCGTGGGTGCTGGACTATGCTGATACGCCATTTGGGTCTGGGTGTCCCAAGATGGCCAATTTGGCTGATGTTGTGTATGTGCCTCCGGCTGGGTAGGTTCGTAAAATATCGTCTGAACACCGTACTCACGACCTATGGAGGGTGTTCTAAACATACCTCTAACATCCGGGTTGGTGGTTGAATAGGCTCAGGAAATGGTGGAATAGGTCGGTGACGACGTCCTAACCCTCGACCCTCTTTCGCACGACGTCCCACGTCGACACACAACTGTGGGTTCCCCGGAAGCTGGCTCAGGGGTGCCTCTGGACCTGGCCCATCCACCCAAGTGGTCTCTCTGAAAACATATATCAGACGACCTATTTCGTCGTGTACATATCCCAAACTGTGGTGAGAAAATTGCTCAGACGTGGTCACGAAATACAAATTCTCCAGACCATCCACCTGTAAGTGACAACATATATACATCAAGAAAAATATATGATAATAGTAAATAAATTATTTCCAGTAAATTACTTACACAACGTCCTATTTTGGCAGCCCGCTTTGTGACATAACGCTTACCGGACAGTCTATACCAAGCCATGTACTCATGGTTGGGTGACATAAGACCATGTATTTCAGGAGGCACTTCAACATGATCAGCTCACCTATTCCATCTGTGTATAAATTTCCTTAGTTTGCGAGGCCAATTTTCTTGGGGTTTACCCCGAAGGGTATAATCGTGCACTCCTTTCAATTTGCCAGGGCTGTGAGGTATCGGTTGATCCCGCCCAAATTGCCTCATGCATCTATCAGGCTGGGAATACTCAGCAATGTGAAAACAAATAATAGGTGTCCTAGCCATCCACAAATACTTTGTCTCAGCAGATGCACCCAAGAATTTGTAATCTCCATAAGGTTGCCAGACCACCTAAAAGATTAAAACATAAATTAACTCAACAGCATATTGACGATAGTTTAAATATATGAAATTTGATTCAAATAACATACCTTATCTCTGCATAAGGTATCTAGTCTATCTCAATACCAACTTAGTGAATTAATTCTAAACCAACCTACACCATTAAACCTAGTTTCCAGATTGAACTTTCAAATGTTAATCGCAGTACACATTAAAAATTGTGATTTAGGTAATACAAAATAAACATACTTGTGTCTGAAGTGTCTATCCACCTCATGCGAATCAGGCAAAGGGGGAGCGATGAGTGGAAATCTGAGTCACGCTCAAATCTGCAGCAAAATAATGTAACCACCAATGTCTTTTCTATCCGGGTCTATACACTCGCACAACTGTCTAAACAAGTTTGCTAGAATTGCAGACCCCAACTATATGAACCAATGTCAGCAAAATCACCACCAAGTAAGGTGATATAGCGACATCCTACTACGCTCCCCCCGATCTGTCGCATAGGATCCAAGATCCTAACATCCGTGCAATGTGAGCCTTCATGAAGTATATCACATTCTGAGGATGACCAGCAACTGCATCCCATGTTGGATATACTCTGTCAAAATATGAGAGCTTCAAATTGCCGGAGGATAACTCAGTGGCCGCATCAGGCCCGTTACCAAGAACCTCATTACAAACTTTTGCCCAATCCATGCAAGTCTGCTCGGTAACAACTTGTCCATCAATAGGCAATCCTAATATACCTGCGACATCTTCCAAGGTAATTGTCATCTCACCCTGCGGCATATGGAAGGTGTGTGTTTCTGGCCCCCACCGCTCAACGATAGCGCTGATAAGGCTAACATCAATCTGAAGAATATAGGTCACTTATAAATTTATAAGTTCAAAATACGCTAATTTCAACATATGACGCATAACAATATTGTAAGTGCTTACTTGCATATATTGCATGCGAGCGACGTGTAAGAACCCAGCCTGAGTCAAATACTGTGCGACTAGGTCTGGAATATCGTCGGGTTGGGGTCCACCACTCGGTCGACCTCCGTGGCAAATCTTTAGCTCTCTTCGTGTTTCATCGTTCCAAACAGCCTGTGAAATATGCGTGCGTTGTCTGCGCCTCCTAAGTGTATCCCATCTATATGCTCCGAGAAGAACATTTGTTGTGGGATCGGTAGGCTCAGGCTCATGGTCAGGTCCAGAACGATGTGACTCAGATGATGATGACTCAGCCATAATAATATTCTAAGCCAATAATTTGAAACAAATTACTAACTATATCGCTAGAAAACTCAGGACCATATTATCATGAGTTATTTTAAATCTAAAATAGAAATAATTTTCAAGAATAATGTAGGTCACTAACTACTAATAATCTAACCCAATAATTTGCTCAACAGATAACTAACTATCTCGCTAGAATTTAATAATCATATTATCATAATTTTTTAAAAATTTGAAATAGAAATAAATTTCAAGAACAACGTAGGTCACTAACTAATAATAATCTAAGTCAAAAATTTCCTCAACAAATAACTAACTATATCGCTACAATTTAATAATCATATTGTCATAATTTTTTAAAAATTTGAAATACAACTAATTTTCAAAAATAACCTAGGTCACTAACTAATAATAATCTAAGCCAAAAATTTCCTCAATAAATAACTAACTATATCGCTACAATTTAATAATCATATTGTCATAATTTTTTAAAAATTTGAAATACAACTAATTTTCAAAAATAACCTAGGTCACTAACTAATAATAATCTAAGACAATAATTTCCTCAATAGATAACTAACTATCTCGCTACAATTTAATAATCATATTATCATAATTTTTTTAAAATTTGAAATACAACTAATTTTCAAAAATAACCTAGGTCACTAACAAATAATATTCTAAGCCAAAAATTTCCTCAACAGATAACTAACTATATCGCTAATTTAATAATCATATTATCATGATATTATATTCATAATATTCTAATCATATTATTTTAAATTTGAAATACAACTAATTTTCAAAAATAACCTAGGTCTAATATTCTAAGCGAATAATTTAAAACAAATTACTAACTATGTCGCTAGAATTTAATTTAATAATCATATTATCATAATTTATTTAATTTGATCATGCAAACAATTTTCATGAATTCATTAGATATATCTTAGGTAGCTATGTCCTTAATCATAACCTACGTCACTAACTAATTATTTTTTAAGCTAACAAAAATTTTACAACTAACTAACTTAGGTACGTATGTCCTTAATCATAACCTAGGTCACCAACTAATAATATTCTAAGCCAACAAATATGTTACAACTAACTAACTTAAGTACGTATGTCCTTAATCATAACCTAGGTCACGTAACTATTTATAATAAAAGTCACTAGCAATTTCATATATCAATAACAATTTTTAAAGACAATAATATAATACATTTTTCATGTTATATAAAAAACAAATATTCGAGCACTTACTTGATTGACAGAGTTTCATTGCGCAAAGCCTCAAATTACCACAGAAAGCTAGAGAGAAGTCAAAGCAAAATTTTAGAGAGAGGGTAAAAGTTAAAAAGTGAAACAAAATAGTGAATTTAGGGTATTTATAGCATGTGAAACGGAGTGCGCAGTCACACCTGGGGGAGGTGCAACAGGGAGCACAGTCGCGCCTGGGTGAGGCGCGACTGGTCACGCTTGGTGGGGGCGCGACTGAGCATGGGTTGCGCCTGGGGAGAACGTGTTCAGTTGTGTTTTTGTGAGGCGCGTTTAACAACCATAGATGCGTAAATAGTTTTCAAAATACAGTAAATTCATAATTTTTTTTAAAAAAAACAATATATTAATTTTTTTTCCTTTCGTTATTGAAACTCTTATCACTAGATCAACTTTATTGGCTATTTGAATATTTTTGAACTAAACAAATTGAGAAATGAAAAGAATTATTTAATTAAAGTTGAAAATTTAAAATGTAATTTTTTTGTTATACAATAACACGTATTATGAAGTTTGAACTTAAAATCTCATGCAAATTATAAACAAAATTTTTCACCATTAGATCAACTCTAATATTTTAAATATTTAATTGATTGATAGTCTAATTAACAAATATTTTGTATTCTATTTGTAAATTATTTTATCAAAACACATTTATACTATTGAATCATTTTTTTGTAACGATTAACTTAATGACTGTGCATTTTTATTTTAGTGTCATATTTTGAGTAAGATACTATTACATTATAAATTTCAGAGTAAAAATATGAGACAATACCTTATCAAAAATATGATACTCAAACAAATTAAAATGCATAACCATTAAGCTAATTCTTACAAAAAAATAGACTCAACTTGATTTTGTCACTACCTAATGTTGTTATAATAGAAATTTTATAGTAACAGACAAATTATTATTATTAATCAATATTATGCTTATTCTTATATTTGTTCTAATTTAAGTTTGTTTTACTATTTTTTTAAAGTGTTTATTGTGATATTATGTTTGCATTGACTAAAAAAAGGGAGAAATATGAAGATTAAATTATATTTTGGATAAATAGTCATTTTCTTATCTAAATGTGTAGAATATAAACAAATTTATTCTTAAATGTATTTCATAAACTCTTTCATTAACGATAATAGATAGAAATTAACATATTCATGAATTTATCCAACTTTTTTCACTTTTTAAGATTAAAATTTAAATTTTTATCTTTCAAAAATAAATTTGTAAGCACTTTGTATATTTAAGAACAAAAATAACTATTTATCCTTAAACTTATTTATTGAAACAAATACTTATTTTAATGAAATTATGAATCCTATTCAGCTATCTATTAGTCACACGAACAAATGGGATACATTACTGATCTATTTTATATCACCTGTCCCGAAGGAGAAAAAGTCGTCGCCTAGAAATAGAATATAGGGGAATGTTTTTTATGCAGTTTTATTTATTTATTTATTTATTTAAAATACTGAGATTTGATGGACAGAATCCAAATTAACAAAGAGTAATTTTATTTGCACTATGTTTAGCACAATAATTCAACGTACAAGACAGAGATGTAGAATGACATGGATGATACGATAAAGTGGGGCAAAGAAAAGAATTAGTCTAAAAAAATTGAATAAAATTAGGAAAGCGAATTTGGTCGTTGTGTGGAGACCGAGAGTACATGAATTGGCCTGGCTATATATGTTACAAAAATTAAGAAATAATTGAATATAATTAAAAAGAAAAGAAACTAAAAAAATAATATTTCTGATCAGCTAGACATATATAGGATAATAATCGTTAAACTAACATAATAATAAAGTATAAACATTAAGCAAGGAACTTAGCTATGAAAATTAAGACTTAGAACTGCAACTACCGAATAAACATATAACCACCTAATTAATAACACAGTACTTCACAAACAAATAGTCTCAAACAGAAAGAAAGCACCGTGGAAAACTAAAGTTACATAAATATTAATAAAGGCTTAAATATATTTGTGGGTGTTGATAAATTAGTAAATTTTATTTTGTGTTCCTAATTAAAATTTTCTTAACATTGAAGTTTTAATTAAATAATTTTTATTTTTATTTTTGATCATTGATATTATTTTGGTCCTTCTAAGTTAATATATCCTCTCTTTTTTCAGTTTAGTACTTATAATATTTTGTTCATAGTAACTAATAACAAATATAGGTTAGATATTTTAGAAACAAAAATAATAAATAAATAAATAAATAATATATATATATATATATATATATATATATATATATATATATATATTAGAAGGATTAAAACAAAATAACAAGGATCAAAATTAATTTTTTTATTATAATACTTAAAATAAAATTTATTAATTTATGATGGAACTTAAACTTTCATATTTAAGCTATTAATAAATATTATGTTTTGTACTGGGTTGGATACCCTCTTTTACCACCTTTTTATAATATTGTCGTTCTTTGCTGATAAAAAAAATTCAGATCAAAATGTTCTCGTGAAAAAAAAGTTATTGAGTGTTGATTACCATTGTCATTATTACAATAATCTAAAAATACAATTAAAAAAAATAAATGAACAAGTAACTATGTTTCAAAATAGTAGAGTAATTTATTGAAACAAATAAATTATTACTGTCAACAAAACCATAATTGCTAGTGTGAATGTTTAGAATTTTTTGGCAAGATATAACTTCTTTATTTGTAAGTGAACATTTGAATTTTAGACAAAAAATTATCTTAATAAAAAATAAAATAAAATAGGATTCAGTTTAATTCGATTTAAATATATAATCAAATCCAAATAAAATTAAATCAATTTTTTTATTTGATTTATTTGATTTGACATTTTGTATTTTTTAAAAAAAATTATTATCATAATTTAAAATATATCAAATAAAATTGCATGATTATTATACTATATTATTTTAAAATAAAATAAATTTTTTTATTAAATTTGTTTAACATATTTTAGTTAAAAATTATTATTTTTGTAATATAATGTACTCAGTTGACTAGGTTACCTCGTCGAACAAATTTGAGCAACCTGTTTGGTTCAAGATTCTCACTAATGTTTCATAGCAAAAATCTATGTCTAATAAAATATTATTTCTTCATAAACCAAACGGTCGCCAAAATTTGAAAATCATTATTTGAATGCATTAAACAATTATAGGTGTACTCCACTACTCCTTAACGTACAATGAAATATTCTCAATGTCTGGTATCAATAACCATGCTGTACAGAATTCCAAAATAAACCATGCTGTACAATCATTTTTTTTTTCATTTACTTTTTGGGTAACAACTATTATCTTTTTGGTTACTGTTATCTTGAAGAAATTGTTACTTACTAAATACTTAGATAACACCTTTGATTATTACAGATAAGAAAATATTGCCTACTGTAAAAAGACAATACTTTTGTCTATTTTTCCCTTTATCTCAGGTTGGAGTTTTTTTTTTTTTTTTTTCTGAGGGAGCGGTTTGGAGTTGTTAGCTTAGTAAAACATGTCTATTGTATTCCATTAAGATAAAAAATAACTATTTTTTTCTTGTTTATTTTTTTTAACACAACTATTCTCTTTTTTGTCAGTACTGTTATCCTGACAAAATTGTGACTTAGTAAATACTCAAGTAACACCTTTGATTATTACAGATAAAAAACATATATGGCCTATTATAGTTAAAAAGATAATATCGTTTTTGTTTATTTTTTCCTTCATCGCAGTTTAGATATGTTAGCTAAATAAAAAAAATGTGTATTATCCGGAGCACGTGGGCAAGTGCAAATTCTTTTGTGTAGATATATTCTCTATGCCAATAAATTTACTTATTATCATTAACTTCATCACTAATTAGTTGACCAGGTAATGTACGCATATTAAATCATGTTCTAATAATAACCTGTTTTCAGAGTATATTTAATATATTCTTAAATTGAAATTTTCAAAAATCACTGTGGAGTGATAGGTATATGAATAAATTTTTGTGAATTATGTTTGGATATTGACCAGCACTAATTTAAAAAAAAAATTCAAGAATGACATAGGTCTCGATGTAAATAAAATTAACTTGACTTTTTTTGTTTTTTTTTTCCACATCTTGCAAACTTACCTACATTTATGAACAATCCACTGGTACACGTTACTCTAAAAGAGACATGTATATGCCTCACTTGACTTTTTCTTCATGCATGTTCCACTATTTTCCATTGAAAATCAAATCAAATCAAATAGTAATACATTTATCAATCGGCCCACTGGTACACGTTATTCTAATTCTCTAACATACACATGCTTAGACTTGTTTTCCCTAAAAAAATTCTTTATATGGTGAAAAAAAGATTCATATTACAATTACTTGTCCTATATAGGACCATACATATCATAACAGTTTACCAACTCATTCAGTTAATATTTAAACCCAAAGTTGACACACTACTAGGTTCTTATTTATTCAGTTGCTTGTGGCATGCATTAAGGTTTCCATTGATTCAATTATCAATGCTTCAGATCGGCCTTGAATTGTAGGGAAAATAAGGAATACACTAGAGTCCCTAATCCCTATATATAGAAGCAAAAGTAATTAGACACTCGATCACAAAGTTCCTATCCTAAGTCACAATATACATAAAGTTGTCATTGGTTTCAAGTTATCAAAACATGAAGGTGAGATGATCTCGTATCGAAGATACAATTTATTTATTGCATGGCACACATTGATTAATTATTCGCTTTTTGAGTATTGTAATTGTACCTCAGATCATGGAACAATATATATAATATTATTATAACAAAATTATCTATTTGTGCAGCAAAAGATAGTCCTTCAAATGCAACTGGACAGTGACAAAAGCAGAACCAAGGCCCTCAAGATTGCTGCTCAAGAAATAGGTGCACGACAAACACACGCCACACACTACACGTCTACACACATATAGTACTATATATATATATGGTTCTTGTTAATTAGTTTGTGATGATCTATGAAATTAATTAACATATACATCCATGCATCCATGCAGGTGTGAGCTCAGTGGCATTGGAAGGGGATAATAAAGACAAATTGGTGGTGACTGGAGATGTGGATGCAGTGTGCTTGGGTCGGGTTTTGAGGAAGAAGTTTCGGTGTGTCACCCTTGTAAGTGTGGAAGAAGTGAAGAAAAAGGAAGAAAAAAAATGCATAAATGAAGACAACAAAGTGTGTTGTTATTATCCACCGTTCTGTGCTCCTCCACCTTGTGGTCCTTCTCCCTATTGCTACAAAGTTGTCTATGATTCATGTGACAATAATTGCTCCATTATGTGAGGATTACACACCATGAAGATCAAAGTGATCAAAGAGTACTATTTCAAATTTGCAACCATATATGGTTATGCATGTATTTAATTAGTTCTATTATCCAATGAGATTTTCTCATTCCCTCTCTTTCAATGAAATCACATGGAACTCATTACTTATTTTTCTATTAAAATTTAGAAGTTGCTTATTTGATTTCCTTTTTCAACTTCGGTTCTCAATTCATAAACAATAAACCAAACTAGGAATTAATTAATCACAAGAATATATAGTTGCGTACGCTTTAGTTTCCTTCCATCAATTGTATTAATTCTATTCTTAAATTCCACTTAGGTGTTGCTTGGTGCATAGAATTGGACTTCAAATTTTGAAATGGAAATGAAACCTTGGAATTCTAATTAATTTATTTGTTTTGTATTTTAGAATTGAAACTCAAATCAAGTCTAAGTCCATGGAAAAATAGATTTTTTTGGTACGTTTGTATTTTTTTGGGTACATCCATGGAAAAAATAGTTTAAATAAATTTGGTACTTTAATTAAAGACACAGAATTTTAAAATCTGGTTTTTTTTCATTGTCATGATTTCTGAATAATTAATACTTTAATTCTCGAGTTGAGCGAATAAATAGACGCAAACATAACGATTTCCTTAGTTGTAAGTTACTAAGCTTCTCCGAAAGATGCTTACAGTGAAATTTGATTCATTCTATAAAGGGGAAATTGTTGGAAAAGAGGGTAAAAGAATAAAATTTATAAAGGGAAGTTGTCAATAAAAGGTTGTAGGAAAGCAGTATATCATGTTAATGCTAATGATTTCCTAGTCTCTAATGCTTATTGCCAATAAATTAATTAAAGAAGTCAGTTGTCTTAATTGGGGAATATAATAAAGGATTGAGGTATATACCAGTGAATCAGAACATAATTGTCAACATGAGATATGTATCTTTTACTAAGGGCATAGGATGATATTGATTTCACTTTACTATGTACGTTAATTACTTATTAGTCATACATGCATAAACACTACAAAAAATGCGCTTATTACCGACGGCCTCTTTCCCACCACCGCGATTTCGTCTGAAACTTCCCCATTTCCGACGGCCTTTTCCCACGGCATCAAAACGTCTGAATCCTTCCTCATTTCCGACGGCCTCTTCCCATGGGTTTGGGCCCGTCGGAATTCTTCATTTATCACAAAACACAATGAGCAAAAAACCCTAGCCTCCAAATTAAGTCACGAAACACGCCTTCTCCTTCTCTGCCGTCAACGAAGTGAAGCTTCCTCAACTCTGCGACTTCCTCCGTCACGGGCACAGGTGATTATTGTTTTCGTTCTCCTCTTCTTTGATTTGCTTGGAAGGTGATTTCCATTGGAGATATTTTGAGGGTCTTTGGTTTCCTTTCTTCGTATCCGTGCTCTTCTGAAAAGGGGTTTCGAGTTTCAATTAACAATGTGCTTTCTGTTAACCCAATGTGATTTGTTGAGTGTGTATGTTGTTCGTTTGTTTCCAATTTGAGGTTTTTCTCTGTTTTGGCATATCAGCCACCTGGGTTGCCTTATACTTACTTTCTCCCATATGCCTGTGATTGTTTTCGAAACAGTAGGTAGCTACATTGATTGGGATCATCATGTTGTGTTCCACAAATTGCTTCTGTGTTAATTGCCTTATAAATTCTTTCAGCTTTTGTGTTCCAGAAATTGCTAACGAAGGTCATTGTCTTAATTTGGGGACACACAGGCGCATGCACTGCCACCTCCCATCACCCAAAATCATCCTTTCAGTTCCTACTGCTAGTAAAGAGGTTATACAATCAGTGGATTCCTTGCCAATCTAGGTATGGGGTGTGTGAGATAGCTGACGATGTGTAGGAAATTTTTATGTTAATGCAAGTCAGATTGTATATAAGACTCTTGTTAGATGTTGCATGTGTATTTGAATACTGCATAAGACTCTTCTTAGATGTATATAATGAGTGTTGCTTCCTCATAATCAGCTCCATATCTGTTCTTTAGACAGTTTGCTTCTGTTTCTTTATGGAAATTCTTATTTAGAAAATCTGCTCAACAATGGGTGTGTCATCCCTAGGTCCCTAGACCAGTTTATGTTGATTAGCTTTCGCGGCTTTGTTTAGGAGGCAACATTTCTATGCCAATGTGCAAGTATAACCTGCTACACCTTGGTGCATTTGTTTTGATCCTAACTATCATATTTGAAGGAGGCCTTTGCAAAACATTTTTGATTTCGGAAAAATATTAGGCATTTCAAGTTTGGGGGCCATCTGTCAATGATTGGGCAGCTTTGCTCGATTGGTTTTTTTTGTGTTTTTCCCTATGTTAATTAGGGCTCCTTATCCTCCCATTTCCTTGTAAACGTGGTTCTCTTCAAATGAATTTCTTCTTTTATCCAAAGAGTAAAAACATCTTAAGGTAACTATTTGCACATAATTTATTAAGCTTTAACAAACCTGTGACATAAAACGGGGAAGCATAATCCTGAGTATTTGTTCAAGGACTTGAGTCCCAGCTGATTCAATTGCTTGCTTTGGTATTGCTTGGAAAGGAAAAGGAATTTCAATGCTTACTTGGATTCCACATAGCAATCCGATGACACTTTTAATTGGAATCCCACAATTATAGAATCACAAGAAAATGAAATAGAAAAAGTACTACCTCAATTATAGTGTCCGATGTGAGTTGCTGCATCAATGACTTGTTAGCATTGGTATCACATGATAGCAAGACAGAAACAGTGAAAGAGAATGATAGGTAAGTATAGGAAGACAGAAACACTGAAATGGAATGATAGCCAAATAAGATCCCTTTTGTGACTTAACATCGTAGGTAGTGGACCCCTTTATTTTGCTTTCCAAATTTAACAGTCACATGATTGATTCATTGCTCAAATTCCAACCAACATGGCTAAAAGCTTCTTAGGTTTGCCCTTAATTATTTTTGTTTGTTCTGTATTTTATAGTTTTTTCTATACCTCATTTCAACACCATTGTAACTATTGATGGTTATTAAAAATAGGTGAAATTTTTCAGCAATTCTTGCACCTAAGTTATATATACAAATTAAATTCAATATTTTTGGGGTTATAGATCTACATATACAAAGCGAAGACTACTGTATATTAAAGACTCACTTGTATATTAGTGTTTTATTCTTCCTTTGTATTGGACTCTATTGTCACTTGTAGAACCCAAATGATTGCTGCATTGGTCTAAGATTCTATTATTTATGAGTGAGAATGATATATTTAACAACATAGTTTGTGTTTAATTCCTATAATATGCAAAATTTCCTTGAGTAAACAACAATGACTTATATTGCTGTGAAAATAAAGTTTAAGTTCGTGTTCCAGTGAATTGATACACGCTAGTAATCTGTTGACTAAGACACAAAAATAGTAGTTGGGAAGATTAATGTGACTGTTTCCTTAATGATTCATGCAGCTCATCTTTGTCACCAGTTTCATCATCCTCCACCCGTACGTTCTAACATTTATTGCTATTAAACCCATATTTATGCTTTCTTCCCTTCCTGTCATTTTTTTGTCACAACTTTAGCTGAATCTCCAATCTTCTCTTGACTTTTTGGCAAAAGAGAAACACTCCCCCTGCCTGTTCCTTTGATGTGATTGTCCTTTTTTCCTTCATGGTCATCAAGATTCTTCTTGATCATAGTTGAATGTTCTGTATTTTTCTGCAATGGCGCACTTTGATGACCTCTATCTCTTCTCTTTGTATGCTCTAGTGCTTCAGCTTCAGAAGGCATAGAACAACCTGAACTTTTCCAGTGATCACCAAAGACTTCTGCATCAGCATTGACACTTTCGGCTCTCTTTGATTGATGTTTCTGTGCTGCATTCCTTGCTTCCTGCTTATAAATCTCAGATTTACTAGAGGTTGCACTACCATAATCTGTAACTATGGGTTTCCCAAGTCCTTCACTAGGTCTAAGCTTACAAAAAGTTGGAAATCCTTAACCTTGTCAAGCAAATATGATAAAATCTTTTGTGTGACATTCCTCTTAAGCAAATCAAAACTGGTTAAATCTACAAAGAATTAGCCTAAAACCTTTCCAAGTCCTCTAGATAAAAGTCTTATCTTAATTCAATTGGTCACACAATTCTTAGAGGTCCATCATATTTTTGAATATAATGGCAAAACATGGCAAAGGTGTGAAGTTGCAGATTTTTCTGCGTAATGTTGAGGATTGGGTGCTTGTTTGACCCTCTAAAGCCCATACCCTTGGTTAGATATGTAAACCTCTTGTCCCCTTCACATGTGATGTAAAAGCCAACATAGTATTCAATTCTAATGTGTATCAAGTTGTGCCAACCTCTTGTCATATATCTCTCTAATTAACCACGCATGTTAAATTAAATGTTAATGGATTTTAAGGTTAGACTTAATTAGATGCTCTGCAGCTTCACCCATTCTCTTCTCCGTCCACATTTTATTAGGTTAAATCATAATTGTGTGTCTTTTCTTATAAAATTGAATAAAAATCATTTTTCTTTTTCAGCTATAGTAAATAGAGTTTTGACTTTGAGATGATCTCACAAACTTTCGTCTTTTTAGTTAATTATAAGATATAAAAAGTATAGTACTGCTAACATTATTCATATCTTTTTAGTTAATTATAAGATATAAAAAAGTATAGTACTGCTAACATTATTCATATATAGTTCTGTTAACATTATAAAAGTAGTTCATATATAAAATATTCCTGCAAGAACACCTGACCTGTAGTTGAGAATCACATGAAGTATAGTACTGCTAACATTATTCATAGTTCAGCTTTATTAGATTGATTTTGTGATGGGGGAGTGGACATTTAATTTGACGCCAATATGTATAAAATATATATATTGCCTGCATATGCATTCATGCACTAAGTATGGGGGAATTGGTGTCCGTAGTATCCCACTAGTTGGAGGGCTGTAAGGACCCACAGTTATTCAACAAGTGCTCTCTTGACTTTCCTTCAATAATTATTTTATTTATTTTGTTGAAAAAAAAATTAAATATGGGTTTTATTTAATCCGTTCTTTAAACATATTTTAGATTTTGACTTCGATGGACTACAAGAAAGTCACCAGTTTCATGCCTAAAATATTAGGTCATGGATTTATTTATAATTTTATAGTACGTACTGTAACATTGCAAGCTAGGTATAATAATGTTGAATATCAAGTGAGTGTTGACAATTGGTGTTAGTGGGGACTTTAAACTTAGCCGAATAACTTGAATTGTTTATGACAACGTGTAATTAATTAATCTTATAATGACAAAGACTATACCTAAATGGTTCTATACTGCTATCGTGTAAGTTAAGGTGTCTAAAATTATCCATGTTAGGTGCATTAATTAATCTTAAGGTGCTGTGTGCATGCTTATTGATAGGATTGCTTCCTTAGCTGCGTGGAATTTAGTTAATTTGTGGTAAACTGCCATTCACACTTTGATTAAAACGTGTGTGAAATTGAGAAATGGTTGACAATATAACTGAGATGGCTGACTTGTTGTTTGTGGATTGAATCCTGTAGAGATACTTCGAAAGCTTGTGACAACTGGTATCACCCCAATTGCGTGAATAGATAACTGTGTACAAATTACCCTTGTGCATTGTTGCTGAGTTTTTTTTCCTTTTTCTTTTTGTATTGCAACAAAACAGTTGAAGAGTTGGGCATTAAGGAGCTTCTGCCAGCATATTTTAAACCCACTCTCCAATCTACTGATTTGATCACACGGGTCTGTTTTGCTTCAGCTGGCTCTGACTACGATCCTTTCACATCAATATTAGAGGTACTATATATATGTACTCTATTTAACTTGAAATAGTTTCAAGCATACTTTCAATTGTATTCTTGTACTATGGTGACATCTAATAAAGAACTTGTTGATTATAACCAGTCATGTATGCCATTAAGAAAACAAGTGGATTTGTTGACAAGCATGGATAGGGAAACTAATTAGAATGGAAGAATACGGTTTGCCACACAAGGGCTTGCACGTTCGATGCAAAAAATAGTGTTACAACTACCTAACACTTAGCCCATTTGTCTAAGATAGACAAAGTGACACCCCTTTTGTACTGTTTGAACTCTCTCTCTCTCTCTCTCATCCATTGTTTATTGTTATTTTGTATCAGTGCAGTGCAGTGTGTAATAAAGGTAGAGAGAGTGGAAATTTTGGATGGAGTAGTAGTAGTGGTACGGTTTATCTTATGAGGTGTGTGTGTGTGTGTTGTGCCAGAGAGGTTAAGAAAAAAATAGAGAAACAAGAAAAACAAAGGTGAATGAATATAGGCAGATCAACATTTCGTAAGCTTTACCATGTTTAGGTCTTGGATTCTCTTACAGGCTTTCTCCACTGTCTTTCAACGATCCCCAAACCCTGAAAAGCTAAAGCAACCCCAACCCCCTGGCCCCTTCTCAGTCTCATGCTTCTGCTCTCACCCCACTCACTCACTCACTCTATTTTTCCTCTGCCTTTTTCTCCTTCTGTATATAGTTTTTGTTCTCTATGAGAAACTTTCATACTAGGCTCTTAAATTGTAACGACCGTTGGTTTTTAACTCTGTCTTCCATGTCATTTCATTAATAGTTCTTAGCTTCCTATGTAATGTCAATATACTATAAATTATTGGTGCCAACAGTTTGGTATTTGGATACATGATAACCACTAATCCCTTACACAAGAAGGACACAGATTATCTTTAAGCATGGTTGGTGTATTTTAATTTTTTTAGTCTCAACCAATCATTTGCATGGTTGTCTTGTTTTTGACTATTTATTAATTTATTACATGGTATGAGACAATGTAATTATGATAAATTCGAAAATATTTGGTGTAGAAAGCACTTGATTTATCAATCCTTCTAATTTATATTTCAAGTTCCAACATGGAAGATGGTTAGGCAATACAAATCCCTTATCTTAATTCAGATATTTGGTGTGACAATCTGATTTATATTTTAATTAAATACAATTAATGGAATTTTGAATTTTCTGAACTGAGGATTAAAGTTACAACTTACCAGTATTGGATGTTTTGATCTGAACAACTTATAAATATTGTTTGCTCATTAGTGTTTCCATTGCGGTAGGTATGAATGAATCCAGACTACTTAGTTGAGTTAATACTCAAATGTGGGTCCTTCATAGTGTAAAATAAATCATCAATTTAGGGATGAATTAGTTGAGTCAATGTGGGTCCTTCATACTGTAAAATAAATCCAGTCTACATGTTCTAATTAATTACTAGATGATTACTACAATAATCCACTTAGAAAATTTCTACCACCCTTAGACCCAATTATGTGATTGGGTGTTCTGTTATTAGTTATTGTTGGGTTTTGCTGGACTTGCCTCAAATGTTCTTGTGGAGCATGTTTCACATGATTGCTTCATTGATATGGGACTGGATCCGAAATAGTATATGCTTTGAATTCTTTGGCCTTGGAGACACGTGAGTTACTTCAAGCATGTGTACTCATACTCAACACGTTTGATATGGTACGGTTTGGACTTTGGTGAATAGCAAGAAGCAGTTCCTTTGGGTGGTGCATCCTGACATGGTGGGGCCAAAAGAAAATGGTGACCGGGTACCGGCTGAGCTGGAGGAAGGGACTAAAGAGAAAGGGTTCATTGTGGGGTGGGCCCCGCAAGAGGAGGTGCTGGCCCACAAGGCCATTGGTGGGTTCTTGATCCACAGTGGTTGGAACTCAATTTTGGAGAGTCTGGCAGCTGGTGTGCCTATGATTTGCTGCCCTAGCTTTGGAGATCAGCATATTAACAGCAGGTTTGTGAGTGAGGTTTGTAAGGTTGGGTTGGATATGAAGGATGTTGCGTGTGATAGGAACCTTGTAGAGAACATGGTCAATGATCTCATGGATCACAGGGATGAGGAGTTTCTGAATTCGGTTTGGGAAGTGGCTTTCTTCTCATGTATTTAATTATTCTTCTAACTCTGTTTTAAATTCTTTTAAACTTGAGGAACCAGATGGGTAGTGTCCCTCTCTAAGTTTGAGGTTTCACTCTTCACCCTCTTCAATTTTTTGAATTTGTGTGTGTGTTGAGAAAATTCGACCAGTTTCTTTTTTTTATTGTTTTGCCTTTATTTTCTCTGTCTCGGCCCTTTTACTTCTGCGGAAGTGTATCAGAGAGAGACACTTAATTTTCTAAGGCCGTAAATGATGAAACCGATTACATTAGAGAATGAACTGGTAACTTAAATTTTGATGCCCAAGTTCTCCTATGCTTATCCCTGTTAAACAAATCTGAAATTGGGTTGGGCTGAACCGTATCAAGCAGCAATTAACATTCCTTTTGAAAAAAATATGAAAGGTATGACATTGATTATTTTATGCAGAGTAAAAGATGTTTGGCAAGGCTAATTATGATTATGGCATTCCACTTCCTCATATCATGAGATCAATATTCTGAATGCTAGATTACACATTAGAAAAATTGACAGCATTGTTGCTATACTATCCTAATCCTATTCTATTATATAAATATATAAAATTTTGTTCGGAAAATACAATTTGAAACTTAACTATGCAGTCAGCTGAATGCTTGCTTTGCCACTTTTTTCAGGTCAGATTTGTGGGTTCGTGGCTTGGTGGTGTTTATTGTGACATAGTGTAATTTAATTAGCTCAGGTGAGGAAATTCTTGTATACTTGTACTATTTTAGATGTTACATGATGTTATTATGCTTGTTGTCAACATAAGAATGATTGAACCTAACTATATAACCTCAATGTGAGATGGAACAGTCCTTTCCCATTTGTATAGCTTGTTTAGTTAGGAAAAGTTATATAAATGCATTTTCACTTTCTTTGTGCTGTTTTCTGTATACTTGACTGAATTTTTGTAGGCGGAGACACATTGTGTATGGCTTAATTCATCTTTTGGTAACCATTGTGAATTGGGAATTATTGTTTGAGTTTTCTAGTATATTTGTTTCGTACATAATTTTGTGTCCATTGCATATAGAATCATCATGAAATCTGATTGGACCTAGAATAACTAGAAGAATTGTTTGTAGTGAGAATTGTAAACTACATTTGGAATGGCTAGATTACACGTTTTTTAATGAATCATAAAGATTACATGTAACTTGTTGTTCTTGTTGTTTATTGCTACATTGCAGAATATTTCAGACCGACGTGCACAACTTGTTGCTGAAAATTATCCATAAATTGAGTCACTATAATTATGAGATTTATTATATATGCCTTTGAAATGATTCATATTAATGTAACTTCTGAAATATTGAACATGATTGGCATTTGTTTGGGGTGGGAGGATCAAGGATTTTGTTTCTAGTTGTATGCAAAATGCAGTTTACAGCTTAAATTATTGACGCCTTATGAAATTAGGGGGATAAGATGAACGGTATTAAAGAAGTGATCAGTCCATCGTAATAAGAGTGGAAATTTTTAAATACTTCTAAAAATCTAAATGTGTGTATGTGATTGATGAATGTTACAGTTTTTTTGCTTAAATACACAGAACATGAACTATATTCAACACTATCGTCGATGGATGTATGATAGATGTTATAGTGGTAGAAGCGGTTTGAAACAGTCTTTTGTCGAAGGGGTTCATGAGTTTGTAACCAAAGCTACTCAACAAGACAACTATCACAATGAGGGGGGTATAAGATGTCCTTGTGTTAAATGCGATTGTACTCGGATTTTGGGGGATAGAGTTGTCAAAGTTCATTTGTACAAAAATGGGTTCAAACCTAGTTATTGGATTTGGACTGATCATGGTGAAGACATGTCACATTTTGATATAAATGACGACAATAGTTATATGGATGCATCAAATACCATAGCAAATGTCGATCAAGTTGAACAATTTTTGTTAATGCAAGACATGGTGTGCGATGCTCTCAGACAGCCAGATACATTTGAACTTCCAAACTCATATACTATGGAAGAGCCTCCAAATGATGATACACAAAGATTTTACAGCTTGTTGGTGGAAGCGAATCAGCCGTTGTACGAAGGGGCATCAGACTCAAAATTGTCAATATCTGCAAGGCTTTTAGCTTGCAAGTCAAATTGGAATGTGCCTGACCAATGTCTAGAGTTTATCTCAAAAATGCTTTTAGATGTTACACCTATAAAAGATAAGTTGCCAAAAAACTTTTACGATGCCAAGAGGTTAGTATCGAAGTTGGGATTGGAGGCAAAGAGGATTGATTGTTGTGTGGATGGTTGCATGTTGTATTATAACAATGATGGGGCATTAACTGAATGCAAATTTTGTCAGAAGCCTAGGTATCTTCCTAAAGCAGACTCAACAAGGAATACAAAACCAGTTCCTGTTAAGGCAATGTTCTATTTGCCTATAATCCCAAGATTGCAAAGAATGTTTGCATCCATTAAAAGTGCAGGCCAGATGACATGGCACCATGACAATAGAAGCAGTTCGGGAATGTTACGTCATCCCTGTGACGGTGAAGCCTGGAAGCACTTTGATCGGGTACATGCAGACTTTGCTAGTGATCCTCGAAATGTCCGACTTGGTCTATGCTCAGATGGCTTTAACCCATATATTCAAGCATCATCTGCACCGTATTCTTGTTGGCCAATAATTGTAACCCCCTACAACCTTCCTCCAGAATTGTGTATGACTAAACCATATATGTTTTTGACTTGTGTGGTACCTGGACCATTTAATCCAACGGTGGGCATTGATGTGTATTTACAACCTCTTATTGATGATTTGAACAAGTTGTGGGATGGAGTTGTCACTTACGATGTTTCAAAAAGGCAAAATTTCATGATGAAGGCTGCTTTGATGTGGACTATTAATGATTTCCCTGCATATGGTATGTTGTCTGGTTGGGGCACACATGGTAGGTTGGCATGTCCGTACTGCATGGAGGACACAAAGGCCTTCCAGTTGGCAAATGGGGGAAAAACTTCATGGTTTGATTGTCATCGTCGGTTTTTACCACATGATCATACATTTAGAAGGAACAAAAGTGCCTTCAAGAAAGGGGAAATAGAAAATGATGACCGACCGCGTTTATTGACGCCTAGACAAGTTTGGCGCAGGGTTAGGGATTTGCCAAAAGTCACTGAAGTAGGGGTGCCTCCACCAACTTTAGAAGGATATGGGGAATGGCATCATTGGACAAAAAGAAGCATCTTTTGGGATCTTCCGTATTGGAAAGATAATTTGTTGAGACACAATCTTGATGTAATGCACATTGAGAAAAACTTTTTTGACAACATATTCAACACTATCATGAATGTCAATGGTAAGACAAAAGACAACGAAAAAGCTAGGAAGGACTTAGCTTTGTACTGTAGGCGGAGAGACTTGGAGTTGATGTCGGGGGCTGACGGGAAGTTGTTAAAGCCAAAAGCAAATTACACTCTAACCGCAGAGGAAACCAAGTTAGTCTGTCAATGGATAAAAGAACTAAGAATGCCAGATGGGTATTGTTCTAACTTGGCAAGATGTGCCAATGTTGCTAAGGGAACCATGCATGGGATGAAAAGCCATGATTGTCATGTATTCATGGAGTGTTTACTTCCCATTGCTTTTAGCTCATTGCCACAGCATGTGTTAAATCCAATTACTGAAATAAGTCATTTCTTCAAAGATTTGTGTTGTTCGACTCTGATGGAGGAAGACTTGAGTAGAATGGAACAAAATATTCCATTGATTTTGTGCAAGTTGGAAAAAATATTCCCCCCTGGTTTTTTCGATTCAATGGAACATTTGGCAGTTCATCTAGCATATGAAGCTAGACTTGGTGGACCAGTGCACTATAGATGGATGTATCCATTTGAAAGGTAATTTATATCATCTCATCATCATATTGCTGAAATACACATTAATAAATTCTATCACTTAGCGATCCTTACATGTTATGTAAATGTTGTAGATTCATGGGTGATTCTAAGCGAGGCGTGAAAAATAAGGCTAGGGTTGAAGGATCCATTTGTGCGTCGTACTTACATCGTGAGACAACCCATTTTTGTTCACATTATTTCAACAACTTTATGTTGGTTCAACGTAATGTTAGAAATGCATCTGCAGTTGATAGTGAAAGCCGTCCACCAATGTTATCAATCTTTGACCAGCATGGTCGGCCCTCTGGGAAAGAATTGATTCACTGGTTAACTGATGTGGACAAAGACTCAGCCCATGTTCATGTGTTGATTAATTGTGCAGAAGTTAAGCCATACCTTGAGTAAGCTTTCTAGTACTGCAGTGTTAAATGTTGTTATTGGGAACTGCAAGAATAATGTTTAACACTTCATCCTGTTTCATTCGACAGTACATTCTTGCAATCCCAACAAAATGAACCAAATTCCTATAGTGTCAACGTACATGCAGAATTTCCAAGTTGGTTTAAGCAACAAGTATGTATGTTATAGTTCACAAATGTTATTTCATCAATTTTTATGTTGGTATAACTTATTGTCAATGTTCGTAGGTTCATAATTCGGCTTTAAATGTTACAAACCAACACTTACGGGATTTATCATATGGTCCTATGAGTTACGTTAAACAATGGCACACATTCTTTGTCAATGGGTACAAATTTCATACTCAAGCATGGACTGAGGGAAAGAAAACCATAAATAGTGGGGTTCATGTAAAGGGCCTTACAGAAGGAGGAGCAGATGATTTCTATGGGGTAATTAAACATATTTATGAGCTGCAGTATAACAGTACAACCTATGATAAGCGGGTTGTCTTATTTTATTGTGAATGGTTTGATCCATCAAGTAGAGGAACAAGAGTGGATCCAAAATATGGAACTGTGGAAATTCGAATGGATAAAAGATATAATCGATATGACCCCTTCATCAGTGCACATCAAGTAAGGCAAGTGTATTATGTGTCCTATCCAACCACAAGAAGAGACAAACGTGGTTGGTGTGTTGCAATTAAAACAAAGCCAAGGGGTTACATAGAATCCAATAATGTTGCAAATGATGTGCCTTACCAGGTAGATGAAATCTCACATGTCAATGAAGTTATTGAAGTTGAAAATATTTCAGGATTGCAAGATTTAGGAGGCGGGATTGAAGAAGTGGACCCTGCTAATGAATTCATAGATGAAGGTCCATCACATAATTTGGATGCAGAACACTATAGTTTTGAAGTTGACAATGAAGGGGATATAGAAGATGACTTTGAGGTTTACAATTCTGAAGAGGATAACCCATGATATGAACTTTATTCATGATAGTGTTAACTTGTATGATAGTACTTTAGTTTCTATCTACTCTTGGTATGTAAACCTTAAGCCAACATATTTTATAAATAGCTTTATTACATTCTTTGTTGATCATTATATGCGTACTTACATACTTGATTGTCATTTATATCATCCATTCACAGCTAATTGCAGAATGTTACTTTGCATATACTCCTTTCAAGCATCTTCCTATGTAATCTTGCATACTTATTTATACATTATATCATCCATTGAGTCCTTGTATTTTAATCCGTCATGCAATTTTGAATTATTTTTGTATAGAAAGTTTCCATAATTGAAGAGTATATGGATGCTAAAAGAGTTGATGAGTCTTTACATTCAATGATCGTTGAAGACTCTATGGATGGTGACATAGTTGATGACTCTTTAGATTTGTCAGAATTTATGGATGATGAAATAGTTCAAGACTCTTTAAAATTAGAAAACTCAATGGATGCTGAGAGAGTTGAAGACTCATTAGATTTAGAGAGAGTTGAAGATTCTATAGAAGTACAGGAGTTTATGGGTGAAGACACAGTGTGTGACTATTGTTCCTTAGAGAGAGTTGAAGACTCATTAGATTATGCAGAAAGTGTGGATACTGAGATAGTTGAAGACTCTTTAGATTCAAAACACTCTATGGATGATAACATAGTTGAAGACAATTTAGAGATACAAGAGATAGATAGTTGCATGCTTAATATGGAACCTTTTTTGGTTAGACCAGAGAGGCAACAAAGGGAACTTCAAAATGTAGTTAGAGATATGTTAAAAATTTATGTTCCTCTTTATGAACATTGTATCGATGCTGACAGAGTTGAAGACTCTTTAGAGATAGAAGAATTGCTGGATGAAAAAGGTAATGATGAAGCTATGATTGTTAAATCAGAGACCAAAGAGCCAGAAGTTCCGAAAGAAATTTTGGACATGTTAAAGATTTATATTCCACTTTTATGAATGTATGCTTCTTTTGTTGTAATGTAATTATGACTTTATTAGGGGACAATTGGTATTTTGTGTGTAACTTTCATATGTGACTTAAGTTATTTTAATTTAATTCAGACTATTTGAATCTGTAGCTTGTTAAATTATTTTTGTATATATATAGAAATGTCATCAGGTGGTGCTGATCCTCCCAGACATCCATCCACGGAGAATAGTGGAAAACAAACAAGTGGGAAGAAAAAATCATATGTGATTAGATTACGACCACCAAGAGTAAGTCTCCCATCAAGTTCCTCATCCCCTTCTTCTGTACATATGCCAAATAGACCTGCAAATGTTGTACCTACACCATTTCCATCGCCTCTCGTGCATACATCCACACCATCCCCATCCACGGCTGTAGGGAACATGGCTACTGATGAAGACATGTCAAATTTGGCAATGGAAGACCCCCCCTTGAATGATCGTCCTACAGTTACACTGATCAATGGAGCGTAAGTATTAATTTATTTACATTTAAATTTAGATTCAAAAGCTTTGCAATTCATACATTCTCATGGTTAAATGATTTTTTTTAATTAAGGTTCCATCCATCAAAGGTTGCGGCAAAGGCTGTGACATTATCCATTAGACAACAATTTGTTAACCCATGGCCAACATGGGGAGCCATACCAAAAGATCAACAAGATATTTTTTTCCAACGTTTTAAGGTAACTAACTCACATGTTGATCAATTACTTAAATGACTGAAATGGATACATTATGATATAATTAATTTAAACCTTCTTTAGGTAATTTGATTACTGGCTTAAACATACTTTAGGCAAAATAAGGCATTCAATTGTGTGGAATATTTATTACTTCATGATATTGGGACTTTAGATTAGTCTTTGTTAAAGCTGCTTTTGTTTGATTTAATTTAATTTAGACCAATTGCTATTTTAGTTACTACAAAACATTTGATAAATGTGTGATACTTTAGAGAAAATTGGTATGGAGACCGGAGGAAGAGGCTGAAATTAAGAAAGCTTTTAACTCAAAAGCCTCTCATAGACTTTCGGAGATGTTTAGGGATGCCCGGAATGAAAATAGAAGGCCATATTGGATTGGAGATCGTGTATGGAATGAGCTGTTATCACATTGGAATGCCCCTGAGTATCGTTCCAGGTGTACACAAGCAAAAAAAAATCGGGCATCTGAAAAGGGTGGATGTTTGCACACATGTGGTTCCATAACCATGCAGGATCACGCCATTCGTTTGGTAAGATTAACATCACCTTATCTTTATTAACTCACTTTTCTGTACTTGTATAATTTTGTAGTACCAAACAAATATACTTGTATTTACTTTGATAATAGTCTCAGGAGCTTGGTCGATCTGCATATGTTGATGAAATTTTTCAACAAACTCATTTACGGAAGGATACTGGTGAATTTGTGGATGATAGATCTAGGCACACACATGTGAGAACATTCTTTAAACACACGCACTCTTATTTTTAACAATGTTTGGTGTTCATTTACTAATAATTGTTTATCATTGATAGGAAAACTTTGAGTCTAGACTATCTCAAGCGAAGTCCGATGTGGCCTCAAGTGTTGGTGAATCAGAAATGACTCCTTTAGACTCTGTTGAAGAAGAAACACTTAGGACTCAGTGTTGGGTTGCTGCTGCGGGACAAAAGCAAAAGGGACGTGTTTACGGGCTTGGAGATCTTGCACATACTTATAAATGTTCAGATAACACGTTTGTGCATCATATGCCTGAATCTTCCAGTGCACGACATGAGTCAGCAGAGGTTTCTCGTCTAAGGGAGGAGCTACGTCAAACAAAGGAGGAGGTGCGTGCGTTGCAGTCAGTTGTAATTCAGTTTCTACCTCCTGAAGCGCGGAATATTATTCAACAGGAAGAACAACATGAGCAGCAGCTGCCCAACCCGCAACAACCTGACCAGCAACTTCCGGAACAACACAATGAGCAAGCACATGATCAACCACATGACCAGCAGCATCAACAAAGGGACTTTAGCAAAGACTATGCTGATTACTGACTTTGGTGTGATTTTATTATTAGTATTGACTTATTAGACATTGTGCTTTTATTACTCCGTTACTTTGAATTTTAGTTTATTATTAGTTATGACTTATTGGACATTGTGGTATTATTAGTTTAATGTTCAAATATTTGCTTTTATGATTATTGTTTTATTATTGTCATTATCATTATGGAAATGAGACTTAAATACTGTAATTTTACAACAGGTGCAGGAAAAAAATAACCCAATAAATGACCAAATAATTTACTTCCTGCCAGAAATTTGCGACGGAAATATCCGTCGCTAATGTCCATGTGTGACCAAATAATTTACTTCCTGCCACGGAATTTGTGACGGAAATATCCGTCGCTAACGGTCATATGTGTATTTCCGACGGATTTCCGACGGATAATTTCGTCGGAAATTTCCCATGACTTATTTCCGACGGACAAAAAAATCCGTCGGCCAAGATTTCATACGAGCGTTTTACCGACGGATTTTCGCCCGTCGGAAATTCCGTTTTTCCGACGGATTTTTGGCTTTAGCGACGGAATTAGTCCGTCGGAAATTCGCGAATTTTTTGTAGTGAAAATTGTTAAATTTCTTAAAATTCTAACAGAACTGCAGAAAACCCGTTTCCATTTTCCACTAAAATATCAACATGCACCTCAAATGTTAATTAGTTAATTTCGTTTCAGTGAGCTTTTTTAAGATTAACACTGCATCATACTAATTAAATATATGTATGAAAAAGCTTGACTAAGTCTGAACACATTTTATCTATGTGAGTACTACTGGACAATTATTGACGTAAGTGAAAAAAGTGAATAATACAAAATCAACCGCAGTATTGACGTACGTAATTGAAAAAGATGTTAGAGCCTGAACTTCAAAAATATAAAATAAAAACACAGTTCTATTATTGTTAATTACTATTGACTAACCGTTTATTTATTTATTTTACAAAAGTTTAAATTTAATATTTTTTCTTCAAAAAAAAATAAATTCTTTCATTCTTTTCTTATACTTCGTACGTTCGTACAAAAATTCTTTCAAATAAGGTTTGCTTGAAACCCCAAAATTTCTAGACAATATATCTGATTTAGTCATATGTACGTACATATTAGCTCGTAGATTACTTTTCTTAATAGTTGGATTTCATTTTACACATGATTTTTTCTTTTTGTTATTTGCTAGTAATTATGCATGGCGCGCGTCATATTATCTTTAAGAAATTTCATTGAAAAACTCAAATAAAAGTAACATTGACTCCATTGCTTTTGTGACATTATAAATTTAGGTTACTATGAATCAAGGCATGTATATTATTTTGGTTTTAGGCTTTCGGATTTCAACATAAACTAGGAGATGGCTCGGACCAGTACTCTTTCTTCTATATCCATACCTTTTCTTATTCTGCTGATAATAGCCTTTACTTTCTTTGCACAGCTTGCTCCATTTAGTGCAGGTTTCTCTATCTCATTGAAATATATACGTAAATATATGTATTATGTAACAAAAAAAGTATGTATGTGTAGAATTGTAGATCACAATCACTATTCGAACTTTCACCAGCTTATATTTAACGTTTGGTTTAGTCCATGTATTTAATATGTAAAATGTAAAGTTTGATGAATTTAGAAACATATACACATCTTGAACAGGTAACAATATTATTTTGTCGTCATTTTAATTTGCAGATCTGAAAATGGAAAAATTGGGTTCCATGCCAAGTCCACCTCCTCCACCTAGGCTTTCTCCTGCACCTGGACATCGTCGTCAAATCGCTGCTCCTCCACCCATGATAATTAATTGAGAAATTTTAATCACACGAGTGTGTTAAAAAATATATTACTGGTACTCTTCTAATTAATTTCTAATATAGTCAGTTAAGTGCGTGTTTAAATTCTCATTGTGATCCATGTTGCAACTTATTTCCACATTACAACGCACCAAAAAGTTACTATTTGTTGCTTTGGTGATATGCACCTAACCCCAATAAATGGAATCCAAACATGCAATAAGAACCCATGGCATTCAATAATATTGATCCCTGAAATGTTACAATGGACCTCAAGCTTTGATTCTCATTTTGTTTATATAGCTTTAGGTACTGTATTATATATGTTTATTCCATGTATTATATATGTACAATTCGATTCAGAGAAAATTAAAAAGCTTTTTATAGATTATTTTACTTTTACTGGGCGTTTAATTAACGATCATTTACCTTCTCTAAAAAAACAATCATTTGCCTAAAGTGTAGTTAAATAGTATTAGGTTAAATTTTGAGTTTTGCTTCTCATAAGAAAAAACCGCCATGTGGAGCAACACTAGCTATAAAGCAAAAAAAAAAAAAAAAACCTAATCTAATACAATTTTGATATAATAAAAAATTATTAAAATTAAAAAAGTTCAGGAATAGGTGATCTAATAAGTTGTTAATTTTCATTTTGCTCTTATTCTTGTTACATCTTCTTTATTGTGGGACTTGGGATGGAAATGTTCTGGCACTTCACTCTCTTTGCGTCATAAAATTAATTAAATTATAATTAACAATGTAATTCTAACATCTCACACTATAAATTAGTATAATACGATTAATTAATTTAATATATAGTAACAATTAATATTAAATAAGATCATTAAATAGTTAAGAAACTTTGGGGGGGGGGGGATACTAAAGTTATATGATAATTAAGCAGTTAAGGAAATGTATAAAAAAAATAACTCAGCTTCAGAGGACATGAAACGAGCTTCCACTTGTGGTGTCATCCATATAATACAATGTTTACACTTTTACTATTCCTTTATTTTCATAGGACTAGTTAAACTCTCCTTAACTATAAATAATTGTTTATTCTAAGATGGTTGATCTTTTTCACTGTCAATTTATACGATTTCTTTGTACAAACAATTTTATAAGATTTTAAAAAAATAAATTTAGTTAACTAAGTAATAATTAGTTTTAATAAGTAATTATATAAATGTAACATTCATTTAATATTATTATGTAATATTGGGCATATTATTATATTAAATATTTTAAGAAAAACTAATTATCACGTAGATAAACACAATATTTTTTTATAAGTCAAACGCAATAATTTTTAATTTTATGATCATACATATTTATATAAATTACATAATATAAGTTTTTATAACTAAAAGAATATGACAGTAATAAAATGTAATATAAATAAAATACATAAGTAAATACTGACATGTTAAAAAATGATTCTTATTATATGAGCTGAAAAATCTGCTATAAAATAGTAGTAAGACTTGAAAAAAATGAGACAATTATTTGAACAGGTAAAATTCTCGAGGGAGTGACATGTGTCAATCCAAATTCCAAAAGCTTATTTTAGTAGAATAGGTTTGTTAAATTTTTATTTCTATAATTATTTTTTGACAATAGGAATCAAAGTAGAAGTGTCCACTTTCAAAATTACCTGTTCAACATTAGCTGCACAATTTTGTGGACATTTCATATATAAAAGGCTAAAAGCTGAACAGATCAAAACTGATACGGTGGAGAAAGTCCACTTATTCATCTTTCGTATACCTCCCTCTTCATTATTAATTAAATCACCCCACCCTACGTCTCCAGGATTACTTTAATTTTAAGGCGCCATCTATCAGTACTAAAATTGTTAATGGCGAAAATTGTTTTTTCTACGTTAATGTTGGGGTCACAAAAATTTTAACCACGATTTTTAAAAATTATAACTACGTACATTGCTTCATTACCAATTAATTTTAATTTTCTTTTTGTATTTATTGAATTTGATCAATATCTAGAAAGAAGGAATCTGTCAACAATTCTATATGCGTAGTGTTCAAGCCATGACTAATCCATCTCTGCGGTCCGCTTAAGGATTTAGTGTGTTATCTTCCATTCTTTTTGCCTTTTTTTCTTCTTATCGTTCACGCACTAAGTCCTTACACACTTTACCATATTTATTACCACATAGTTTTCTTTTCTAATTGTTTGTTTTATTTTACCAAAATTCAGCAGGTCAAATAATCAATTTTTGTGCTCAAATATGAATTAAATACCTACCACACTAATTAATTTCCTATGGGAAATTTCATTAAGCTCAAATAGGAGTAACATTGACTCCATTGCTTCAATACACATGTCAATGCTATTACGTAAATTTAACGTACATATATGACTTGACTTTAATTGGCAATATCTTGTCAATCACTGGGTATAGTTTCTTTCTTTGAAATATTAGGTTTCCTTTTATACTAGCGAGCTGGATATATTTTTGTTTTCAGGTTCGATTTAAATGTTTCTTCGATCGGGCACCAGAATTCAGCGGGTCAAAAAGAGTTCTTTTTTGTATTTAATGTTACAAAATATACCATTGTTGCGTCACGGCAAGTATACCGATCGTACAAGTAATAAAGTGAAAGTAAAGTATCGTTCCCACGAGGATTGTTTGACCAATTAGATTGTAAATTGTATCTCAAGATTGGATGACAACATATTAAGAGGAAAGTGTTATTGTTTGAAATAGATTGAAAACTAAATATAAAGATAAAACATTCTAAATACAATAAGTAATGGTTGCACCAAACGTAAACTAATGCAGTTAGAGAACCCACACTCCATGCTCCTAACACTCTTACACAGATTGTTTGCAACGTTCATCCACACTAGCTACTCAATCATGCATCCTCGTTCATTATTAGTTAAACCCTAATTCCTTAGGCGCATTAACCCTTTAACCCTTTTCAATACCCTAATTCCTTAGGCGCATTTATTAGGTTAAGCATTAAGCGATGCACTAAAAGATTGCAAGCATACATCCCTATTCCTAGGTGAGGTACAACAAGTCACCACACTTAGTTCCAAGACTAAGGCCCCAATATTTCTATTGTGAACCCTAACTCTAAGCTCTCAACTAGGTTGATCAAGTCTAGAGAAGAGAAGGAAGCATTCAAGCAAAGTGCAATGAAATAACATAGCATTAATGAACAATAACATTCAATCCATTCCAAATGAAAGTTACATGGAACATTTGCCCTAAATACAAAAGGAACTAGTCAAACCTAACATGGCTGGCCTTGGTACAACAAAAAGAAGCATGCTAGATGATACACAAGAGAAGAGAGGAAGGGAAGAGGGAAGAACCCTCTTCCCCTCTCACCCAAAACCCTAGCTTCAACTCCCAAGCTTTCTTCTCCTTTCCTTGGTGTATTTTTCGTCCAAAGATCCTCAACACAGAAGTGGGTGTTGCTATTTATACTTGGGGATGTGAAATCCTAAGTTTAGCCTTTGACAGCATCAGTTTTCTGCAGAATTAAAGTCTGGCGCGGATGGCGTGGGAAGTGGCGCGGATCGCGCCACTATTTTAGCTATGGCGCTGATGGCGCTGGGAATGGCGCTGGTCGCGCCAACTTCCAGAGGAAATCCCTTTTCTAGAGCAGCAGCCATGCGGATCGCGTGGGAACTCACGCTGATGGCGCCAACTGGATATTCTAGCGCTGGTCGCGTGGTAAGTGGCGCGGATCGCGCCACAACTTCAACTCTTCTGATCTGCATCTCTTTTTGCTCAGATTTTCTGCCAAACACTTCAATCTTGACCAAATTATATCATTAAAGCATATGTGTCATGTTCACACCAAATGGAAGCTATTTATCATATAAAATGATGTATTTAATGATTAATTAAGCTTGGAAAACATCATGTGCTAGGCACATCTCAACCATCATTGGGAAATTTCATTGAAAGCTTTATTCCTTAGCAATTGCATTATTTTCTATGGGAAATTCAATTGAATCATTGGGTCCTCGAGGCAGATTTATTAGCCTCTCATACTGTACACCTTGTACAGGTTTCTCCTTTCTGTAATTCTCTTCCTTATTAATATATATATATATATATATATATATATATATATAAATTACTTTGCCTATTCCAAAGAAAAAGACATTGGGTCCATGAGTTCGTGACCTTATATAAATTTCCGCAACTATGAAGCAAGTTTGGCATATTAATTTGGTTTCAGCTTTCAACATACCCTGAGAAATAATGGCTCGGAGCAGCAGTGTTTGTTCTATATCTGTACCTTTTTTTATTCTGCTAATAATGGCCACAGCTTACTCCAGTTAGAACTGCAGGTTTGTCTATCTCATTAAAACTAAAATGCAAAGATATGTACAAAGGCATGCGCATGTGTATAGAATCGTAGAATCATAATCATCACACTATTCGAGGTTTCACCAGCTCAATGCTCTTATGTGTTTATGTTCTTGATTTTAGAAGGTGTGTATATACAAAGACAAGGGATCAATTTATATCAAGAGAATTTTTTTTATTTTTATCATTCATTTTATTTTATTTAACATATATATAAGATTAGTGACTTGTTACGATCATTAAATTCTTAAAAAAATATTATAAAAATGAAGTATAATTCTAAAAAAATTACTCTTAATATAAATTAATTCCTCTCTCTCTATATATATATGTATAAACAGTTATTAATAACATCCTGTCATCTCCGTTTACAGATATGAAAATGAGGAAATTAGGTGGCATGGGACCTGTACCTCCTTCACCCGTTGCTAACCCGCCACGGGGCCCGGTCGTCGGAACTACCAACCAAAAATGCCTCCATCATCCATTAATCCCTAACTTTTCATTTTATTTGATATATTACAATATTACAATAAAACATATAGGCATCAAGCTTAATTTGATTCTCATCATTTTGTTTATATATATTTAGCTTTACTGTATGAGATTTTATGTATAATCGCACCATATGCCTAAGACAGGATTTACTGAAGACAGACATATATGTAGACTTAATAGATTCGGAGGAAATAAAAAAAAATGTATATATTATTTTGTTTTTATTGACATTTTTTTTTAACCATGTAATATGAAGTTGTCTTCATTAAAAATAATAACAAATCTTCATTGGAAACTTAAGTGCATAATAAATACTCTCTTTCCAACAAGATTTTACTGACCACATAATAATCATTACTTACCAAAGGCATATTATTAGATAATTTTGAAATTTTCTTCTTATTAGAAAAGAACCACTAAAGTGCATGCAGCAGCCCTGCAAAGTCAAATTAAGAACTACTATAGATTAATAAAAACTAATATTATATAACAAAAAATTATTTAAGAAACACAGGGATTTGGTCTAATAAGGTTTTTAAATTTTTAAGGTGGTCTAATAAGTTACAGGTTAAATTAGTATTTTGGTCTTCTAATTTAATTTGATAATCTAGTTTTTTTTTTCAATTTGATTCTCTAATTTTTTAGATATGTATTTTGTGGCGTTTTAAAATGATTTAGTGACGATTTGAAATCATTACAAAATATAATTTCTTACAATTTAAGGACCAAATTAAATTGATCTAGAAAATTAGAGAATAAAATTGAACAAAAAAATTAAATGATTAAATTGAAACTAAATAATAAAATTAGATAATCAAATACTAATTTAACCTAAATTTTATTAATTTTTATTTTAGTCTTATTTCACAAAACTTCAACTTCAATATTTTCTCTTCAAAGTTGTTTATATTTTTAATACTTTTCTCTCTTATCCTTCTTATGTTCATACGATAAGTCTTTGTCGAATAATGATTTTGTTTAAGTTTCAAAGTCTATAATCACGGTTTTTTTTATAAGAAAAAGGTGACTATTAAAGAGATACTGTACTGTAACACGTTTCTGATTTTAGTCATATGTACTGCAGCATAGTTTTCTTTTATAGAATTTTGTTTTGCGGGTTCATGATTTAAATATTTCTTCAATAAGGCACTAAAATTCAGCAGGCTATATAGCAAAATAAAAAAACATCACGTCAAATTAACAAGAGTTTTTATTTTTATTTTCTGGTAGCAAAGACCTACCACTTAATTATTTAACTGGAGTCATTTTCTATGGGAAACTTATTTGAAAGCTAAATTAAGTTAAGTAAATAACATTGAATCCATGGTGTACGTGTGACATCCTTGGCAAAATAATAAAAAGGACCCCTATCTGTATACAAATTTTAATAGGTAAAAGTTAAAGTTGAATATTCGCTCACATGTTTGCCAATTTCAAAAACTAATGTCTTAACACTGTAAACATGACAAAAATAATTCAACAAAAATTAGTCATAAAAATTAATCATACAATGTGGAAGAAATTAAAAAAAATGTAAAAGAATAAAATTTTGAAAAACCATTTTCATAAGAAAAAATATTGGCTTGCACAAATTCTTAATTCTTCTCATAAAATATAGGCACATTTCCTTTTTTCACAAACAAAAAGTATTATTAATATTAGAATTTAGTACAGGATGTGACAAATAAGATGGCAGACAATGTGATACACGACTTTATAAATATAAACTCACGTAGAAGAGTTTGCCAACAACAAAAGCCACATTAGCAACAATAAAAGAACAAAACCCACCGTAACACTGTTTATTATATATCTAAAGAAAGACTAAACATTATGAAAGTAAATCACATATTCACATGACACCAAGGAAAAACCACAACACAATGGAAAGAATAAACCAATATTCTTGAACCTTTCAAAAACCACAAAAGGAAACCACCAAAACAATAGTGCAAAAATCATAAACTAAAGTTGTTGCAAACACAATCATACGAGACAAATTATAGAAATAACAGAATTAGAAAGGTTGATTGTCTCACTGTCTTGAGTCGCAGTGTGCCACCGTCACCGTGGATTGTAAGTGATATGCAAATGCAAAAAGAAGATCTAGTCCTGAATCGTGGGTTGAGTTCAAGCAGTACCTTTAGACTTGGTAAGAATCCAATTAGTATGGATTGCATGATATCAGGAATTACAGTATCAATTGTATCACAGTTTTTCTTTTTCTTTGTTGTGTTTCTCTCTTCCATGCCTTTTATTATAGAAATAATGTTTTCGTTGCCACAAAACCTAGAAAACGGTGGAGGGTGTTTAATGTCATGGTGGAAATTTAATATTGAATTATTCATAAATTGGTACTTGAAAATTGAAATTTGAGGTTGAGTCATTGAAATGGAAAGTTGAAACGAAACCACTCAAACTAGAAGCACCGGAAGTGGTAAAACATAATAGGTAAGCACATAAAACATTTTTTTACTTCTAAAATACCAAACTTAATTTTTTTTGGGCCCCTTCCATTTATGGCCCAGTGCCAAGGCACCTCCAGACAACCTTCAGGGCCGGCCCTGTGACATTATAAATTTCGGTGACTATATGGTATATGTAGTTTGGTTGCAGAGCTTTAATTTCCACTAACAGTGGGACATGGCTCGTATCAGCCTTTCTTCTATATCTGCTCCTTTTCTTATTACGCTAATGATCACTTTTACTTTCGTTGCACAGATTACTCCAATTAGTGCAGGTTTGTCTATTTCATTGAAATTTGCATAGATGTACAAAAGCTTGTGTGTGTAGTCTTGTATAATCACAATCACTATTTTAGGTTACTATCGCCAGCTTATTTAATGTTTGATGGATTATAATTTTCTTTTCCTTTTCTGATAAGCAATTTAGAATAACATTAAGATAGAAAGTTGAACCATAGCATAAGATGGATGAATTAATTAGTCCATGTAGGTGTTTAATAGGATTTTATTTTGGTGAATTAAAAACAAAAATTAATTATCATAATGGATTTGTCAATAAAGTATTTATTAAAATAGGTGATTTCTGTCACGTGTGTAGAAGAGATCACTTTGAGTGACATTTTATACTTTTTGTTTATCTTGTAAGAGGCACAATCCTATCAAATATATTAATATTCAATTATAAATAGAAAAACAGAAAATTGTTTATTTTATTAAAAAATAAGTTTAAATAAACTCACTCATATTCTATTTTTATTCATATGTACTTCGTTAATCTTTATTTAAATTTTTAGTTAAGATTATAAAATATGAGTAATAAATGAGTATAAATATATTATAATTATAAAGTTTATAATAAAATACAATTATATAATAAAAGGTTAAATAATAATTGAAACACTGTTATGACTGTAATTTTAATTTTACTTTATTTTAAAAATACATTTGCTTAATAAAATAATATATTTTATCACAATAGTCTAATTCAGTTGGATGAGTAAAATGTGAGTTGTTGTAAATGTCCTGATTCAATTCCTAAAAATAAATAATAATAATAATATTTTAGATAAAATAATATTATGATGAAATGAATCTTTTTTATTATAGCACAAATATAAAATATAAATAAATTGAAGTCTAAAAGATGTGTCATTAGGATACTTGAAATAAAAATGTACAAATGGATTTAAAAAAGAAAAAAAAAGAAAAGTCTAGCATTAGCAATTAATTTTTAAAGAAATTCAAAGCTTGCGTTCTTTTGATAAAGTGCATGAAATAAAGACAAAACAAAAAAATTATATTTGTTTAAAGCTTACATTCTAAATGACCTAAATGACCGTACATTATAACAATAGTAAAATACATTCTCTTATTATTTCATTTTTCATTATCAAAAGAAATAAAAATGCATACCCTTATTATTTCATTCTTCATTACTAACAGTATGTATCCTTTTTTTCATAATTAATTATACATTTATATTTATTATATATAGTCTCATCAGTATAACATAAATATGATTGGTTGAGGCGAAAGATATTTTACAGGTATTTTGTATCGAATTGATCAATGCTAAATACTTATTATAGGATAAATATAAAATACAAGGTGTTATTCAGAGAGTGACGATTCCTATATTTTTACATGATAAAAATCATCCGATAAATATTTTTTGACCAACCCATTATAGTAAAGTTTTATTTTTAATGCTAATTAATTTATTTTTAATTCATTTTAGTAAAAAAAATGTGTTTAATATGTAAAAGTTTCTCGAATATAGAAACATATACATCTTGAACATTTAACAACATCTTGTCAGTTTAATTTGCAGATCTGAAGATGATCAGAATTAAAATTGGGTTTGCTCCCAACTCCACCTCCTCCACGGCTCCACCCATTCCTGGCGATCCATATCGTCGTAATATTCCTGGTTCCAATTAACGGTGGGAGAGGCCATGGTCCCAAACTTCTAAACTGTTGTTTAATCCCTGTATTAAAATAAACCCTAAACCATGGGCCTCAAGCTTTTTGTTTATATAGCTTCACTGTATTAGTTTTTATGAATAAATCATACTATGCGTCTAATTAAGAAAGGGTTTACTGAGGATTATATTCCAAGCGTATTTATGTGTGCATGAATGCTTTTGGGAATTGAAAGGCTTTCTTATCAAATATTGTATTTTTAGTGGGAGTTTTACAAGCATTTACCAAAAGCATTGTAAAGCGAAAGAACTAGCAAAAAATCTTCATCGTGATTTATCGTAAATTTCATGAATGATTTGGGAATTCAAGCAAGCCTAGTATCGATCGAGACTTTAAGCATTTTTAATTTTTTTTCGTTTTGGAAAAATACTAGTCAAACAATAGAATTTTGTAATAAAAAATAATAGTCATCACCAATTTTCTTCTACGACTTCCATACTTGAGTCCCTATCAAGACCTCAGCCTTGACCAGCTGCCACTCCCGGGATCTCCTCCGTTTAAAGTCAAAGTCTTTGATGGTAAAAATCTTTATTTTATAATTTTCCTTTCAATTTTGAAAAACTCAGCATAAATTAATATTAGATGTTCTAAACAAAATTTATGCTCATCTATCATTCAATAAACAACTTAATTTTGGGTTGGTATTACCTCCTCAATTAAATGCTTTCGCATAAAATTATTTTATCCAACAGTGACCCAAATTTTTTTTAAGAAATTAAAAAACATATTTAAGTGGATTTTCGCATAAAATCATGCATTAAAATGCCCGATAACTAATATTTGAAAGATAAAGAAACATGTTATAGAAGAGGTAGAGTTTTTTATTGTTGGACAGAAAATAGACGTAGGGTATTGACGTACGTAAAAGAAGTGAATAATACAAAATCAACAGTACGTAGTATTGACGTACGTAATTGAAAAAAGATGTTAGAGGCTGAACTTAAAAAAAAAAACACAGTTCTATTATTGTTAATTACTATTGACTAACCGTTTATTTGTTTATTTTACAACAGTTTAAATTTAATATTTTTTCTTAAAAAAAATAAATGTTTTCATTCTTTCCTTATATATACTTCGTACATACGTTCCTACAAAAATTCTTTCAAATAAGGTTTGCTTGAAACCCCAAAATTTCTAGACAATATATCTGATTTAGTCATACGTACGTACATATTAGCTCGTAGATTACTTTTCTTAATATTTGGATTTCATTTTACTCATGATTTTTTCTTTTTGTTATTTGCTAGTAATTACGCATGGCGTCATATTATCTTTAAGAAATTTCATTGAAAAACTCAAACAAAAGTAACATTGACTCCATTGCTTTTGTGACATTATAAATTTCGGTGACTATGAATCAATGCATGTATATTGTTTTGGTTTCAGGCTTTCAGATTTCAACATAAACTAGGAGATGGCTCAGACCAGTACTCTTTCTTCTATATCAATACCTTTTCTTATTCTGCTGATAATAGCCTTTACTTTCTTTGCACAGCTCGCTCCAGTTAGTGCAGGTTTGTCTATCTCGTTGAACTATATATGTAAATATATGTATTATGTAAAAAAAAAAAGTATGTATGGGTAGAATTCTAGATCACAATCGCTATTCGAACTTTCACCAGCTTATATTTAACTTTTGGTTTAGTCCATGTGTTTAATATGTAAAAAGTAAACTTTCATGAATTTAGAAACATATACATCTTGAACAGGTAACAATATGTTGTCATTTAATTTGCAGAGAAAATGGAAAAATTGGGTACCATGCCAAGTCCACCTCCTTCACCTGCACCTGGACATGGCCCTGGACAACGTAGTCGTAAAACCGCTGCTCCTCCTCCACCCATGATAATTAATTGAGAAATTTTAATCACACGAGTGTGTTAAAGAATATATTATTAGTACTCTTCTAATTAATTTCTAGTATAGTCAGTTAAGTGTGTGTTTAAATTCTCATTGTGATCCATGTTTCAACTTATTCCCACATTACAACGCACCAAAAAGTAACTATTTGTTGCTTTGGTGATATGCACCTGACCCCAACAAATGGAATCCAAACATGCAGTGAGAACCCATGTTACTTGATCCCTGAAATGTTTCAATATTATTTCATGTTACTTGATCCCTGAAATGTTACAATAATGGACCTCAAGCTTTGATTCTCATTTTGTTTATATAGCTTTACGTACTGTATTAGGTTTCATGTATAAATCACACTGTATCCCTAAGACAGGATTTACTGAAAATGTTATTCCATGTATTATATATGTACAATTCGATTCAGAGAAAATTAAAAGGCTTTTTATCGATTATTTTACTTTTACTGGGCGTTTAATTAACAATCATTTGCGTAAGTGTAGTTAAGTAGTCTTAGGTTAAATTTTGAGTTTTGCTTCTTATAAGAAAAAACCGCCATGTGGAGCAGCACTAGCTATAAAGCAAAAAAAATACCCTAATCTAATACAATTTTGATATAATAAAAAATTATTAAATTAAAAAAGTTCAGGAATCGATGATCTAATAAGTTGTTAATTTTCATTTTGCTCTTCTTCTTGTTGCACCTTCTTTATTGTCGGACTTGGGATGCAAATGTTCTGGCACTTCACTCTCTGTGCGTCATAAAATTAAATTATAATTAATAATGTAATTCTAACATCTCACACTATAAATTAGTATAATACGATTAATTAATTTAATATATAGTAACAATTAATATTAAATAAGATAATTAAATAGTTAAGAAACTGGGGGGGAAAGACTAAAGTTATATGATAATTAAACAGTTAAGGAAATGTATAAAAAAAATAACTCAGCTTCAGAGGACATGCAAATAATTGTTTATTCTAAGACGGTTGATCTTTTTCACTGTCAATTTATACGATTTCTATGTACGAACAATTTTATAAGATTTTAAAATAAAAGTAGAAATGTGTCCATCCAAATTCTATGTAAAATTCTTGAGGGAGTGACATGTGTCCATCCAAATTCCAAAAGCTTATTTTAGTAGGATAGGTTTGTTAAATTTTTCTTTCTATAATTAGTTTTTGAAAATAGGAATCAAAGTAGAAATGTCCACTTTCAAAATTACCTGTTTAAATTTAGCTTCACAATTTTGTGGACATTTCATATGTAAAAGGCTAAAAGCTGAACAGAAACTGATACAGTGGAGAAAGTCCACTTATTCATCTTTCGTATACCTCCCTCTTAATTATTAATTATATAAATCACCCCACCCTACGCCTCCGGGATTACTTTAATTTTAAGGCGCGCGCCATCTATCAGTACTAAAATTGTTAATGGCGAAAATTGTTTTTTCTTCGTTAATGTTGGGGTCACAAAAATTTTAACCACGATTTTTCAAAATTATAACTACGTACATTGCTTGATTACCAATTAATTTTAATTTTCTTTTTGTATGTATTGAATTTGATCAATATCTAGAAAGAACGAATCTGTCAACAATTCTGTATGCGTGGTGTCCAAGCCATGACTAATCCATCTCTGCGGTCCGCTTAAGGATTTAGTGTGTTATCTTCCATTCTTTTTGCCTTTTTTTCTACTTATCGTTCACACACTAAGTCTTTACACATTTTGCCATATTTATTACCACATAGTTTTCTTTTCTAATTGTTTGTTACCAAAATTCAGCAGGTCAAATAATCAATTTTTGTGCTCAAATATGAATTAAATACCAACCACTCATTAATTTCCTATGGGAAATTTCATTGTAAGCTCAAATAGGAGTAACATTGACTCCATTGCTTCCGTGACAATATAAATTTTCCAGTCACTATATATGAAGCAATGCTGTTATATTTTGTTTCAGCTTTCAACATACACTGGGAGATGAGATGGCTCAGACCAGTCTTTTTTCTATATCTGTACCTTTTCTTATTCTACTAATAATCGCCGCCGTTACTTTATTTGCACAGATTACTCCAATTAGTGCAGGTTTGTCTATCTCATTGAAATTAATATGCAACAAAGATATGTACATATAGGTGTTTAATATGCACGTGAAAGTAAAGTTTCTTGAATCTACAAACATAGGGAATACATCTTGAATAGTTAACACTTTACAACATGTCATTTTAATTTGCAGATCTGAAGATCAGAAAATTGCGTGTCCTCCCAAGTTCACCTACTCCACCCAATGCTAATTCTAATTTTGATCCTGGCCATGGTCGCTAAAGTACTTTTCATGTTAGCTTGATCCTGCAATATTACAATAAATCATATGGGCCTAACCTCAAGCTTCTATTCTAGGCTTATCATGTATTAGGTCTTATAAGCGGTAGAAATACATTTATCTGAAATTCACTGGGCTGTAATTAAGAGATAAAAAAAGTTTGGAATATACATAGTTCAGGTAAATCTTAACCCAGATTTATCTTTATATTTTTATAGAACCAATGGATGTCAATGATATTAGGAAACTATTTTATGAAATTTCTTTATGTCTCTTTTTTGCACTTTCTCTTATCGCATTTCTTTCAAATCTTCTCAACCTTGGTCTTCTTTTAATCCTTCACAAACTGAAAATGCTTTAATCAAATCTAATTGGAATATTTTCAAAAAAGAAATTTCTTGTGAAGATATTAATCAAGATCTGGATGACTGAAAGATTCTCAAGATTTCAGAAAATGAACTTTACAAACCAATTGAAAAGTATATTAGTAAATCTGATTTTATAATCCGAACAATTGAAACAAACATTTGTCTTAAATCTGATTTTGATGAAATTAAACTTCTTTCAAACAATTTTTTGAAACTTCATAGACAAAATTATAGCTTTTTACACATTGGATGTGTTCAAATTACTGCTAAACCTTTGGACATAGAAGAATTAAACATCTCAATTCTTTTATGTTTAAGATACTTCCACCACAATCAGTTTACCTACTCTATTTTAGGCACAGTAGAAATCAGCATTAGTAATGAATTCATTTATATATATATATATATATATATATATATATATATTTATATTAAGAGTTAACGCAGCCATTATTAGCAGAATAAAAAAAGGTACAGATATAGAACAAACACTGCTGCTCCGAGCCATTATTTCGCAGTGTTTCTTGAAAGCTGAAACCAAATTAATATGCCAACCTTGCTTCATAGTCGCGGAAATTTATAAGGTCACGAACTCATAGACCCAATGTTTTTTTCTTTGGAATAGGCAACGTAATTTATTAGTTTTAGATAGTATTGCAGCTTGTAACCATTTTAATGCCAGCGGAAACGATAATAGTCTAATACAATAGAATTTTGTAATAAAAAATAATAGTCATCACCAAATTTCTTCTACGACTTCCATACTTAAGTCCTTATCAAGACCTGTTCAGCCTTGACCAGCTGCCACCACCGGCATCTCCTCCATTTAAAGTCAAAGTCTTTGATTGTACAAATCTTTATTTTATATTTTCCTTTCAATTTTGAAAAAATCAGCATAAATTAATATTACATGTTTTAAAAAAAATTATGAACATTTTTATATATTTTTTATAGGCTAAAGGTTTTATTAATTGACTAAGTGATAGCACAACAAATGCTCACTCTTATTAAAATTTAAAATTTAGAACATAAAATTTACATAATTAATTTATACTTTTTAAATTTAAATAAATTTAAAATATAAGTATAATACATGAAATATTTTGTTAGTCATAACATCATCTTGAAATTTAAAAAGTATTTACTATTTTGAAATCGGTTGAAATATCCGATCAAAAAATTCCCACATTCTATATATTCCCTAATTCTATAAGTAACTATAATCAATTTAAAAGGTCTTTATTAAGCTATGTACGTAAGAAGTTCCATATCTAGAGTAGTGAATGGCTAAACATTTTATAGCAATAATGAGGGGAAGGTTCTGATTCGTACTTCTCAAATGGCAAATTTGGGCAAACCGTCTATTCTTATCCAGTAGAATCATATCTTAAATTTTGTGCAAACACGTTGATACATTATGTTCTACCATTTGTCTCAACTATGAAGAAATGATTATCACGCTTTAAAAGTAAATTCTAGCAACATGTTTTCTCTACGGTGGTCATATTTGTTGTTATCCGAGGTTATTGATGAAGAGTGACTAGACCACAACTTCTACGTTTTGTGGGGCGATACCAAGTCCAACTTTTTTCCATAAAATTGTGATTATATGCCAATTGGAGCTAGCCACGGATGCAAGTTTTAAAATACTTTGGACGGATCAGGGGCTTTTACGAATATAAATATAGGGTAGGATGTCACTTTTTTTTTTGTTTGTATCTTTTGCATGAGTGCTTGTTGGGATTAGTTAAAAACAACCTTCTACATCGGTTATTTTGGACATTTCATATCGGTTTTGAATCGATGTTGAATCAGGCGATGTTGAAAGTGTGAAAGTTAACATCGGTTTTCAAAACCGATGTTAACGAAACTAACGAACATCGGTTTTCCATCAATGACCGATGTGGATATCTGATAAATGAAAACGTTAAAAAGTGTAAAAGATGGTTTAACAACATCGGTTTCTTTGCAAAATCGATGTTGTAACATCAAATCAACATCGGTTTTCTTTGCAAAATCGATGTTGTAGTCCAAGTTAACATCGGTTTTCTTAGAACCGATGTTGTTCTGTTCATTAACATCGGTTTTGCAAAGAAAGCCGATGTTGTTACATCAAATCAACATCGGTTTTCTTTGCAAAACCGATGTTGTAGTCCAAGTTAACATCGATTTTCTTATAACCGATGTTGTTTGATTAATTTTTTAAAAAAATATTTTGTCTGTTTTTTAAATTTTTGCAGTTCTTCAACCTGTGAATTAAGAACCAGATCTAGCCAATTTCAGAATACATTCAAATAAATTGATATTTGAATAACAAATAAAATTCAATAGTCTCAATGTACATAAAAGAATTTCCTAACCTAATGTTTATACAATTGTTTTGCAAATTCAATAACCACCTAATCTATTAATAAGTCATCTCTAATTTTAAGAAAAAAACTTCGCCCATTGAACCCTGATAGCCTTCAAGGTGTCATCTTCCAATGGTCTTTCATCAGTAAAATACTGCATGACATGAGAAAACATAATTTAATAAGTACAAAACAAAAACAAGTAACAAAAATTATTTTTGAATTAGACAATTAATTACCATGTCCCAGTTATCTGTGAAGCCTCGTTGGACTATTGTCGACATCCAGTGCATGACATAATAGCCACACTCTGTGCTTCCTTTTTGCTTATTACACTAAATTGAAAAACATGCATAGTCAAAGTTAAATGGCAATTAGTGTAAATAGTACTAAAAATTATTTTCAATACATAAACCATGATTTATTAGAAGACTTACTTTAAGCGCAATCCATTTAGTAGTAGCCTTTGATTTATTTTCTTGACTGTCGTGGACTCCCTTCAAAGCACTGCTTAAGAGAAACATGAATGCATAGTGTACAATTAACATATTCATGCCATAGAAATAACAAAAATGTGTTACAAATTACAACCTACCTGTTAATAATTCCTTTAAGGTAGTTATCAGGCCTGTTATGCAACAAACAGAACCAGACGACTACATTGGCCTTAGGACATATAACTACCAATTGCCAATGTACACTGCATTGTTGAAAACCAAGTTATTATACTGCATACATTAATTAAATTGTGATATTCATTTCTACTTACCCATTCAAATACGGTGCAAGGTAGACTTGTTTCTGTGAACTCTGCATCCATTTCTTCATATAGTCCTCGATTTGAAATTGAGATTGGCCAGATCTCTGTATGGACTATGGCTCGAGGAATCCATACACATCAGCATGATCCGATTGCAGGCTTAATTCATTCATATGCCTATTGTACCGTGAAAATAAAGTCAATTATGCGAGAATATAAAACAATACACCAAGTAATGCTAATCAATTGAAAGTGACTTACAGAATCCACAATTGTATAACAGAGATGTTAAGACATTGACCACCATGAATGATCTCCGAAATATCCTCATGCTTGATGTACAAGGGGAAGTTGTCATTATGCACCTCGAACATCTCCGGGTCCCATGGCATCTGGAAGGGTCTGAGGAAAAGATCGGGGATGGTCAATGCTATCTGGTACAAGGGATCAGAAATATGTTCTGGGTTATCTACAGGTTTAGCCGGTCCCTTGTGTTCTTGTTTATCCTACACAGTTAACAACAAAAAGTGAACGATTAGGTTAACTTGAGATGTGACAAATCATTCGTAAATGAGAAGAAATAAGGCAAAAATCATAAACCTTAATCAAAATTGTCTGTACAAGATGTGTCGGCCAAGCAAGGAAAGTGTTAAGTGTTTGCCCCACTAACTAAACCTCGTCAGTGGGAACAGGGACACGAGCATCAGCATCGCGTACTTCCTCAACACTCACCTTTACCTGATCAACGGCAAGAAGGACGTTGTGCACGGTCGTCGATCCCTCATGAACTTTGCATGAATAGATTAAATGCTATAACTTTCACTGCTCACCCTATTGTTGACTTTGCATGAATAGATTAAATGATATAACTTTCACTGCTTAAAGGACAAATTAGGTGTCCTGCTCACCCTATGTGTAACGCCTGGCCACTTGTAGGATCAACGACTGTTCCCATATACCAACACAAGACTTTTCAGTGTGCTTTGTCCTCACTCACACACTTCTGAGAAACTTCCCAGGAGGTCACCCATCCCAGAATTGCTCCAAGTCAAGCACGCTTAACTGTAGAGTTCTTAAGTTATGGGCTACCGAAAAGTAGATGCACCTTGTTGGTATAGGTAGTATCTATTAAATCCTTTAAGTTATCCTCAACTGTACAGTCGCATACCTGCACAGCCTTTGGATCCCTCTCGTTCGGGTGTGTATTCGATTCATTCATGTACCCCTTCCGCTGGAAGCCTGCCAGGAGCTGCTCTTTGTCCGTGCCTTATTGCACCGGCGATCACTCCCCGCCCTCGTCAGCGCCCGGGATGTTACATGCCCACCAGCTTCCGCCTGGTTCGTCCTCGAACCACACCGTACTGGTAGACAGGCCCTGCTCTGATACCACTTGTAACGCCTGACCACTTGTAGGATCAACGACTGTCCCCACATACCAACACAAGACTTTTCAATGTGCTTTGTCCTCACTCACACATTTCCTGAGAAACTTCCCAGGAGGTCACCCATCCCAAAATTGCTCCAAGTCAAGCACGCTTAACTGTGGAGTTCTTAAGTTATGAGCTACCGAAAAGTAGATGCACCTTGTTGGTATAAGTAGTACCTATTAAATCCTTTAAGTTATCCTCAATTGTACAGTCCCATACCTGCACAGCCTTTGGATCCCTCTCGTTCGGGTGTGTATTCGATTCATTCATGTACCTCTTCCGCTGGAAGCCTGCCAGGAGCCGCTCCTTGTCCGTGCCTTATTGCACCGGCGATCACTCCCCGCTCTCGTCAGCGCCCGGGATGTTACACGTCAGGACGATGTAGGTTTTTTGTATATCCTTTCAAGATCTTCATGTATCGCTCGACCGGGTACATCCACCGTAAATAAATGGGACCACACAATTTAATTTTCCTTACCAGATGAACAAGTAAGTGAACCATTATGTCGAAAAATGAAGGAGGAAAATACATCTCCAACTAACACAAGATAATTGCCGCCTCTTCTTCCAAGTCATCTAACTTTACCGGATCCACGACTTTCGAACAAATGACATTGAAGAAAGAGCACAGGCGACTTATAGCATGCCTGACTTTGTTAGGCAAAATGTCTCGAATTGCCATGGCTAACAATTGCTGCATCAACACGTGGCAATCGTGAGACTTTAAGCCAACTAGTTTCAGATCTTTCATCTGTACAAGGCTCTTAATATTTAAAGAGTATCCTTGTGGTACTTTCACTTGGCGCAGACACTGATAGAAACTTATCTTCTCCTTTCTTGACAAAGTGTGGCATGCTGGAGGCAAGTAAATTTTCTTACCATCGGACCTAGGATGTAACTGCTCACGTATACCCATCTCAGCAAGATCTTGATGAGTGTTCAAACCATCCTTTGTCTTGCCTTGAATGTTAAGCAACGTGCCGATAACACTGTCACACACATTTTTCTCCACATGCATAATATCGATACAATGTTTAACATCTAGATCAAGCCAGTACGGAAGATCAAACAGTATCGACCTTTTCTTCCATATGCAACTATTACCTTTCTGCTTCTTTTGAGTCTTTCCAAATACAGTATGCATGCCCTCAACCCGCTCAAGAACCTGGTCACCGGTTAACAGAATCAGTGCAATTTCATGCTCTTGACTTCCATTAAATGCTCTTTTCAATCACCGATATGGGTGATAAGGTTTCAAAAAACGTCGATGGCGAGTGTAAACTGTTTTTCTTCCATGTTTAAGTTACACGTAACTCGTGTCTTGCTCACAAATAGGGCATGCACGATGACCCTTTACACTGTATCCACTCAAATTCCCATACGCTGGAAAATCATTAATGGTACAAAATAGCATTGCACGCAACTTGAATGTCTCCTTTCGATACCCATCAAACACGACAACCCCCCTCATCCCACAAGTTTGTTAAGTCCTCAATCAAGGGACTAAGATAAACATCAATGTCATTTCCTGGCTGTCTTGGGCCCGATATCATCATAGACAACATCATGTATTTTCGCTTCATGCACAACCAAGGAGGCAGGTTGTAGATGACTAGCAAAACAGGCCACGAACTGTGCTGAGTACTTAAACTGCCGTAGGGATTCATTCCATCATTGGCAAGTGCAAGCCTGAGATTTCTTGGTCTTTGCCTAATTCTGGATACAAACGGTCAATCTTCTTCCACTGAACTGAATCTGCTAGATGTCGGAGCATTCCATCACAGTGTCTTCCCTCTGCATGCCATGTAAGGTCTTTTGCGTCATCTTTGTTAGCAAAAAGACGCTTAAACCTTGGAATGATCGGAAGATACCACAACACCTTCGCGGGAGGGCTTTCTTTGAACTCTGATAACTGCCATAGTCGTCATCGTCCTTCACTTTGTACCGTGATACCTCACATGTGGGGGCATTTATCCATTTGTTCAAATTCATTTCTGTATAATATGCAGTCATTAGGACAGACATGAATTTTCTTATACTCCATACCCATCGTACAAAGTATCTTCTTCGCCAAATAGTAACTGCTTGGCAACGTGTTTTCCTCTAGAAGCATGTCCTTAACTACCTCAAGCAATGAACTGAAACTTTTGTCACTCCACCCATATCTGGCCTTCACATTAACCAGATTTAACACCGCGGACAACAATGTCAATGACTCTTTGCACCCCAGATACAAAGGCTTCTTCGAATCACTTTCCAACGTATCATACATAGGGGCATGTGTTTGCTTAAATGACTCATGTCCCAGATCATGAATCATATCATCTAATTGATCTCCGATGTCAACATCAAGCGGTTCAGTTTTCGAGACCCTCTACGTGTCTGTCAATTCACCATGCCATATCCATGTCGTATAAGTCTTCTTAATTCCATCGCACAGAAGATGCTCCCGTATGTCGTTTAGTGGTTGGCGTCTTCCATTCAAACAATTGATACAGGGACATAAATATTTTCCATTCCCATCCGGTCGACTTTTTTCGGATGCAAATTGCAAGAAATGTTCAACGCCTTCCTCATACTCAACCGTGATGCGACTTGCATTCATCCAACTTCGATCCATGTTACTAATAACTCTGTGATACTCACAAAGTTATTCCATGCATGAAAACCTCTCTTTTTCATTCAAGGTGTGACCCTATCCCATTCAGGAAGGCATATTTTTACAGTATATTCATATGTATAGGTTGCGTTCCTTATCTTAAATTTGACAAAATTTTGGTAGCATTTCGCTTTGGTCTTCGAGTACACGACATGAAAGAGGTGACATGAGTTCCACCACAGTCAAGTATGTACCCGGAGAACAAAGTGAAATGTATTGTACCGAAATTTCATCAAATTTAAGAAAAGAAATGCAACTTATACATATGAATATACTATAAAAAATTGTGTCTTCCCAAATTGTCCAAACAGACAATTCAAGAATCAATACAATGATTAATCCAAACTATCCGGAAGAATCAGTGTAATGAATCTCAAACGGGAAACTAAGGTTCACTCATAATGAACATTAATTGTATAGAAAAAGCAACATGCATACTTGACATACAAAATATTTTAAAAACAGTCATAAGACAAATTGTACGCGCCAATATGAAACACATTCACACCT
>CM023949.1:26724706-26758760 GCA_013407115.1 Glycine latifolia | reverse complement strand
TTGGATTAATCATTGTATTGATTAATCCAAACTATCCGGAAGAATCAGTGTAATGAATCTCAAACGGGAAACTAAGGTTCACTCATAATGAACATTAATTGTATAGAAAAAGCAACATGCATACTTGACATACAAAATATTTTAAAAACAGTCATAAGACAAATTGTACGCGCCAATATGAAACACATTCACACCTGTGATGATGATCTGTGTGAAATGTCCAACAATAAAGCTCGTGATGACGAGGCAAACGAGAAAAGGGTTCGCTCTCCTACAACCTACAATGAACATATAACATTATCCGATCATGTTGATGGAATGCAAGTGATTTACATAAAGCAAGGGTTAAAAGGGATATGGACAAAACAAGTTACACAAGCACGCATTACATATTATCTTATAAATTTCAATATGAAACACTTTTGTAATTACCTGAGAGGATGGTCAATCACAATCTCCAACAATGAATCTGGTGATGACGATGCAAAGAGCAAAATGAGAACTGCATACATATGATACATGTGGTGTCAGATTACAAAAGTTGGTTTGAATCAAGACAAACAAAAGAGCACACACCGTAGTCAATGAAAGTATGTCAACCTTCATTGTTACTTTTGGAAATAACCTATCCCGTTATACAGATATACTAAATAGTGTGTAACCTATCCCTTTCGGTAAAAGAACTCACATATCGAACATATTGCTGGTGGTTTGGCGAGGAGACAAACTTGTCCCCACAATGGTTTGACTTTTTCATGTGACCGACCACTTCCCCTTACTTGACCTGTCATTGCTGCCACTTGACCTCTTTTTTCCATTCACTTTCTTTATATATATATAACACTATAACTTAGCCCTTTCTATACCATAGTCTACACCATTCTTCCATCCTTCACTACTACTACACCAAAAAAAATTAATATATAGCATTCTTCTAGCCTAAGAGAAAATAAACCAATATTATTCCACAAAACAAATTAAAGTTCGTGAGAGTTTAATTAATTTGACACACGTAAACTTATGGTCAAAGAAGGTCTTGGACTTGAAATCACTGAGCTAAGGTTGGGTCTACCTGATGCGGAGCATGTAACTATGGTCAATAAGAATGAGAAGAATTGTTGGACTTGGAATGAAATTAGCTATTTTTTTAGTCAATTAGCACACATCAATAACACAACAAGCACTTAGTGGTTTCTTGAAATTGATTCGAGCAATGGGGGGCAATCATGTTCTTATCATTATATACCATAAGCCGTATTTTTCCCCCATCTTTATTGTGTGAACATAATCACATAGCCTTAGTCCTGTTTATAGAAGAAATAATCCTTGGCTTGGCTTATTGAGAGTGTGAGTGTGAGTGTTAGCCAAAGCAATTTTAACTTGTGTGACAAAGTATCTAGAGCAAGTCACCAAACTACAATTGGTCTAAATGGCAGCTTTGTGTTGCTTCAACAAAGAATGAAAGAAGAGTACCAGCAGCAGTGCTTTAAAAGTGACACAAGAATCCAATTACAAGCAAAATGAGGCATATCTCTCTCCCTCACAGTCTCCATTTCCACACCACATGGCTGCCTTTGATTTCATCTTTTTTAATCTTCTTGTTTACTAGTCTATTTACTAATGCCTTTCTTCATTATGGAATTTCAAGAAACCATTTTACCCTCCAAATATAGGGTATAGGAAAAAAAACAAGTTACAAAATAGCTAACAAGTTTACTAGGTATTTTTTCAAAAATTAAAGTATTCGTTTAGTATAGAACCACACTGCTAGATTAGCCATTTAATAGCTAACAAGTTTACTAGCTAACAAGTTTACAAAAGAGCTTATGGATTAGGCATTTTATCAAGCACTTAGTGCGCAACTTCATTCTATTCACAGCAATAACACATTGAACCCATACATCACACGAAAATTCGTAATGCAAAACCAAACCGCATTTAACGGCGACAACAAAATACAACATTAGCATTATTGGGCAACAACGAAAACAGAGAAATGCGTTGACACTAACCTCGGATGGAGACGCGAGCTGAAGCTTCAACAATGGAAACCGAGAGCTGCTACTGGAAATCGCGACGTACACGACAACAACCATGAGCCGAGGTAGACGACGACAATGGTCAACTGAGAATGAAAGCTGATGAGGTTGAGGAAGATGCAAAAGAAAAGCGAGCTCAGTGAAGGTAAATGATTTGGGGCCCCAGATTGTTTTAAAATAACAAGAACAACATCGATTTTCATAAAAACACATAAAAACCGATGTTAACTATTCCTCCTTAACATCGGTTTTCCTAGAATCACATGAAAACCGATGTTAACTAGTTGTCGTTAACATCGGTTTTCTAAAAACACTTAAGAACCGATGTAAACTAGTCATGTTAACATCGGTTTTTAAGTGTTTTCAGAAAATCGATGTTAACGACGACTAGTTAACATCGGTTTTCATGTGATTTTAGGAAAAACAATGTTAACTTTGTCCACATAATTACAAAATTGCCATCGCGTTTTCGTTAACATCGATTTTTTAGAAAACCGATGTTAACTTGCCGATGTTAAAACCCCTTTTTCTAGTAGTGTTTTTTGTGGGTGTATAAAGCCAAAAGACCTTATTGCTTTTGTATCTTTTGGTGACAACTAGTGCACGAGATGTTATTTATCATGTGGGACGTTTAGTGCATTGAGGGGATGGGGTTTTGAAAGCAATGTATAGTTAGGCTGCCTATATTATGCAGATCACCTCTATGCTCTGGATGTATTTTTTTAAAGCTTGGTCATACCTTATAGCCCTGCTATTCTTTTTAATAAATTTGATTTCTTTGCCTTTTCAAAAAAAAAAAAAAACTACTGGCACATCTTCCATTTTTATTACTATAATTATGCTGCTTTTATATAATAAAAAAATAAGCTACCACTTCATGATAAGTAATTGGCGTCGTTTTCTATTGGGGTTTTCATTGACTGCCCGAATAAATAAATGTAAGATTGATTGCATGCATTAGTTACATTATAAATTTCGTGATTATGAAGTAGGGCTGGTATATGAATTTGGTTTCAGCTTTCAACATAAAGATGGCTCGAACAAGTCATGTTTCTATATTTGCACCTCTCCTTATTCTAGTATCGCCTTTACTTTCTTTGCACAGCTTACTCCAGGTTATAGTGCAGGTTTGTCTGCCTCACTGAAATATATGGAAAGATGTACAAAAGCATGTGTACAAGGTTGTATAATCACAATCGGTATTTGAGGTTTCACCCGCTTATGTATATCATGTTTGGTAGATTAATTAATTAATCCATGTAGGCCGGTGTTTATTGATATGTAAAAATATATGTTTTCTTCATGTTGCTAGAATATTAAAATTATATATATATATATATATATATATAAAATCTAATATTTCCCGAATATGTATCGGGACAATATTGATATCTGACACCATCACGTAGATCATTTTGGAGTATGGGGACTTCTCAGTTTTTTTCTACTTGGCCTTGGTGATGCTCATGTAAGGTAGGACTCCGGTTCATACCAATCGATCACTCCTTTTTTGTTTTTTACTTTAATCAATTAGTAAAATTTGGTTTTTTTTTAATCTTATTTCTCTCTTCTCCATTTCTTTCTTCTCCATTTACAATCAAACATAGAGTGATCTGAAGTCCCATAAATTCAACAAATTCAGTATGAAAACTCGTAAACCCTCGTGATTGACATCGACCTAAATTGGTGTATCACATAACGCCTTTCTTTTTTTCCAATAATTTTATTATTAATGTTAGTGTCCAAGCAATGACTAATATATCTATGGAGTCCGGTCAAAGACGCGCAACTCATGCTGGGATTAATAATTAGGAGTTCACACTTATCCCTTGACGTCAAATAAATGACAGTTAGGATTTAACCTTAAAAACGTACATATTATGTTCATCTATCATTAAACAAACAACTCGGGGGTTGGTATTACGTATATACTACGTACCTTTGAATATAATGTTTATGCATGCCTCCCTTTTGGTGTAAAGGTCGATTATCTATGCTAAAGAGTTTTAAGAAGTAAATAAAAAATTAGCAGCATTGATTAGCAAGGCGTCAAATGTCAATGCAAAAAAAGACGTTGGAGCTTGAAGTTTAAATCAACAACAGTTCTATTGACTATTTCAGAGTTAAATAAACATTTATTTATTTCTGTTATAAAAGTTTAACTTTAAATATTTTTTAATTCTTTCATTCTTTTCTTATCCTTCTTACGTTTCCTACACAAAATCTTTCTAGTAATTTTGCATGAAACCCCAAAGCACTTAAGTTCCTTTTCTTAACAGTTAGATTTTATTTTACAAATGATTTAAATATTTCTTCGATCAGTCACCAAAATAATTCAATAGGTGAAATTAACAACTAGCTTCTTTTTTTTGGCTAGCAAATATGGCGTCATTTTCTTTGGGAAATTTCATAGAAATTAGCTCAAAAGTAATATCGACTCCAATATTGCTCCTGTGGCATTATAAATTTCGGTGACTTTTGAAGCAGGACTCGCATATTATTATTTAAATTGGTTTCAGATTTAAACATAAATTGGGAGATGGCTCAGACCAGTCTTTCTAAGACAGTTGTACGACCGTCGTTGTATTGGATGTCGTTGAATACCGTCTATTTCGACGACAGTTATATATCAACCGTCTTAGATTAGTGTTCCCATTCTAAGATGGTTTTCCTAACAACTGTCTTAGATCAATTTTTTTTTAAAAAAAATTACACTAATCTAAGACGGTTTTTCCTAATAATTGTCTTAAATTAATGTTTCTTTAAAAAAATAATCCGTGATTTCTTATGATGCCATCCTTTCTTCAAGAGCTTCTAAGTTTATCAATTTAATCTACGTTCATACATTTGTATGTAGCCAAAACAGCATTAATGTATACCTGGTTAAAGTGGATTAAGAAAATTAAAGCAGAACTTAACATTTCTTCAAGTAAAAAGATGAAATTGGAAAAGAAATCATATGCAAAGTCTCAAGGTTGCCAAAATAATATTTTAAATAGAATAGTGGAAGAAAAGACACCTTGACACCATCAACTTGCAAGATTGTTTGTTTAATAGGATCCAAATGTTGTGCCGGGATTGCAGCATCCACCAATTCCAAGACGCTGATAATTCATCAAAAGCAGCAATAAAATTAGAGCTACAAGTTTGGATATAATCAGAATTGCCTATAGATACTTCTGGTGGAGTAGAAACTAGAAACTTTTTTCGAACCCCCTTAGTTTAGGCGAAATCAGTTTACCCCAAGTGGTTAAACATTTTGAGTCACTTTACACCTATTTGAATTCTCTGTTATCTTAAAAATTTCTCAAATTGCAATTTTTGTTAAGCAAGGACAAAGATGTAATAAATTCTATGCCTGAAATTATTAAATAATTGCATTAGTTGGGCTCATTAGTATGTCATAAATAAACAACTCATCAATTTACATGTCATATGTGCATCATTAAGGGAGGGAGCAGTCAAAATGACAAAGCCATCCATCAAACAAGAATGTTTTACACATATAAAATCCCTCTAAGTTGAGGGGAAAAACAAGTAAACTTGTTACATTAATTAGATGCCACATCCAATAAGATAAATACCGTATGATCTAATTTATAGGTATCCAGCACATGTCTATGTCTAGCATAGGTTTGTTCAATAAATTGAATGCAATAATGGGGAAGGCTGCGTTTAAAAAACAAAAGAGAGACAACACCAACACCATAACCTTCTTCAATGATGGAAGACATGGATACACCAGCATAGCATTGCTCCTCTGTAGTCACCCCCTCCCTCTACAGCTATTACACCAACTCAAAGAATCACGATTAACAAAGTGAACAATCTGAAAGTGAGAAAAACTTAGTACTAGACACACACAACAAAGGAAATTATGTATCTCCACCATAAATTGTAGTATAATGAAGAGGAGAAACTTTAAAAGAAAAAAAAATTGTGCACCCCCTCTCTCTCCCTGCATTATCAACTACTTTATTCTATAAAAAGTTGTGCACCATTACTAATAAATATAACTTTTCAAATGTTTTTCATGGATGTAGAAATTTTTTGGTTATTCAATTTTTAGTTATTTCATTTTTTGTAATAGATTTTAATATAATTCTAAGTGTGTGTATTTGCACGTGTATGTGTAATATTAAATACTTTTTAAAAAAATAATAATTCAAAATTTAGTGCCATTATATTAGTTAAATATATTTATTATTTAAATGACATTTTTTTAAAAATATAAAATCTTCATCAAATTAGTCTTTTCTTACAAACTACTAATCCTTATAAATTTTACGGTTTGTCACTTTTTATTTCTTTCAAAACGTTGAATAAAAAAAATTAAACTTGACAAAAAATATTTTATAAATTGAAGGTCAACTTGGCAAACAATCAAGCACCATATTCACAAGCATGTTCCAAAGACAGTGGTTAAGGCATAAAAATATGCAATTTTGTGTATAAAAAAAACAAGCGGGCAAGACAACAGGTAGAGGTTTTGTACCTTTGTTAAAAGCTCCCCTAATGGCTAATCCTTATTTGGAAGGTGCTGCTATTGTTTCTCCACTCTTTCCTTATATACAACAAGGGAGATACACGACAAGATTCAGATGCAAGAGACTCCTAAAAATTCAGGAGAAATATTTTCCCAAGAATAACTCACCCACTCCACAGCTTTTGTTAATGAAATATTCTTTGGCGAGTAGCTCGGTTTCTACTCTCCTGACCATAGCCAGTAATTGGAAATCCAATCCTCACCCGTACCTGGTACAAAGCAAATCCATCCCAAGTGAACACAAAAACAGCAAAACGGTATAGAACCAGCCGCTATTCATTCCCCAAAGCAAAGTTAACTTACAAATCCTTGATCTAGAGCTTTGGCATGTGCAAAATTTATTTTATTTTTTGTACAATTCAGCTTTTGCAGTAAATGCAGCAAGGTTGAAATTTGAAACTTGAAATGCATGAGTAATTTTGGCCTATATTTTGGTTTTCTTTGCAAAGTGGAAATTAACGAAAAAGTTCACAGACCTGACCATCATCCTGAATTCTTTTGAGAGCCTTGTTATAGATCTTGTACCTGTCACCAGCCCACAATAATTAAACAAATACACATATTTTAACATTATATAACAAGTAGCATTTTCCGCATAAAAAAATGAGGAAGGTGTTTAATCTTTAGGTTGAAAAATAAGCTCTTTGAAAACAGCATATCCGGCAGCAGCAGCAATTCCGAGTCCCGCAAGAATGACAACACTGTAGGACGCTCCCTCTACAAACGTCACAGGCTTCTGCGGAATGTTATAAGTAGGGGCACTAAAGGGATCTTCAACGTTTGCCACGTCCTTTTTGGCCCACAAAAAGCGAATAGATCAAAATAGGTTTTGATTTGGAAGCAGGGTAATTGACTCGTTCACTCGCGGACCTTATTGGTGGTTTCACCGGCTTCGTTGGATTGAGATGTTTTGGAAGAAACGGGCCTTGATTGTGGGATTAGGAAGGAAGGGGGTGGAGGGACATTGGGGGCGTGGCGGCGAGTGGCGAGAGCGCGCGTTGTTGCAATGTGGGAGCAGGGTGAGAGTGTGCGACGATGGGACAAGATTCTGCAGAACATAGCGGAGACTGAGACTCTCTATTCTTCTTCCACCACGGCGTTGAAGAAAGAAAGGAGGAGAGGGGTGTTTGGCAACAACAACAAGACTGAGACTAAGGCTCACTTCACCAGAAAGATGGAGGCCACCATGCTGGACAGGGAGTGAGACGGTGCGGTTAACGGAGACAGGTTGGGTGACGGACAGTGGGAGAGGAGCACCTTATGGGGAGGACTGTACCAGGGCACGAGTAGACTCACCCAGGAATTTTGTGGGACAAAATGGAGACAACCACGATTTTAGAGCAAAACGGCATCGTTCTAGTTTTTTTAAGACATTTCAAAGACGGTCACACCCAAAACGTCTTTGAATACACCAAAACAAAGACGGTTAAACCAAAACCGTCATTGTTTTCAACCTTCTAAAACGGTTTTGCTATAATCGATGTTGAAATGTTGATTTTAATTACAAAAATACCACCGCACTCTCTTCTAAGACGGTTTCGTGACAACCGACTTAAATTGGCCGTCATAGAATACATCGATTGTAGTAGTGTAAGGTGGTTACATCTTGAATATGCTGTTATTAAGGAGATAAATACTGTAGACGTCCGCTCTCCTGTAGCAGGTTGACGTCCACGCTCCTGTATCAGGACTGATGTGGAGGGCGGACACGTGTATGCAGGTTGACACTTGGAGGATAAATAAGCACTATTTAATGTGACAGTGCTAACATGGATGGTGTTCACGTGTACAATGATCCCACATTGATGGTCACGTGTAATTTTACCATATTTAGACAGTACAATGCTAATAATCGCCTTAACTTTCTTTGCACAGCTTACTCCAATTAGTGCAGGTTTGTTTGTATATATCTCATTGAAATATGCAAATATATGTACAAAAAACATGCATATGTATAGAATTGTACAGTCACACTCACAATCACTGTTCGAAAGGTTTAATTTCTTTAGTCCATGTAGGTGTTTAATATGTAAAAGTAAACTTTCTTGATTCTAGAAATACATACATCCTTAACAGTTAGTAACGTGTTCATTTTAATTTACAGATGTGAAGATGAGAAAATTGGGTCTCCTCTCAAGTCCACCTCCTCCACCCAATCCTGCCAAGGGAATTCATTCTAGTGGTGCCCCTAATTCTACTCGTGATCCAATCCATGATGCTCGTCAACCACCTATATATCCAAGTTCCCTAACTTTTCACTTCATTTGATCCCTCCAATATTGCAATAGATCATACAGGCCTTAAGCTTCGATACACATTTTGTTTATGTATAAATGATACTACGTAGTGATAGGGTAAAGTACACTATCGCTTGTTTCTTATAATAAGGATAAAAGGTAGTAATAAATAACGGATACAAATAATCTGTTGTTCTATATATTGTCCTTATCAAGTAGCTTTTGTAACAGCTACTAGTTGTTCTATATATTGTAACATTGAATCAATGAATGAATCAATATCTATCCTTTCATCAAACCTCTTTATATTCTATCTAGAGCCCTTTAGCTTTAAAACATTTTTTTCCTCCATCCTCAATTCAATATGAGCACTTCTAACTCTTCTATTAATTACCACTGATACAATTGTCATCACAAACTCCCAGCCAGATCCCAACAATAACTCAGCTTTAGTTTTCCTCGAATGCTGCAACTCAAATCTATCCAAAAGACCAAAACTAGTTGCCTCCAAATTGCGTGGAGGGTCCAATTCAATGCCCTGCGGACTAGTTACGATCTCAAATGCTATGTTGTTGGTTCCTACCCATGCCCAAGCAAATTTGTTGATGTTACACAAAACAATATCAACCCTGCGTATACTCATATGACGTAGCAGGACCAGTTAATTGTTTTTGTCATTGTCATCTCAGTTGCTGACACTGTTATAACAACGCTAGGTAGGAAGTGTCTAGACCTCTTAGATGCTTAATTGGGATATTCTAAATACAATGTGGATCTAAAAACGTAGTTAAATATTAGATACGGATAGATTTTGAATTTTTCTTAATATAAGCACTATACAAAGCAAAAGATCTACCAAAAATATATGTATGATTTATCATTACTTTCATCAATGATTTGAGAATTCAAGTTATGTTGGGCCTAAAAATATCGAGACTTTATTATGCAATTTTCTTTGTAAAATGTAATTTCATATGATAAAAAAATATTAAAATTTACAAGGATTAATCCAATAAGTTACTAATTTCATTTTACTCTTCTATTTTATTTGTATTCATTTTACGATCTCTTTTTCAATGGGTGGCTTCTATTTTCTTTGTATTGATCTATTTTCTTTGATGTATAAGAACTTATTTCTTGCTTCCTCTTTTCTTGAATGTAAGAAGAAAAAAATTAACATATACTACCTCCATCGATCTCTTTTTTTGGATCTATTTTAAAAAATTGTTGCTCTTTTTTATAAGATCATTATTCTAATTATAAGTTGTATTAATTATTTTTTTTCTAAAATACTCTTAATTAATTAATAATTCTTTTAGCAAAAAAATTATAAACGATGAAAATTAATGAAATAAAGTCTTTATCTCTTATTAGGATTGAAGAAGGCGAATATCAATTAGCTGAGAAATAATTAAGTAAAAAGAAAAATATAATTAATTTTAAGTAAGGTTTAAATACTTTTTTAATTCTTGCAAATTAACTTTTTCTTGATTTTTAATTTGTCCTTGTAATTCTTTTTGTTTTAATTTTTCTATTATTATGTTTATTTTTTTTCGTCTTCATAGTTACACAAATTTTGTTATTTATTTTTTTAAGAAAAATTACTCATTTAAACTTTATAATTACACAAATATCACCTTTTAATTCCTACAGTACATAAACTCAAAAGGATGACTTTTAAGTAGAGCTAACAAAATATGGATGGGGCAGTCCGGCCCAATTCATCGGGCCCAGTATAAAAAATAGATTAGACTGGTTAGTCCAAATCCATTTTATATGGATCTTATTACTTTAATAAGTCTAATCAAATCATGTGGTTCATCATATAAGTTTGCTATATTGGTTCATTTTACTTTTTTTTAGTCTAAATTTATATAAGTTTAAAAAATATCTGAGGTTATTGATGAAGACTGACTAGACAAATAAGTTCTACGCTTTGTGGGGGCAATACCAACTTTTTATCATAAAATTGTGATCTTAATTTGCAGATTTGAGAATGAGAAACTTGGGTTCCCACCCAAGTCCGCCTCCTCCACCTATGCGTGCCCCACCTCGTCCTTCTTGTCCTCGGTGTCGTCCTCCCTCCTCCTCATCCTCCAGCCATTCCCTAACTTTTCATGTTATTTGATCCCTACAATGTTACAAGAAAACATCTGTGCATCAAGCTAGGTTTTATTTTATGTTTAAATCACACCAGGTTTTATTTTATGAATATTGTTTCCACAGATTTGTATATATGAGTATTGTTTCTCAAGACAGGATTTACTGATACTTTATTTTTACGGGGTGTATATATAACAATCATTAACCAAGAGTGTGGTTAAGTGTTATTAAATACTAATAGCTAGGTTTTGCATTTTTCTTCTTATATACGAATGAAACGCAACGTGGAGCAGAACTTCAAATTAAAGCAAAAGATCGAACTTCCAAAAATCTGCTTCATGATTTATCATAACTTCGTGAATGATTAAGGAATTCAACTAATGCTGTACCCAAAAATATTGATACATTAAGCAAAAATTTTAGAAAAATCTAATCTAAACACAAGTCATTTCTTATACAATAAAAAGGTTATTAAAAAAATTACAAGAATTTATGTCATAAGTAGTTAATTTTCATTTTGCTTATCTAGTTTTTTTTATTCACGTTAAACCCTCTGGAAATACCAACATGTCATTCATTCAAGTGAAACTAGTAATATCCCTTAAGTAATAAAAAATTAATGTTGAAGATTTATTTCTAATAATATCAACTCGCACCAATGTATTAATTAATTTAATATATTTCTCTTAGTCTTATACTTGTGAATGAATTTATAGCAAAGGACATATTTATCATAGACATTTTCGTAACTGAATGCCAAAACACAATCAGCTGCACCTGTCTTTCATAGATTGCATCATCCAAAATTAAGTATATATCTATGCATTGAAAATTATCTAGCGATGCATTTGATGTCATTCGGTACCGTAACTCCTCAATGAAGAAATGATTCAAGTATCTCTAGAAATTAGAGACTTCTCAAATATTAGATTTTAATTTTAGTCCAGCCATGTAATTAATCACGAGTCAGTAAGGCAATTGCCTTATTATTGTAATGATTATATAACAATTGGAATCAGCAAAATTTATTAGTATGACCATGAGAGATACCACAAGGAGTGGCAGCCAACACGGTTAAAGTTTGACATAACACGAATAACAAAACTGCCAATACGGTTAAATTGATTATATATGATTAAATTGTCTCAATTGTTCCTTCGTATTTTGCATATAAGTACACTGTGTATAAAAGAAGCATGTTACATAATATTTAAAAGAAGAAAAGAAACACGTTATGAAAAGAAGACATACATAAAAAAAAATTAAGAGTAAATAAAGGAGTATATTCTCTATATTGCCAATCAGAAATTATCTATATATTGTAAAGGTTGATAAAACTTGTTATGCTTTCTAATTGAATCACAGGATTGATGTATAGGTTATTTACTCTAAATAAAAATTTATAGGTTCTAATTAGCAAAGTGATGGTAATTGCAGAAACGCGGTATCAAGAGCCTGAAGTTGAAATCAAGAACAGCCTTCATTATACTGTTATTTGTGTATTATATCGTGGTTTCCTTTTTCAATACTTGAATTTTGCTTTACAGCTTCATGATTTGACTTTTTCTTTGATCAGCCCCAAACTTCAACAAGTAATTGACATAATTTTCTATGGGAAATTTCATCGAAAGCTCAAATAAAAGTATCATTGACTCCCATATGCATTCGTACGTGTGACATTATAAATTCGGTGACTATGAAGCAAGTTGTGGCACATTACACTGGGATCGATGGCTCGAACCAGTCTTTGTTCTATATCTATACCTTTTCTTATTCTGTTAATGATGGCTTTTACTTGCCTTGCACAGATTACTCCAGTTAGTGCAGGTTTGCCATTCTCATTGAAATATATGCAAAGATATATTTACAAAATTAAAGCATGTGTCTATAGAATTTGTATAATCTAATAATCACGATCTGCATTCGAGGTTTCACCAGCTTATATTTAAATTTAATGTTTGGCAGATGAATTAATTATTAGTCCATGTGTGGTACGTGTTTAAAAATTAATATGCATGTATAATTAAGCACATTTTCTTAATTTTTTTATTTATAAAAATTAAACTCGATACTAAAAATTTATAACAGTGAATCAGATCTTCTTATTACTTGGTATATATATTGAACAGTAAATATGTTTGTCATTTTAATTTGCAGATCTGAAAATGAGAAAATTGGGTTTCCTCCCAATTCCACCTTCACCCAATCCTAATCCTCCAGATGGTACTGATCATCCTTTTCATCCTCCACCAAATCATGGACATGGTCGTACTTCATCCATTCCCTAACTTTTCATGATTTTTTGATCCCTGAAATATTACTATAAATCCACATTGGCATCAAGCTTTGATTCTCATTTTGTTTGTGTAGTTTACATTAATATAAGGTTTTTGTGTACAAATCATGCTATTTGTCTAAAGGCTGGATTTAATAATACTTTATTCAAAGCGTGTATGTGCAAATTAGATTCGGAGAAATTAAAAGCCTTTTTATAGATTTTTTTTATTTATTTTACATAATAATGAGTACATAACTCTTTAATATATAAGTACTTTCATAATACCATTATATGTTTTTAACAAACATTTATAGAAAGCGTGACTAATAATAAGTACTTTCATACTGACAGATTTTGAATTTTTCTTCTTGTAAGAAAGAAACGCAACGTATAGCAGCACGGTAAATCAAAGCAAAAGAACTACCAGAAATCTGCATTCAGAATTTAAGTAAATCTGTGTGCCTAAAATTATAAAGACTTTAAACAAATTTTTAGAAAAATCTAATCTAATATACAATTTTATATAATAAATATAAATGTACAAGGATAAATATAATGAATTGTTATTTTTTTTATTTTGCTCTTCTATTTTTTTATTCTTGTTACACTTTCTGTAAATGGGGGACTTGCTGGTTGTATTACTTATGAGCTCAAGATACTTTGCTTCAAAAAAAGAAAAATAAATAATTAAATTAAGTAATTCTAACAATATCACAAAAGAATTCTTTCCTTTAATATAGTCTTATAATATAAGCCTTTTGTATTTAGCTTAGAATTTTGGTTAAGAAAAATAAAAAATAAAAATATAACATTGCCACACTATTAATTAGTAACATTATATTAAAAAAATGGTAACGTATCATAACAAAGTAATATTAATTCATCCAACATATATTGTAACATAATAAATATATCCAATAAGATAATTAGAGATATAGTTGATAAAATTGGGGGAAAAGACTAAAGTTATAGGATAAATTAATATTTAAGAAATAAATAATTAATTATTGTGGATAATATAATAGTTAAGGTGAAAAAGCAGTGCTTTGGGTGGGGAAACACTTATAGTGGAAAGCTTCATGCAAGTGAAAACACTGGGTTTCTTAAACAAGGTTCTGTTCACAAGTGGACTTGGGAAACAAGATAGTACGCAAGGGACTGCTCGATAAAAATTGCATATGCTTTGTTGCAAGTAGAATAAAAAAATGAACGCTGTAAACACATCTTTTATCTGGGAGTTACAGAATTCCGAAAGTAATATGGGAAGTACAGAAAGTAATTTGGAGAGTGCAGGATGCAATTGCCGTGTGACAGGTGGTAGCTCAAATGCTATATTTGTGTGGTGAAATGCCTAATTGGGCTCCAACAATAGGCTCTTGTATTTGGTTTTGGTAATGGGCTAAGGGGCAGCATTGGGGAAAAACTTTATACACCAGAAAAAGACTAATACACCATTCCACTACAGTGCATTTCCAAAAATACTCTCACTTTATTACAGGCTTCATACATACGGATTCATAAATCCGTAAGATTCTTACGAATTTGGGAATCCGTAATTTTTTTTGAGTTATACGGATTGGGTAATCCGTATGGCGACAATCAAATTCTTACGAATTTGGGAATCCATAATTTTTTTTGAGTTATACGGATTGGGTAATCCGTATGGCGACAATCCATATAGTAAGTTTTTTTTTTAAAGTTAAAAATATTTTTCAAAATAATATCGCATGCAGGTCTCGAACCTACAACCTTCACGTTATTAACGAAACCCTCCAACCAACTGAGTTAATACATCAATTATGCTAAAAAACAATTAATGTTGATATATATAATACTAAAATTTTTAATGTATATTTAATACACATATAATTTTATATAATAAATTTTGTAACAATTAATTTTGATCTAATAATTAAAGTATTTTTTACATATAAAAGTCATAAATTTAAATTAAAATCATAAGTTTAATAAATTGTAAATACATATATGATTTTTAATTTAACATGTAAATACAAATATAATTTTTATTAGACATGCAAATTTTTATTAAACTTATGATTTTAATTTAAAACTATGATTTTTATATGTAAAAAAATACTTTAATTATTAGATCAAAATTAATTGTTACAAAATTTATTATATAAAATTATATGTGTATTAAATATACATTAAAAAATATAGTGTTATATGTATCAACATTAATTATTTTTTAGCATAATTGACCTATTAGCTCATTTGGTGTATTTTTGGGAATGCACTGTAGCGGAATGATGTATTAGTCTTTTTCTGGGTGTATAAAGTTTTTCCCGCAACATTGCTTGAATGTAGCTTAGGTGTCTATTAGGGTGAAGGATCTACAACCTATTATTATTTTTTTTTTTTGTCTCTTGGCTTGGCTTGAATAAGCATTTCTTGTATCTCAAGGTAAACTTTTTAATGAAAAACTTTGGCTTGTAAAAAATAGTTATTTGAGTTTCTTCGCAATATGACTATTTAATTAACTTTCCTCAAATTAACCTTAGTTTAAGTTTGAACTATAAATAACATGTGACAAATTCATAGTTGAATTGCCTTAATTTAAACATAATTTTAGGTCTCAAATCACGAGTTGAGTAGAGGTGAACAGAAAATTACTATTTTATTAAGTCAAACTGTGATATACCAATTATAATATAGGCTTAACTGTACATCTTTACTCTCTTATTATCGTCATTACATACACTTAGTTTTTTTCATTTTTTTTTATAAATTTAGTTCCCGCTATTTTAATTGAGTAATTGTGACTAAGTTGACATTCAATATTTGATTTAAATATATACTGTTGTAATAAAAAATACAAATGTAGCGCAGTGTAATGCTGACGTGAATGTACAATAAAATGTAACATTATTATTTTCATTAAATATTAATTATTGGATGTCATTTTAACAAATGAAATATAATTGCATAATTAAAATAGTAATAAAACTAAATTTGAAAAAAAAGGGAAGAGTAAATTTACAAGTCGACAATAATTAGAAAATGAAAAGTACGATCAACCCTATATAGCAGAGCATTGGTGGACCATTTCTCCAATACCGTTCCATCTTATAATGACCCCTTGTACTCTATGCAGTTATTCATCGCACTACGTACCATTGCCGGTAAGGGTTCAAGATCCTTTTGAAAACAGGGAATTAAAACACAGAAAGTTGTTATGTATATCATCCCAATTACCATGTCCTTTCTTGATCTGTCTTTTTTTTTTCCTCTTCTATTTATTAATTTTAATTTTAATTCTGATATATTCATCTATGTGATTTTCTCCTTTGACTGTTGAACTATTCCAGGCCACGTTGATTTAAATATATCTTTCTCCAATCACCAGAATTCATTATTGGCAGGTCAAATTATTTTTTTCTTGATCGATACTCGTTACCTTGAAAAAGTCATTGGTTAATACTCCTTTTAAATTCATATATAAGTAAAAATAATTAATTTACACTAATTAAAAAAGTTAGTTAATATTATATTTTATTAATTTCAAATAAAAAATAAGATTATTCCTAAAATATTCTTCATTAAAAATAAAAAGAAAAAGAAAAAATAGAAATTATAATTTAATAAAAAATGTTTTAAAATTGATATCATTAATTAATTAGGATAAAATATTAGTTAAATTTGTTTATATGTAAGTTCATTATATAAGATTAATTTTTATTTACATTTCAGTTCAGAAAGAGTATTTATTACTAGAGTTTTAATGTGTTTAATTTCATATATAGGAAGCTAGAAGAAAAATACTAGAGTTTGACATTATAAATGTTCCTTGATTTCTGATTCTGAAGCAAGGCTGAAACATTAAGTTTCACCATTGTGAGATGGCTGATCACATGTTGAGTCTCTCTTCAATTTCTCAATCTGTTAATAATAATCGCCTTTATTTTGCTTTTGGAGTTAACAGTTGCTACAGGTTAATTAATTAGTATTTGTCAAGTAAAGAAGTATATAATCATGAGTATATATACACATCTACTTTCTCATACAACTTTCATTCTTGTTATTTTCCTTCTTGTTTCTTTCTTCGTTTCTCATTACATCATTCATCGTATCTATCATTTTTTTTCCTTTATTTTTTCACTATCTCTATTTTTCCACTCATTTATAGTTCCCATTTTTTGGGATGAAAATTCAACATTTTCCTATATATATATATATAATCATGATCCTTCTTGTTGTATGTGTTGGTCCAATAACATTGTATAATTAGAAGTTAGTTGTTGCTATTCTCAAGCCAACATAACCAACTTAATCGAATTTTATTAAGTTAGTTATTTTGTTATAGTTCTTCTATAAAATAGCATAGTTAGAGAAGGATGTAGGCTAGAGCACTGTACTTGATCATTTACTTGTAGTCTTTCTTTCTTGTGCCATAAGAAACGAGTGTTCCTTGAAAAGAGCAAAGAGATTCAAAAGAATGATCAATAATAGCTTACACAACACGTTTTCTATTGTTGCTAGAGATTAGAGAGGCTTAATTTGCTCTAATCTGATTTTGTTTCTTCTAGTGTTTTTGAGGTGGTTTCGTCTCTCTCCTACCTCGTGTGAGTTTCTGTTTTCATATTTCTTGGCTTAACACTTCTCATGTTCATTTTTTAGTAGACAATTATCATCAAGTGATCGTGTATAATCTGTAAAAAGTATATTTTAGTTGAATATCTGGAAACTGTTGACAACATCTAGCTAGCTGTTTTAATTTGCAGATCTGGTGTCTTACCAATTCCTCCACAATAAAGGATGGAGACCATGCCCCAGAAATTTTCATGTTATTTTTGTTCCATGGACTATACACCACGTCATGGTACTCCACTTTAAGTTTTATATGTATGTTTGTATCCACCTTAATTAAGTTTGACTCGAGTATAATATATGGTATTCCGAGAGAATATCAACTTAAAGATGGTGATTACAAATCTTAACATGCAATTTCTTCGTTACCAAGCTAAGCATCAACTGCATGTTCTAGCAAAAAGTACATGAATGAACCAGTCAATCCCCAATCTCAATATAATGATGTCTGGACCACATACCCACTACAAAATATTGCAGTTTAGATTCTAGCTAGACCCACGAAATGCATCGTCCTTAGACCCTTTTTCCGTTTCCATTTTTATTTTTATCATCACAAAATATTTATCTAAAATTGCATGCCGATCGTTTCAAAATGTTTATGATTTTAGCAAACAAAAAATGTCTTACTGTATATGTTATTAGAAAAAACATCTTAATATTATCATTTTTAGTATACCATCAAAAGAAATGAAAAAATTTAATGAAGTACTTGTTCAAGCTTTTGATAGAAAAGTATATGATATTAACTTCAACTTTAGTTGGAACATTCCGAATAAATTCTATATATTTACACCTAAATTGTATATATCTGGGATTGGATACAAGAAAGACTTGTTCAACTTTTGATAGATTTTTTTCCTGGTGTGGGCTATATATCATTAGTTTTACTTTAGAGACTTTTTGTAGTTTAATTCTAAGAATATTCTCTCACTCACCCGGCCACGCTTAGTGATCGGAGCTAATCTCACGGAATATAATCAGATGAAAATGGAATATAAATTCCCTTCACTCGGATCAACACTCGGTTTTTATAAGTTTTAGCTAAACATGCATGAAAAGTTTAATAGTAGCTTTCTTCCATAATCTCTCCGTCATGATTTTGTGGGGACTAAATGTACGATTTTCAATTAATTGCCGCTAAACATTATAAGTTTTTTTTTCCTATATTCTATATCTTCAAAAACATGCGAAGTAGTAATAGTTTTCTCTTAGTATAATACGTGTGGATCTCCCACCAAAAAAAAAACGTTGGCATCAAGAATCTCATAATTAATTAAAACAAATCCGTATCACATTCTTCTTGTTTCTTAATTATGTACATCTACTAGCTACTGTCTTTTCATAGTAATTAATTAACAATTGAGCGACAATTGAATAATACAAAATATATGTAAAAAAAATATTTACAATGAATAATACAAAATACTATGCAAGACCAGAAACCAATTTCTTCCAAACTAATTTCTCACTTGCCCAGTTTTATTTTCTTTTAAAATGTACTTTGAAATCAGTTTCTCATAAAATGATTTGTAAACTAGGTTTTGTTTTTGTTATTTATTTTAGTTTTTTAAATTATTTTTCCATTTTTTTCTTACACTTTTTTTAGAAAATAACTGATTTTTTTATTTTACTAATTTATATATGTTAATTTATCAAAAAAAATTAATTGATATAGAATATTATTTAAGAAAAATGTATATATTTAAATACTCAATATAAATATAATTTAGTTAAGTATTTATAAAAATGCATATCTTATCTAGAATAGCATTTAAGAAAAATGCATATATTTAAGTGATTTAATTCATTTTCCTAAACAAATTAAATAAATAAAACATGTTTAATTCAACTTGTTGGTTGCATATTTGTTTTTAATTTCAAATATGTATTTTAATAATCAAATAAAATAAAAATATTAAGGAATTGAAATGTATGTTAGGGTGAGCTGTTGTCCAATCTTTTTTATTTTAAAAATGTAAAAGTAAAAAAAATAAATATTTTTATTTTTAACTAAATGATTTTTAAATCAACTTTATTCCATTTTAGTAAAGTATTTTAAAATAAAATATATTAAAGGGATGTGTTCAACCGAATGTGTGTAAGTGTTCCTAATAGTTTACCTATTATTTTATACACTTAATTAATATTTAAAATAAATAATCTTAACTTGTTTTATATTTAATTATATATAAAAAGAGTCTATGTGTGTGTTTTATTTTATATTTAATTAATTATATAAAAATATTTTGTTAGTATAATATGTATGTTATAACTTTTTTTTATCCATATGCATATTATAACTTTAGGCACATTATTTTATATAGAATGAATATAACAATGAAATTAACATTTCCAATTCATAAATCTTGCACTTTTTTCCTTAAAAAAACTTGGTGAATGATATTGTTTTAGCTTCTACTTTTCTTTCTATTGATCTTTTGTTCGTTTATGATATTAAAATTAAGTGAACTTAAAAGTAAAAAAAATATCAAGATAAAACAAATAAAAAGAAAACTAATTAAATCTCATATAATGAATAATTACACTTTTTTTACGCATGCATAATTACAATGTAGTAAAAAAAAAAGTAATTTAGTGAAATAATTAGAGTTATTTAGTGTAAATGAAAAGTGATTTGAATTATCCTAGGTAATAAAATAACAATGTAGTATATTAAAAAAAAGTATGAAAATTATACAAAATTTCATTTTAACAATTTATGAGAGTTTTTTTTATATACCAGCATATAAATAGTTAAAAAGGAAAAAAATTAAAAATAAATTAAAAAACAAAAAATAAATTTAGTTCATTTTTTTAATTGAGTTTTTTTAAAACAAAAAATAAAACTGTAGTGAGAAATTTGTTTGGAGGAACAGATTTCTCATCTTACCCAATATTTTATAGCATTCACGTAAGTATTTTTTTTCACATGTATTATTTGGATAAAATATTTATTTTTGTATTTTTAGAGTAAAAATTTCGATAAAAATCACAACTCCATGTTACTCCAATAATTAAAGAACCATATTCTCTTGAGCCATACTGTAACTTCAATAAAGAAATCCGAAGGGACAACCTCTGCGGCTGCACTTGCTGATGCCATTCAAAAAAATATAATAATACGACAAAACTTAGATATGGTCTTATAAGTATTTTTTATGCTATTTTTCAATTAGCATTGGAGTGTTACTTATAAATTTTGTTGAGCATTAATGAAAATCTTTATTTACAAATTATTGAAATGAAATTTTAATTCTAAATGAAGAATAACGCCAAAAACACCCAAGAAACCAAGTTTTGTGTATAAATTGTGTCGTATTATAAATTTATAATAGCACATAGCCACCACAATACGTGAAATGGAATTTAGATAGTGGCCGGTGACCCACTCTTAGTATATGTCCAAGTTTCTTGTTATTAGTATGAACAGTTTATTTTCCTAATTAGTATTTGTCTAAAACATGCAAAGTGGCGCGCTTAATTAAAGTCTATTGTTTCATATATCCCATGATTAATCATCATTTTCAGACCCCTTTCCGTCATTCTCATTCTGTGCCCTACCCTACAATTACACATGCAAATGTTCTGTTTTCTGCTAGTTCAGTAGAAGTCATCACTGAAAAGTGCTTTTAATATTCTGAATGCCCTTTATATTACGATTCATATAAATCTCAAAGCTAGCTAGGGGCCTTCAATTCATGGTCTAAACGCTAGCAATGTACGTATGAATAGTAGTTTTCAAAGATACCCACCATAATTCCACCAAAAGTCATCAAGATATATGCAACAATAATGTGATGCTGTTTGGTTAAATTTGCCTAATTTCCCTGATCGACTCATCCCAACTTTTTCCATAGAGAACCTTTAATTGGCCAATCAAGTTGAGCATGCATGTGGTACACAGATGAAGATAAAATAATCCAATAAAACCCTAGAAATGACCACACATGAAGAATCGTCCTAAACCCAAAAAGGGAAAGTCCAGTAGGTTCCAAAGAGATATAAGACTTCTCCAATGGAAGACCAACAGTGTCGACATTCTGTGGCAGCTTATATAGTCTCTGATTCCCAGCCACTGAAGTGGGCCAAGTGAGACCTAATGTGGAAAGAAGGTATAGGGTGCTGACATGTGTTGAACATAAATGACGTTAGATGTATCTTAATTTAAATAATGCAATGATATGCTCAGTTTTATTTTATTGTAATTTTCATATCTACGTAGCCCTTCAAGTTTTTCTTCCATTTGCTTATGGAATTATGCTCAAGAAAAGATTAGAAATGTGTGTTGAGGGATGCTCTTGATTTTCCTCTTCTCTCCATGCATGCTTCCTGGCATGTTGCAATATGTTGTGGGAATATCCTTGTACAATTGTCAATTAACGCACACCCTCTTCTCTGTCACGCATGATTGATAAATGTTGCACTCTTTTCAAATTCAAGACATGTCCTAATCTTTATAATAATAGTTAATGCCTTTAGAACCAACTCCTTTCTTTCACTTACAGCATGACAGTTGTACTCGACCCATTATAATTTGATAGCTCAGAAGATCACCGGTCCACACATCAGAAATGATCATTTTGTCACATAACACGGTTCAAGTGCACAAACCTGAACGTTAAACAAAAGTCAATTAATCACAATATTTAAACATGCAATCTAAGTCATTGGTTCAATTAAAATAATGACATGAGAAGTAAACACGAGCAATTAAGCTCAGATGTATAGTTTAAGGTGGAGCAATAGTTTTTGATACAGAAGTAATTTTATAAAAAGTTTGTTAACAAAATTGTGAGAAAAGTTTTAACAAACAAAACTGGTTTCATTTTAAAAAAATAACCCAATTTCATTTTCTATTTTTAAGCATAATTTCAAAACATATTACTATCTTATTTTTATTTTATTTCCGTTTCCAAACATTTATATAAGAAACAAATGCAAACAACAAAAATTATGTTTCCATTATTATTATTTTGCATTGCTGAAAATAAAAATAAAAAAACAAGATATTTGTATAATTATATGTGACAAAAAAAATCTTTAAGCAAATAGACCCAAATGTTTTAAATGTGTTAAAAAGAAAAAGGAACATAAATCTCAACGATTCATACTTATTTTCATTAAGAAAACTCGTATCATTATAATATTATTGTTTTAAAAGGATTTTTAATAATACTTTTAATAAATTACATTTGAAATTTATTAAATAATCATGACTAGCATACCATGCATATGTGTGTGTGTCCAATTCCCTGCCACTCTTTAGTAGCTAAAAACTTTTTATTTTAATAATTTGACCATAACATTATTTTACATTAGTAACCACTTTAAAAACAGTTATTAATTTAATCCAAAATTTAACTATTTGATTTCTTGTATTAATTTTTTTTTACTCTGCTATTAGTTTATCAATTGAAAAATATTTTTCATAAAGATGGTCACTGATAAATCGCCATTATATAGGTACTGGCATGGAAAGAAAATTGATCCATTTAAAAAAAAAATGATATTGATATATAACTAAAGTGAATACGACAAACATGTACAGTGCAATTATTTGACGGAAATGTTTTGAGAAGAGCCGACAAATTAATACCACCAGTTACTTGACAATAGTATATGTTTACACTTTACATTTCAAAAACAAAATGAACAAAACGTTAATAATTTAAGAAAAGAATTTTTTTTTTTTTGGTAAGTTAGAATCTTTTTTTGATAGGTTAGGATCAAATGATATGTTATATACTTTAAAATGCATTTTATAAACTTGTAAATTAAGAAAGGTATATGTCAACGGAAGGGTATTTAGAATCTAACAAGAAAGTAAGTTTTGAACTATGTCTTCTTTTGTTCTTTTTTGTTTTCGGCCAAATTAATTTTGTTCACACGCATTTGGGATCACTGTTTCAAAAAACGAGGTTATTTTGTTGATCGTGAATTTATATAAGTTGGTTTTACACATGACAAATATTGACTTTTGTATAATTAAAATTTATAATAAGTAATTGTTAATACATAAAATATACTATCAACAAAATTTATAATAAATAAATAAATTTGAATATATAAATTATATTTTAAATTATTATGAATCATTTATATTATAATATAATATAAAAGTAGATAACAAATTGATCTCCATCTAATTATACTTAAAGTTCATTTACTTTACTTGTCCTCTTTATGTGTTTTTACTTTTCTTTTATTTCATTTTTTTTATTTTCATCACTTCATATATTTTTTTCGCAGTTTATATTTATGTTTAATTGATATTTTGATCCCTACAGTTGTCCTTATTTTATGAGTTTTTTTCTTATTATATGAAAAACTTGTACATTTTAGACCTTACACATGTATATAATTAAGTTTTGGTCACTATCGTTAACATTGTTACTAATGTGATTGATGTGGCCGTTGTTAACATTGCTACAAAATTCTCCTCACAATATAAAATTGCTACAAAATTTCTAGCAAGTCTTAAACTGCATGAAATTTCTTTCACATAAAAAAAACTCAATTATGAAAAATGCATTTTATCGACCTCACTGTTTTACATTATTATATGAGAATCGATGTTAAAAATATGCGGGTGACAATTTGTAAATAAGTAATTTTTTTTTCATGGGTTTAATTTTAACTGGTGAAAAAAAGTGTTTTTACATCAATTAAAATTTTAGGCAATATAGAAAGTTGTTTTTTACATTGATTAAAATTGTAAGCAATGTAAAAAATATTTCATTTTCAAACGTTAGCCCCTTATGCTTCGTGTGGATCTGTCCATCTTCATTTTCTTCTCGTCTCCTTTTTTTCAAATAGTTTGAATCTACAATTTAGGGTTTTGAGTTTGTGTTGCTTTTGTTCCTGAAATCAAATAAGATTCAAAGAGAGAGGAATGGTGCTAACCTTTTTTTAACCAGAAGCAATTAATGACACACAAGAGTTGGGGAACATAGAGAACGTGTGGGAAGGTGAAACATAAACATGAAGTGTAGCAAGAGTTTTGCAAGCAAATCTAGGAGGAGCGAGAATGCGACGAGTTTTGCCTACTTAATTTCTTCTTTCCATTCAATTTAACTCAAATCCCAATTTTCAATTATATTAGGATATTCACTTATGAGAACCAGTCCTAACATTGCAGTAAAATTGTATCTTAGTGACTTGTTGATCATAAATTCAAATCCGGAAACAATATTTTTGTATATGTAAGAGTAAAATTGTGTACAATATATATCTTTTTCTTAGCTTCGTATAGTAAAGTCTCTGGATAATGTGGTACATAATTAAGTTTAATTAGGATTTTCACTTATATAAATTATTAATTATTTGATTGCAAACACTAGGAGATGTTAGAGATTTTGTACGATTCTAGAGTTTCTCTTCTTTGGAATGCTTTGTTGGAAGCACGCTAACTAGACTCGTTAGCTTGTTTGATTCGCAGTATGAGAGTTTGGATTTTTGGTTGTGGAGCATATTAATGTTGATTAGGTTTAGGGTTGTTGAATTCATGGCAATTGGATTAAGGGGTGAGAGATTGGAATGAAGCTTATTCGAGAGACTTTGCAGCTAAGCAAATTGATGTTGATTTGTTTGGAATTTTTGGCACCAATTATTGTAACATGATGTAAAAAAAGTTTTATTTTCTACATTGGTGAGGTCTATCGGTTCAATAAACCAATGTAGAATCCCCGAAACAATCAATGTGATCAAAAAGTGTCACCTGCAATTCTAATAGTGAATAATTGAAACCATGATTTGTTTAAAGTTGCCAAAAAACACTTTTTGTTCTTACCAAAATCTGGAGATTCCACGTGTGATGATAGACGGATCCAAGTGTTCCTCTAGATCAGTGGTGTCATCATACCTCTCTAAGCGTAGAGGTTTCTAACCGAATGAGATATCGACTTTCCTGATGCGGTCGACGAGAGGATTACGCCGTGTGTTATGTCTTTCCAGTTGGTAGCCTGTGTGGAACTACGGCCCCCCAGAGGGTTTATAGGTTGTCGGGGATGCGATTTGCCTTGAGTCTGTTCATCTTTGGTGCTAGGGGAGCATTCATTTCCTTGTGGATGTCTCGTTCTGGTTTCCTGCTAATTCGCGATCAGCCTACAATTTTCGGATTTCTTCTTCGTATTTTCGTTCCATCTTTGCCATGCGATTCTGGAGTTGTTGAATGGTGTCTGCATTCGTCATGGTCGTTTGTGGTGGGTTGGACGCCTCGACAGGGGTGTCGCGTCTGATGCTGGAATGCGTACTAACCATGGATGCGTTTGGACGATTTGTCTGGGTACGAGGCCGTAGGGTATGTTTTACCGCGGAGGGACATCAGTCAATAGTATTTTAAATTAAAGTGTTAGTAATTTTGTATTTTGATTTTAAAATTTACAAAAGAGAACAGATATTTTGAGAAAAAGACACTTCTTCCAAACTTTTTATGATAATTTCTTCAGCAATGATAAAATAATCTCAAAATATAATTTAATAATAAAATGATCCACAATAATACTGTGAATATTAAAACGCAACATGTATTGTTAAATTGCAAATTTTGTTCAATACACATAGTTAACACATCCTCATTATTATCAAATAAAGTTAAATAATCATCCATCCTCTTTGCGGTACCAAATAAAATACTTTTCAAAACTAACTATATATCAACTGCAAGCCTTACAAAGGTTATGAGAAATCCGAACATTCATCAGGCCACTCTCCATGCATAGGCGAACAAAAATGGCAACCACACACCAAATGTCATTGTTTGTCACCATGTCATCATAGGCACTGACAATGCAAAGGCAAGAAGGAGCAAAACAAATGTAGCACTCATAGTTCAACCTCTTTCTCACAAAAGGTAAAAAAACAAACATACTCCAACTAACAAGTTGGTCTACACATACCTAGCTCAATGTGTGGCTTTCACTTTCACACGTGGATTTACAATGTTGTATTTTAGGTGTTGCGTCACCAAAAGCGTTATCGATAAAGGAGAAAACTTAACCATAGGACTAAATTGTCGATAATTGATAAAATTGTGGATTAAATTAATTATTTTTATAATACAAAGACTAAATTGACAAACAAATGTAAAGTAAAAAAAAGAAAAAAAAATTGGCTATTTACCCATACTATTAATATATCAAATATTAATTAGTATAATAATGTGTGATATTATTAGTATAAATTCTTATGTACAATGACGAATTTAACTTTTGGTAGATTTGAAAACAATATATATAGTGAAAGTATTTCTAACACTTTTGTCCCTGGGAAAATGACAATTTTTTTAATGTATTCAATGTTAAAAATTATTGGTGAGAGACATAATTAATATTACAAGAAACAGGATGGGCAAGAAGATAGACAAGAACACGCAGAAAACTGAAGACACGTTACTGAGTGAAACACTTCCACACCTAGTAGCCTGAATTTATGAATTTGCTTGTTGATGGTGACTTCCCAACCATGCGTATATAAAGCATCATCCACGACGTTTAACGATTGTGCGGTTAGGTTTCTTATATGAGCCATATATAACTCCAAATAGGGTAAATCAATTGACACAAGCCACAGCAATCCTCAGGTACCAAGTCTAGAAAAAGAAAAAAAAATAATATATATAAAATTTATTATTAGCAAGATCGACTCAACAGTGAGAGAGTGAAACTCAAAGTAAATTTTTTAAAAATATGTTAGACTTTTTTTCTAATAAATGTAATATTTTTGTTATAATATATGATTTTTTTACTTTATAAATATTAATTAAGAGTGATGATAAATGAACATTCATATTTTTTATACACCTAATAAATATTTTTCATTTTTCTCTATCTCTTTATATCAAATCATATAACCTATAAAACTTATATTTTTTCATTTTTTATCTTTCTCTCACTACGTATCCATTATCATATTGGATGTTAATTTATAATTTTTCAAATACTAATAATAAATATTTAGTTTATTTATCCTTGGGTCCGTCTTAATTATTAGTGAAAATTTATTAAAAATAAAAAATAAATCTAATGTTATTTTGTAATTTTTACCAATAATAAAAAAGAGTGCCTTAATTAACTTAAAAGAACTAGTGTATTTCTATATGTATGAGAGAGAGTATTTTGTCTCCATATATTAACTTACATATTGAACAATTTTCTGAACCACTAGACAGCTTCACTTGCCAAGGTCCCTACGAACAATGGAGTATTTGAATAGTGGGCCCCATAGGCCACTCATAGTGAGTGAAGGAGAAGACAGAAATCACAACAACTCTAGAATTTGGATTTCTGTTATAGTAGCTCTTGGAAAAATATATGATCATGATCTCACAAGATTTACATAAATCCCATTGCACATGGGTGCATATCATATCATCAGTAACTGTCCTAATTGGAGTGAAGAATGGACTCTGTGGTACATCACGTAGTACTGCACTGGATATATTTTGAATAGGTCACACCATTAGGGTGCCTCAAAAATCATAAACCAGAATACAACCATATTATAAGAATTAGCTTAATTGCTAGGGTGTGGTGGCATGGAGCTAGAGATTAAAATCTTTGACAAGCGAATTGGCATGCATGGTTTTACATGGAGTACGTGAATAGATTGGGAAGTTACCAAAGGTGTCCTTTTTTGATGATATATACTTTTTTTTTTTTTAATTTTTGATGAAAGCGGTTACAAAATTGAGAGTACATGGAAGAGGGTCATTGGACGGTATAGCTAGTGGAATATTTGATGCCTCTTTCACCCATTCTCTCAAGTGAGTTGGAACCAATCTTCTCCTTTTCATTTTTTTCTATAAATAGGTGCTCTTGGCTGGTGAGAAATCCAACACTCCCAAGTTCCAAAAATTAAAACCCAACTCCTCCATTTTCTCTATATATATCCCCTCTCATCACTACATATATATGACTAGTTGACTATTCTTTTTTGTTATGTGATTTTCTTTTTCTTTTTTTATGAACAGTATGTGAAGAAGGAATATTGGGGAAAAGAGGAAGGGAGGATCTAGTTGATAGGGTTGTTGACAGAAGATAGAGAGCACAGATGATGATATGCATAAAAATATGGAACGGAAAAGCAATTGCATCACACTCCTTTGTGCTCTCTAGGCTTCTGTCATCCACACCTTCACTGCCCCTCCATTTCTCACAACTCAATCTTTCATTACTCAAACAGTGTAAGCATTAATCCTCTAAAGTTAAATTCATAATTAATTAGTATATATATATATATATGATGATCATCATCATATAAATGTTTACACACATACACATATAACTTGATTTTCAGCTATTATTCATAACCATCATATCAGCTTCTTAGATAAATATTTAGGTATTTAATAATAATAACCATGTGCCTTTGCATTTTGCAGTTAGACGCGCACCAGTTGTGGCTTTTGAAGATCAAGAAATTGTTCGTTGATGGTATGGGGAAAAGCTATTTAGACTGAGAAGATGAACATATGAGTTAGCCTGAGCAAGTGCTGTAATTCTCTTTCCATATACCTCTTCTTTTAGGAAGCTTAATTATATTTTGCTCTACGTGAGTATTAAGCAATCATAACATAATAATGTCTTCAATGATCAAAGATTAGATAGAAATTGGTTTTTGTTTTCTTCTTTTTCAAATAACTAAAGAAGTGATAATATATAAACACCTCTATATATCAAACACTTTATCAACATCTATTTTTCTTTTCTTATCATATCATATCACACCTATCACTTTTTTTTCCTTGTTTAACTCTTTTCCATCTTTAGATGTTGAATAACATTTGGTGTCCTCTAATCTTTTTCCTATCTAAAGCATATATACTTTTAAGAGTTTAGGGATACTTATCTTTTTCCTAAGGACTGGTCTACTACTACCCCTTGCATTGTGGAAAATTAAAGGACAAAATGAAAATGGGAATTTTCTGCATTGGAAAACTACGGAAGCCAGCGAGTTAAACTAATAATGTACGGATCCGATCAGGCTTCCTCATTTCAGATTTGATGTGATCATGTATATCTAGTCATTAATTATAAACCGTATTTACTATTCACCAACAAAACCAACCTAATTTAATTATATATATATATATATATATATATATATATATATATATATATATGTCATTATATACAGAGGCGAGGCGGATCTACGTTCAGAATTGGGGGACAGTGTCCCCCTTAAATTTTCAAGATAAATTACTAACATACCCTTCATTATAAATTTTTCTCCCAATCTACCCCTGTGGCTTTATTCGGCCTGCTCTGTAGAGTGCAGACTGTGCACTACTCCTTCCTCACCTTATTTGCTCGAGGAGAAAAGAAGCTAGCCTTCTCTTATTTGGGCCTAATTTGCTTTCTGTACCCACTTTTTTCTTTCTGCAGTTTGATATCACATTTTCGAAATAAGCTTTTAGTTTTAATTTAGGTAGTTGCTATTTACAATTTTTTTTATTATTAATACACTTTACTTATGTTATCAAATTCAATTATTATTTTGGATTTTCCAGTATAAAATTATGGATGAATTTTCTTAATCAAATAATTTTAGTTATATACATATATATAATATAATTTTAAGCAGATTCATAACCTTGTACATAAAACGTTGATTTAAATTTTCTTTACAAAAAAATATTTTGGGGGCGCTGCCCCCGAACCCCCGCCACTAAATATACAAACATAAAAATATTTTCTAAAAGGTTTGAGTGCCCCCCTTAATTTATTTTCTAGATCCGCCCCTAATTATATATATATATGTCATTGTTATCATTCACAATTTCTCTTCTATCTCACTAGCTTTCATCTTTATTTTATTTTTCATTACATCATTTATCATATCTATGAATTTTTCTCTTTTTTATTCTCTATCTTCTCTTTCAATTATATATCCATACACCCCAAAAAATGGGATTTTACTTTTGTTATTGCTATTTATATAGTTTTTGCACGTGTATGATAAATTGGCAGTGGCTAATGCACTTTATTCAACTAAGAAGTGAAAACGTTTACATGCAATAACATGTTCACAAATACCGCACACACACACACACACACATATATATATATATATATATATATATGGCTAAAATATCAAAATCCATATTTAAGATTATAATTAAATATATATATATATATAATAAATTATATAATTATTCAAATTTCAACTCTCATATTTTTTTAATGTAAAGCTAAAATTCTTCATTTTTCTCAACAAAGTGGATCCTTTAATATTTTTAAACAAGCTGGCTAACATATAATCTAGTCTGTCAAAAGTTTGTCGTTAGTGTGTATATATATATATATATATATATATAGTACAGTATAAATTAAAATTATATGAAATGACCCCATTATGCGACATTACATATTCGAACTGTCATAGGCAATTAATATATTCCATTAGTAATATAAACGTTTCATTTTCTGTTTTGCAATGCGAGATATATAGACACCATTTGTCATAAACAATGTGAACCACATCTAGAGAAGTTATATCATTTCCCTATTTGACATATGCATATGCCAAAAAAAAAAAGAAGAATTAATTCTTTTCAAAAGAAGAAGAAGAAGAAGAAGAATTAGTAATTAAAATATAATAATCTTTTCGACCATTTTTCTAATCCTAGCTCCTAGCTCTATCTGTAGCTAGCTCGTGCACTGTATTCAGATGAACCCTTACCAGGTCGCAAGTTGGGACATCATTTATAATGCCTGTCTTAAGCCTAAGGCTCAGGTATTAAATTTTTATTTGTCTGTATTGTCTTCAGGTCACAGCATATCTGTAAATGAAAATGACCCTTTTCAAAAAGATTCATGTCACTGCCTTTCATATTCAACATGTTGTTATAGTGTTAGTAAAACAGAAACAATACTGTACTGAAAAGTAACAGACTGAGAGGTGAAAATTGTTTATAAATCTAATGAAAACTTCATTAAGGTAATTTTTTTTTAAACGAAAATAAATATATTTTAAATATTTAATAAAGTTATATATTAGAACTTAAATGTGAGACTACTGTTTAAGTTGTATATAATATTTACATTATAAAAAAATTAAATGTTCATTTAACAAATAATAATCTCTAAAGAAGTTCTACTGCTGCTGTTTGGATTTAAGTTGAAACTATAGTTAAATAAAAACGGAAATACACATACACGACACCTAACCCAATAATTCCTGTTTTTTTTCCTATGCGTCTGAACGTTTTTATTCGTTAATTCTTGCCTAAAATCGGTGCACTACTCAAATTATGCTAGAGCAATAGTATTTGTTACAAACGTAAAAAAAATAGTATTTGTTACATGAGTAATATTCTTTCGACATAGTAATATTCCGTTAAAAACGTTGAACGAGAATCTTCTTTTTATTGAAAAAGAAAATTATGCTACGTGTAAAATTAATGCAATAAAATTTGATGTAAAATTATCAGGACCCTTTGTCGCGTTTAATAATAGATGAAAAATGACGATTAAATTAATAAACAACAACCCACGCATTCAACCCTTAATAAATAATCCAGCGATTCACTTAGGATTGTGCTTATCTTGTCTTGAGTATAAAACTTTTATCTTGTTGAGTATCTCTTGTGCCCATATTCAAAAGGATTGTGATGTGTCATGTGTGTAACCCAAAAAAGGGGGGAAGAGGTGTTAGCTTGTGTTCTACAATATTTTAATCTCCAAATATTCAATTCAACAAATAAGGTGCTGCTTAAAAATTTCAAAGGAATGAAAGCTTAATGAGCATTTGACTTTTCTTATTGTATATACTATAGCCTTAAAATGGAAAAGCAATGTTTATGACCTACACTTTCGGGATACTCAACTGTAAGTTTTTCTATTGTTCTTTCTATTTCAAAATGATTGATGTTTTAGTTTTTTTCCTTCTTATTTAAAAAAATTATTAATATTTTGTAAATTTCAGGTCTTATTGATTATATTTAGTTTTTTATGATGAATTGATGAGAATATATAACTTGACTCAATTTATCTAGTACAGACGGTTGTGGTATTGATGCATTGGCAACAATATATATAATGATAGTAACATTTTGTTTGATATGATAATTTCAAGGTAACTATAGATAAATATATGCATATTCAAACTTTTATGTACGTTTTATATTTTTTGTTGAAAATTACCCTAAGGACATGGCGATATTATCAAATGGTACAGTGCAAATTATTATCATTACTTTGTTTTTCTTATTTTTTGGGATATGCCAAGAAAATATTATTACCAGAAAGACGAGGCTTAGTTCTAGTAATAATATTACTGTTGGGTACTTCTCATCCTATCACTATCAACTAGCAAGAGAAGAGTATCTTTAGTGCTAGATCTTGTGTAAAGATCTTGATCTCAAGATCTGATCTTCACTAGATCTCCCAATAAAGGAGGTGAAGAGATCTCCAACATGGAGGATGAGTTCTTGTAGAAGAATCCTCAAGATCTGCACATAGTTCAAAAAAGAATAAATTATTTACCTCTTTCTCTCTCCCTAAGATCTCAAAATAAGATCTACCACTAAAGAAAAATTAGAGAGATCTTAAGAGATCTTCAATCCTATGTGGTTCTATGGAAACTATCAAAAAGTGGTCTAAGATCTCAATTTAAAATCTACCACTAAAGATGCTCTTATTACTCTAGGTTCATGTATCTAGGATGAGTGAAAATGAGACTTGTAAACATATATATATTATTTTTTTTAATTTAACTAAATTAATTCAGTGATTATATATAACATGAAAAATCAATTCAAAATAATATTCACATTGTCGATATATAACATGAAGAAAAAATGTAAAAGTAATTAAACAATTCATCTTGGCATCCCCCCATGATTTTCAAGTTTTTACAGCTTTCTGTTTTCCATTTAGGATTAAAAATAATAAAAATGATTGCGACATGTTCTCTTCTTTAATTTCACTTGTTTTCACGGTTGACCCTGTTCAGGTATGTATGACTAAGCATATTAGCCAAATTAGCCAATACAGAGTTTTCATGTGCTTGGCTCTATTTGAGTCTATTCTTATGCAGTTTAGCTCGATCCAATAAGAAGAAATAATATTAGCTTTTAGCTTTCGATGCTTATAATGCATATTTCTTTGGAAATGAAATAACAAAGTGGAAGGAAGATTCCTTTTGACACTACTTTTTAATTTCAAAGCTAATTATACCATTCCTTACCAAAGTAGACAGAAAGTATACATCACAGGAGATGAAAATGTAACATAAAAAG
>CM023949.1:26701100-26724696 GCA_013407115.1 Glycine latifolia | reverse complement strand
AAATATAGCTTTGGACGTGGATGCATCTTATTGGATGAACTCAACAAATATTTCATTCGTTATATATCTTATTCCCAGAAATTAACTAAAAATGTAACATAAAAACAAATATAGCTTTGGACGTGGATGCATCTTATTGGATGAACTCAACAAATATTTCATTCGTTATATATCTTATTCCCAGAAATTAATGTCAGTGGGATCGATCCATGTTTCTAGCTAGCAAAACGAACATCATCTTGATAAAGATCGAATCTCTGTCTAATCAGTGGTGACTATACGAAATATTAGGAGAGATCTTGTTCATATTAAATATTGTGGCCGGCTAATCAACAGTGGGAATGAAATACGTACATTAAACACTACAACTATCATCATTGTTTTCATATTAGTTGGTTCATGTTCGATGAAATGGTTGAAGCAAATGAAGTGTCACTGGGCTGAACCTAATGGTGGAGATTGGGGTAGTTTGTACAAAGTTATAGGTTTAAATCTTGCTGTCATCATTCATTATACGAAAAAAAAATTGAAACAAAAGTCAAACAAGTTTGTCTAAGGAATTCAAGGATATTTCAAAACTTATATACTAATAGAAATCTTTCAGACAAATAAAAATAAAATGTGTTAGAATAAAAACGGTTAGTATTAAGGACAAAAACTTATTAATGTATAAATACAAAATAATTACTTTAGATTTAATTAAAAATTATCCCCTATTTTTAATTTTGCAAATGAATTACAAATCAACAAACTTTTACTATTTTTTTAGAGTAAAATTTAGAGGAGATGTTGCCTCAATCCAAGATAAGAAAAGTCTCGAAATTCAAAAAATATTTAGAAAGGTATTTATTATTTTTATCCCATTTCACGAAAACGAATAGGACTGGGAGTTTGAACCTTGGGATTACAAGTCAATTTTTAATACTCTCTATTCATATTAGACATTTTTAATTAATTCATATTTTTTAAGAAAATTAATTATAATATTAAATTTATCAATTATTTTTACTATAATTCTAAAATATTCATTTTTTTTCTCTCAACCACTTACTTGTTTCTCATTAATATTTAGAGAGAAAATAATTAAATAAAGATATATAAGAAAAAAAATAATTAAGCATCTAAAAATTATAAATATATATTATAAAAAAACAAACAAATTTTTTAAAATAATCTTATAATTAGAGATGGAACGAGTATATAAGATGATTTCTTTTAAATTTTTAAGTTTTCCTAGTTATTTTCTTTCTATCATCACATTATAATATATATTCTTAATACATATGTTTCTTAGCTTCTATCTTTTATTTCATTTTTTCATCTTTCTACATGTGCCGATGAATATTACATGGATGTCTGTCTACCAATTATAAGCTTATCGTCTTTATTATGTGGCAATGTATGAGTTGATAGTTTATATGACCATACATTTGAAAGAATTTGTATCTTTCTTCTGCTGCCAATTGAAGTGGCTGGGTGGCTAGCATGGTAAGTGGCCCATTATCATGTGCAGGTGTCTTTGAGTTGAATAAAGTACACGCGCGGTTCAAAACTCGTTATCATTTCTGTCATCATGTTTTCTCAGAGCAGAAACATGTACCAGTAATCCTTCTGCATCCTCATCAACCACTTCAATATTTATTTATTTATTTTAAAAATATTTCATATTTTCTCCCATATTTTTCTATCTAGTTATAAGATAATCCCCTAATGTCTGGTTTATAAATGATCTTGTTTTAGGGTTGGTTCAATATATTTTTAGATTTATTATCTACGTAAAGTAATTAACAGAAAAAGCTGGGCCTTGTTAAAACAAAACTTTCTTTCGCCAAGATTTGAACCAATTGTTAAGGAAAAAATATACTTTAGTTGTCAGTACACTAAATTAATAACTAATGATAAAATTCATAACTATTAATACTAAAAAACTTGTTATCAGGAAAGCCAAAATTTGGAGTTTCATATACACGTGCACTTCAAACATTCAATCTTTTTTATGTAGAATAATCGCATTAAAATTAAAATTTACTATCCATATGTATATTATTTATATTCCTAACCACTAGGTCAATCCTAACAAGATAAAATATTCAAGTTCCATCCTGCTGAATTATTACTTTAGACTGAAGCTTATCATTTCTCCTAAATAGGGTTATTTCTAATTTTGAGTCTTATTTTTTATTTTTTACTTGGAAAAGCGAGTCTAAATTTATTTAGCATGACTCATCGCTTTTTATGCAACTATATTATTCACATGCATCAACTATGAAAAGATTTCCAAAATAATGGTCAGTATAGGAGAATTCTTGCATTGCTTAGAATTATTGGCCAAGCCTAATTTTTACGTAAAAAGTCTATCATTACGAGAAATTATTAAGTGATTTTAGCTAATAATTTTTTGGCACAATTCCGGAAGGGGTCTCGCTAAATCACCCTTAAGACATTATTTAAGAAACTAAAAAAAAAGCATTTATTATAAAGATAATAAAAAAACATAGAAAATTATAAATACTATAATTTTATGTATTTCAATAAATAAATAAAAAACATTTTTCATTCTTTATTCAATGCTGTAAAAACACTGATTATCGTTTGCCCTTCGAAAAAATAAGCTTCGAAGAAATGGTGCAATTTTTTGGTTCCCCACATTTTAGTCATCTGTGTCAACTTAATTGGTTGGCCATGATGAATGCGACCATATTCTAGGGCAAATAAATTAATTAAAAGACTTGGACAGAAAAATTCACTTTGGTTCAAGTTTTAAAACAAGGACACGGAAGTCACTGTGTGTGTATGGCGAACTATAATGATGATAAGGGTATCTAATTATTTGGAATATACAATTTGGCATATATAGACTTTATTTTCACTAACAGCCATGGAAATTGCCAATGGTACAGGATTCTACTGGTTTAACATCGCTTGGCCCCATTACAGTACTGACATGGTGATTAACATTGAAGCCAATCAAACAAAAGTAAAAAAGGGTTTTGGCCATTCTCCAGTCAAATTATTACCTCTCTCAATCATTGACCCCCATATATATTATTCTTTATATCTTCCAGTGAGCGAAAGAAAATTAATGTTCTGAAATCTGAAATGAATGTCTGCTTTTAATATATGGGCGCTGGGTGGGGGTGGTAAAAAGAAAATATAAAATCCCAAGTTGAGGTACCTAATAGATTTTAGATTTTATAGCAATTGAAAAAACTAAATTGAAAGAGATAGTAATCGTATTAATTCTCCAACAAATATTTCTAATATCTTATAGAAAATATAAAATAAAAAAGTAAAACATTTAATATCTTTGAAATTTAGAATCTATTTGATATTTACCATGTAACGAATATAGAGAGATTAGTAAGAGGATCAAGAGGAGGATTAATTTATGCTTTGTTTGATAGGGAGTAAAGTAACGTAGAAATGAGAGGAACAATATATACAAAGTTCCATTGTTTGTTACACATGCAGAAGTGGCGAGTAAATTTTTAAAAAATGTGTGGAACCCACATCACCCCCACTTGAATGCAAGGAAATATGTGTATGAAAGTATTTTTTTTTTTCATTTTATGTGACTATCCTTTTTTTTCGTGTTGTTCATTTCAAGTGGGAAGATTTCATATTAATTTATTTTTTTGTCCTAATTCTTTTAAGTCCCCACTTTATAATAAAAGTATATTATATTAATAAAATTTATCGAAGAGTTAGAATTTCGCCGGCCTGATAGTAGTGTCACGAGAAAAACTCCATTCCCCTTTGATGATATGGATAAAAAAAATTAGTTGCCAACTGAGAAAATGAGCATATTTGAACAACGAAAAAGAAGGTCTTTCAATTGAGAAAGTTGAACTAAAGAAGTATAAATTGTCCTACTTCAAAAAAATAAGAAAAGACAGGTAGGTGGCTAAACGGAGATGACAACACAAAATTCTTCCATGCATGTATCAAATCGAAGAAAAAGACAAATTAAATTTCAACCTTGCTAGTTGATGAAAATGGGTGAAAGCTAGGTGTGTCGAGTATCAAGAGTGAAGACTTACTTTTTAGTCCTCTATTTGGATTCTTTTTTGGCTTGGCCTTAACTACAAGGTATTCATTTTCATACCCTTTCCAAGTAGCAAATTGAGAAGCATACGTTGGATTGTTGCAAAAGTTATAGCATCTGGGCTAAGATTGATAATGTACTCTATTACTTTTAGCAAGTAGTCTATCTTCATTTGTCTCAAAGAGGCATATTGTAAACATGCAATGGCGATTAATAAGGTGATCGATCTAGTAAAGAAATTGTCTAATTATAAAGTGTTTAATTTTAAGTATATTTTGAAAGATTTATGACTCAATAAATTGGAGTTTCTCCTAAGTTATATTTTGGGGCAATTTAGGTAAAATGACAAATGAAGGGTTTGGATTCAAGCTTGTGTGTTCTTTGGATACTTATTAATGGTTTTCCCGCATAAAACATCAATATTCAGAAAGGTCTGAAGGAAGGAAACCTTCTTAGTCCTTTCGTATTCTTATTAGTGGTAGAAGGATTGAGTGGTCTACTTAGTTATGTGGTCAATCTTGAAAAACTCGTGTTCGTAGGGAGAGCCTGTATGGGTGTGGAAAACTTCTGGATGATGAAGTTTGTCTTATGTTGCATTAGATCCTCTTTAATTTCTAATTTCATATCTTATAAAGTCTTAAAATTTTCACTAAATTGCTAATTTTAAATTTTTAAAGCTATTTCATATATGAAATCCACGATAAATTCTTAATATTTAGATGGTAATAATAATTTGAGAATTTTATATAAACAAAATATACAATAAGACTAAATTTCTATAATTTTAAAAAGGCTTAATTAAAATATAAGAGATAAAAAAATCATATAGTCTAAATTATATTAATGAACATATAATTAAATAATGACTTAAATAACATTTTTGGCCATATAAAATAGGGGCTCTTTGATTTTAGTCATTTATGTTTTTTCCATGTAAAAAAAAATTATTTTGATTTTGGTCCTTGCGGTTAAATTTGTCTATCAAGTCTAACCAAAAAAATTACAAGGACAAACAGATAAAAATTAAAAATGATAAGAACCAAAAATTTAGAGGATGAAAAAAAACACTTATATTATTATCCTATTTAAGTCAAATTTATAAAAATTAAGCATTCAAAAACACTGCAAATACACTAATGGGGAGTAAAAAAAATTAAATAAGTGATGAAATACTCTAGTAACCAACAAAAGAATTATCAAAACAAAAGTAAATAGAAGTAAACGTTTTATAGTCATCTTAAATAGTTATTTAGTCCCTATAATATATCAAGTTATTTTCATTTAGATCTCTGAATTTTGGTTATTTTTATTGCGGTCCTCTTAATTTTTGGTCCCTTTAATTTTTGCTTTTCTTAAGAGGACTAAAGTGCATAACTACTAATAATCAACCACTTGCAGAGATAATAAGAAACTAATATACATTCTTTCTTAGAACATACTTCAATTTGATTGTCCCGATACTTTAAAAGTTTAATTTGAGTCCCTATGATTTTAAAAAATTAATTTTAGTCCCTATTTTCTCTAATGTACCAAAACACGTCTCAGAGAGTTAGAGGATTTGTTTTTTGTTACAAAGAGTTATGATATAATCATTTGGACTAATATTTGGTATATTTTAAACAGGGAAACTTTGAATAAAACAAAGTTATAAAAGCCAAAAATAAAACAAAAATATAAAGACCAAAACCTAAACTTGTAAAATCCAAGAACCAAAATCCACACTTTTTTTAAAAAAAAGTATAAGAACCAAAACCAAGACTAAGATAGACTAAATAGACCAAAAATGTATTTAAACATAAGAAAAAACTAATCAATCATAAAATCTGTCAAATTTTAATGATTCAGCTGTTAATGTGAAAGAAAATAAACATTTCCCAGAACTTTATGCTAATATAGACCACACATAACTCATCAAAATCTGTTTTATTTTGCCGGTGCAACATATTCTCATGTACATCAATGAAAATTGATGGCTTTTCTAGCTCAGGTTTATTTACTGCGTCATAATTATTACATAAATAAACAAGGAACTAGAAATGTCAATTTTACATAAAACAGCTAGTTGTAGCTTAAGCACTTTTGTCAGCAGCTTTGCCTAAGGAGGTGAAGTTCAACCTGAAAATAATGAGTCAACAAGAATAAACAAAATTAAACACGTTAACCAAAACTCCAAAATAAGTCTTGGGCAAAAGTAGGAATATGAAAACCATGACAAGTACAATATTAATCATTGATATTGTCTTACCTGATAAGCGGCTTCTTCATTGGTACAGGTGCAGGAGGCCCACTTAACAATGGTGCTGATAGCTCAGCAGGCTTTTGCCAAAAGGAAGAGAGACAAGAATAGTCAGAACCACATCAATTTCTTAATACTAATGCATGGTATAAATAGCTTTGAAATATTGATAAACATGCTACTGTAATGTATAGGATTGATCCAGAAAAAATCTAAGTAAATAACAAATGCATATTCGGGATGAGAGGGAACAAGAAAACAGAAGCCGAGAAATATAACCCAGCTTATTATGTTATAGCCTGGATTAAGTAACAGGAACATATGCCAATTTAGCACCGTCGTCTAAAAATTCATAAAGGAACCTGTCAGATTTATGTGATAGGTCATATCATCTATATGAAGTCCAGATAACCTCACCATATAATTGTGTATTAACATATTGCTGCTTTCTTACCATACTTGTACTGCACACCACTGAAGAAAATTTCAACCAAATTCCCTCTAAAATATAGTAATAAAAAAGAAAAACAGCCAACAGAGACACCCAGACATTGTGCATGCACATGTACTACAGGGGGCGGAGACTGAGTTTTGAGCAACTTTAGCAGAGCACAGACAATAACAAGCAATTTAGGGAAGTCTGATATCTACAATATACAGGCTGCACAACATTTTATCGAAGAATCTGCAAGGATATTTTTCCTAATTTAAGGTATAAAAAGAGGCTAACCTCAAGCTCCTCCAAGATTTCATTGGAGAATAAATGAGTTGAACAAGTAATTTCCTTAGAAATAAATGGCACTTCTGCCACTGCAGGCTTTGAGTCTAAAGATTCCATGTTGTTTTTCATGTTCCCACCAGAATCTTTGTCTTGATTTTTATACTGAGTATCGTCTTCAAGCTCTTCAGGTTCTTCTGGAAAGGCTTGATGTGCATCATACGGACCGGACATAATCTTTTCAATGGCTAGCTTTTCTTCTTCTTTAGAATTAGATGTATCAGCAGCTGCAAATACGGGGTTCACTTGTTGGTTGTTTGTCACTGATCCATTGGTCCGACTATCCCGAGAAGGAATCTCCCCCAGAGATTTCAGACAAGGTCTCTCGCTCATTTGTCCACCAATACTATTGACTTCTGATTCATCAAATTTCATAGAACAAGAACTTGAAGCACTAATAGGAGATATATCTTCATGAACTTCCCTGCTGGGGGGAGGTAAAGATACAGGGGACTTGGAATTCCTTGGGTTATTATCCATAATGTCCTCTGATCTCTTTCTCTTCCTCACATCATCTGCTCCAACTGCAACTGTTTTACTTCCTTGAGGCTTTTCTGCTTGACCATGGCCAGGAACCCTTGATTTGGAACTTTGTTTATTCTCGGCAGTTACTTTTGATGGGAAGGTAGGTCGGACACCACCAGGAAATATGTAGTTAGGAATGTTACGGCGTTTCACATGGGACACATAGATATCCATTCCAGGTTTCCATAGAGTGTAAGCATTGACAGAATGTTTAAATTCTTCAACAGTTAGCCTTATATCAAACTGTTCACCTTCATTCACTGGAACTCCTTGCTTACGCTGCAGACCCATAAAGTAACAGTGGTGAAAGTGTCTAGAATTGTCTGAGAATTCGCCAGGATGTGGATGACATTGAAGCATACCATAAGTGTGCCTCTCAATCTAGAAGTTTAAAGGACAACCAAATTAGTTATATATGAATTAGAAACAGAAAGTCAGAAAATACAAAAGGTCGCATGCAACCTCCTAAGTTCAAAAAGGGGGGGAAAAAAAACAAAGAGAAAATGTGACATAACAAACAATAAAATATAAATTATACAGTGCTATACCTTCAATGTCAACTGGCGGAGTCGAGACTCAACCCAGCCTTTCCATTGTCTAAGGTCATCTGCATTCTCTGCTGTTATGTCTATCTGTAGATAATTCTTGTATGATTCAAAAAAGGGATAAGCCTCAAAAAGAGTATCCCAATCAGCCTTGCTAGCCTCCATAGCCTACAAATACCCCAGAAACATAAAATTGAAGCGAACCAAATATCAAAGTAAGAAATACAAAATACAACAAAAAAAAAATTATCATTAACAAGAATCAAAGCCAAAAACATATCAAAATTCCTATAGGAAATAGTTGCTTCCACTATAATGTCATGCAATCCATTTATGAAAACTTTAACCAACCAACATCCAAGCCTTATCTCATCTAACAATCACTCGTTTAATAAAATCTTCAATACTCATAAAAGTATTTCATTTTGGTAGAAATGTAAACCCATCTATTTACCTATAAGAACCAAAATTTGCTGTCATGGAACACAAAAAACAGAGGAAGAACACAAGTGCATTATGACAGAAGTCACTACTAGGAAATTATCCTTTTGTCAAAAGACGAGGCAAACTTACTAAACAAGTAAAATTAACCTAAAATATCTAGCATAACTTCAATATACCGCCCCACTGCCAAATCATCTGATCATGGGATAAAACAAGAAAAGGACAACCTTGGAACCAAAAATATTTCAATTTTCAAACTTCATATACACCAAACTAGACAACTTAATAGAAATTTTCCAGAATTTTCCAAAATGAAAACATTTTTAAATCATCAAATCATACCTCACATATTTCACTTCCCCTTCGAAACTCATCTGACATAACACGCAATGTACTTGATGTCACATTGTAAGTGGAGTTCATGCAAGGATAAGCAGGAGTAATTATAGGCATTAGATGATATCTATCCTTGGGATTTCTTCTTGGATCCCAAACTGGTAGTCCAAGAGATCCTTCTTCAATAGCACAAAGCATGACTGGATTTGGCCATCGCCATTGAGTATATACCCTAAAGAATCGAGATACTAACATATTAGGAAGTGCATTAGGATATAACTGGCATATTCGAGCAACAAGCAATGCCAGGTTTATACCACCCAGAAAACCTGCAACCTGCCAAGTAATAGCAATAGATGAATTAGGAAAATCAGAAGAACATATCAAGTAATAGAGAACAAATTTAGAACAGCGAACAAGCCATCCCATGCAGATATGTCATACATTTGAATATACACCACGACGCTTGGCCCAAAACCTCATGCATCTCAATGTCGTGCGAAAGGTCTGCACTTCAGAAACAGAATGCAATAATGATAAGAATGTCATAGAAAAGCTGAACACAACAATCAATACAAGTATAAACTTTATATTCATCACCTGAATATTTGGAACCAATCGCAGGACCTGATCAGTTACTCTACAACCATTTAGACTAAGAACAGTTTGTTCGTCAACATTTTGTAATATTGATTCCTGTGATATATCTAAATCCTGCACAAAAAATCCAGCATTACAAAATGGTAAACAAAAGGTGAGAAACAATTTACACTTTAGATTCATAAAGCCTGAACAAAACACATGGGGCAAAGGATATGAATACACAACTGTAGAAGTTTAATTTGCAAAGAAAAATAAGGGGTTGTTTGGTTTCAGAAAACGTTTTCTGTTTCCTGTTTTTAAAAGTTTGCATAGGACATAGCAAAAACAATAAAAAAAATTGGTTTCACTGTTTCCTGTAAAAACTTTTAAGAACAGGGAACAAAGTGAAACAAGGAGACATTTTTTTTAATTAAAGTGAAAACAATTTTTTTTTCTCAAAGTAAATAGACCCTAAGGATCTATTTGTTTCCTGGTTATGAAAACTGTTTTCTATTTTGAAAACAAAAGCGAACAAAAAAAAATGATAAGAGTAGTTTTTGAAAATTGTTATCAAAACTAATATCTCAGTTTTTAAGATAAAAAAGCCATAACATCTCTATGTTGTTTTGGTTTTTTACTCTTAAGTTTTCTATGACTCATGTTGCTCCTTGCACCCTCAAATCTACTTCCCCTACTCCTACTTTCTAAAGATTAGATTTAAAAAATTGTTTTATAAAATAGTTTTTACAAACTAACAAACATAAACACAATCAGACACACCCTAAATGTTCTATCATTGAGTCAAAAACTGCTTCTATAATACCTCACTGATGAAGAACCTACTAATCTTTAATCCAGTAACAGTTCAGGGAGCAAAATAGGATGGCTATCAAAATGTCATTTAAAACTCCAAGCATCTCTCATATAATATCTTCAAATCAGAATGCGGTCAAATTGTCTAAAATACCACATATCCACAACACCAGGAAAGGAGACATGGAGAGAGGACATAAACAGGAACAAAAGGAACAAAAACTGTATCTAAAACAAAGTTGTTTGTTTTTGCATAAAATATAAATCGCTTACATCAGGAATAACCCACAACGCTAATCTTGCATACAGGAGATCAACAGAAACTCCATTAAACTTGAATTTCATCACAGGAACATGAGCATCAGGCACAGGGTGCAATTCTGTTACTTCTTGCATCTCAGATAGCATCTTCTGTAGCTCACCAAAGAAATCTTCCTGAGGCACATTTAATAACAACTTTAGCTGATAGGAGATATGACCAGAAAGACCTATATTTAAAAAATAAAATGGCAAGAATTATCATACATCTCTGGATGCATGTCTAGGTCCCACACAAAGGGTATCTATATCAGCTCCAGGGCCATGCACCTACAAGATTTGGAGTGAAAAGTTCAGTAAAATAATAAACACAACGGAAAAGTTCCTATAGTATGATTTAATTACATAACACAACAGCATATGTTTGAAAAAATATACTATTTTGAACTTTACGAGGTTTTATCAGATGTAAACACAGAAAAGAAGATACCATCTAAAGAAAAAACATGCCATATGAAGACAATGCTATCCTAACTCTCCCTGATACATGCTTTCTCCAGTAGCCGCTATATACTTGGATACAATAAAAATGCAAGGCAAACTTAAAGTGTGTATATGCACAAAATGAGAAAGATTGGAAGATAAGAATAGTTCCATACCCCTAACCGATAAGAGCCAAAGGTGAAAATCTTGGCGTTTGCTTCATGCACCAGTTGTTCATTGAACCCCTTTGCCCGGCTGATGTTCTTAACCCAAATCTTCACAATCTAATTCATATCACAACAGTACAATCAAAACAAAAATATTCATAAGGATGTATACTACAATTCCAAGTACTTATTTTTGTTATGATGAAGGGAGGCTCTCCCAGTCCTAGGACTACATTTCCAAGACGTTATTTGAAATTGCATTAAACACAAACAAATTCAACCTGGTCCAGCCTGCCAAGCACCTCCTCCCTTCCCACAGCCTCCTCCTGACTCTCGTACAATCCAACACCTTGCAAGTACTGAACACCCAGATTCCAGAATCAGCATAATGTAACAATTAGAAAAGCTCCAAAATATACATATATGAATTCACAATTAAGTACAAACAGAACCTTCTCAAGTTCACGCGTCTTGATCACATCATCCTCAGTTGGTCCAGCCAATGAAATAGGCTCAGTTATGCCTAATCTTTGCTGCCCATTATTCTGATTGTTCAATCCAGGGATCCCCATGAACAAACAATTGACAAAGTTTTTTTTTTCCTTTTTTTTATAGTATTATATCTTCTTTTTTTTTCAACGATAGGGAGCAGCTGTGAGAGTTATCAGTTATTGATCATATTTTTCAATTTTTTTCCCAACAAAATCAAATAAAAACAAGATGATAGTACAAGAAGAGGAAAAAATTAAAAGAAAAAAAAAACACTATAGCAACGCCATGATAATTGTCGATTGTACACTATTTTGGGGAAAAGTTCAAAGCTGTGAACTTTGACCACAAAAACACGAAACAAGAAATTACAAAGCCACCCAGAAGCATTTCATTGCAAAAGAGAACATAGACAGAGTACAAAGCTTCTATGGGGCTTCTCTAAATTGAAACCCTAATATACTAAATCAGCACCAAGCAAACGCGAGACCCGGATGAATCAGAACTGAAAAGGCTTCAACTTGATGAATTGCTGAGGGTGCACCACTCCCACCATAGTCTAATTGAACCTCAAAAGCTTCAATTGCAGAATATATACATATATATTAAATTAGTATTCATAAACCAATAGAGTTAATTAAATACATGAATAAACATTTCAGAAAGATAGAGAGAGATAAATATTGTAGAGAGAGAGAGAGAGGAGAAGGCTTACGGAGAGAAAGAGAAAGCGTAGATGTGGTTTCGGTAACAGCTTGGTGTTGGTGAAACGCTTTGGAGACAATAATGAACATACAGAGATTTTTCTGTTGCATGCATTAGTTACATATTCTTTTTTAAATATAATTTATGAAGATAAAAAGAATAATATAATAAATATTTTTTTTCTATTACTTTGTGTAAGAATTTTTTTTCTTTTTTTAATACGATAGAAAAAATGGAAAATAAAATAATTGGAAATATCAGTTGATTTTTAAAAAAAATTATTTGATTTTTATCTATTTATATTTAATGAAATTAATACAAATAGAAATAGAATTTAGAATTCATAGAGAATTCAAATATAATAACTATAATGATAAAAAAAATGAGTAAATTTAATAATTATTGATATTTGGCCTTTTCTTTAGTTTTCTTAATAATTAAGTTTGATATTTTACATTGATTTTTTTTTACCGTCGAACACAATGTTATGAAACTCGGCCTGGTCATTGACCCGATCAAGGTAGTGGATCAATGGGTCAGTGGTCCAACCGGTTTGGCCCGGTATATATTAAAAAATTGAAAATTATATATATATATATATATATATAACATTATTTGATTAAAACAAATCTATTCATACTCAAAATCCAAAATAACAATTAAAGTATTAAATTTGATAATATAAGTCCACAAATATTAATTCAATAACGCAAATACTCAAGTCCATGTCCATTAATAAGTTTGGAAATGAAAACACAAATAAGATCAACAGGATAACATGCATAATTTATATCCATGGAGCCAATGTAGGGTCAAGTTCAGGTAATCCTTCTTCATCAAAAGAATGAGATTCTTCACCAATATTGCTTTCATTTGGATTAACATCTTCCATGGTGTTGTCTGGTGGTTGTGGCACATCATCATCATCATCTTCATCCAGATTTAATTTATCTATGACAACATCATTATAGATTGATTCAAATTAGTAATTAACATAAGTACATAAGTGTTGCCTAACAAATACTAATATTATTAAGAAATATATCAATATCATCAAAAGTAGATTGGATGGACATATTTGGAAGATCATTATGCAAAGCCTCCATTTCTTCACGAGTTAAGAATGGTGGTGACTCCTCCAACACCCAATTAGAATGATCATCAAGGGTTTCCAAATTAATTGGGTCATAATTTTGTTTCCTTAGTCGATTCCTAAATTGATCAAAATGTTCATATAGCAAAAATAAAAAAAATGAACCAAAATAGGTAAACAATCAAAGCATAATCAATATAATAATACATTTGTTGTAACCTCAAGTTATAACGAACATAAACAAGGTCATTCAGCTTTTGATGCTCTAGCCTATTCCTTTTTTTTGAATGGATGTGTTCAAATACACTCCAATTTCTTTCACAACCTGAAGCACTACAAGTTTGGCTTAAAACACGAATAGCCAATTTTTGCAATTCTGGAGCACTACATCCATAACAATCCCACCATTGATCTAGAATAAAACATATATAGAAATAAATCAAATAAAATTAATATAGCATGAGTCATTAAAATAAATCATAAATCAATAATGTTGTCAAACTCGAAGTATCAAACACTAAATTTACCTGGCATGACTGTGCTTCGTTCACGTATTACAGCCCTTCTCACAAAATCACCTTCAGAATTTTTATACATCCTCATGCCTTCATTTAATTTATCTTGCAACTCAAGATCTCCATGTGTATACCTATCAATGAGTTCCAAAACGCCAGATTGTATGTTCCTATGTTTCTCAAATTCTTCAGCATTGAATCTACAAGCTGGATTTAACCAATAACCAGCTGCATGTAGATCTTTGCGAAGCTGTGAATCCCAACGCCTATCAACGACCTCCAAATAAGGCTCCACTTTCCTCTTATTTCTCCTAAACCTCCTAATCATCTCCTCTCTGGCCTTATACATAGCCTGGTAAAGAAAACCCATGGCAGGTTTATCTTCACTGTCAACAATACGTAACACACGAACTAATGGCTCTGTAAGCTTCACAATATCAGCACACTGTTTCCAAAAACCAGAGTCCAAGATTTGTTCCACAAACCTTTTAGTCTTTGAGTCTTTGGCATAAGTTGACCCTGTCCAATCCCTAGATGTCACCATAGCCCTTAATGCATCCTTTTGGGCCAATATGCTTTGCAAGGCAATGAAATTAGTTGCAAATCGAGTTGGAGCTGGACGAAGTATGTCTCTTCCACCTGTATGCTGTCTCATCAAGAATAATGCATAACAATGATTATATATGTACTTTGTAATTTTTGAGGCATGTGAAACAATGTCACTTACTTCCTCAAACTTTCCAAAGTCTTGTAACATCAAATTAATGCAATGAGCAGCACAAGGAGACCAATACAATTTAGGAAACTCTTTTTCCAATAACCTACCAGCAGCAACATAATTGGCAGCATTGTCGGTCACAATGTGAACAACATTTTCTGCTCCAACATACAACACCATCTCCCTGAAAAGCTTAAACAACATTTCAGCAGTTTTAGAAGCATAGGAAGCATCAACAGACCTTAAGAAAACAGTCCCTTTAGGACAATAAACAAGAAAATTAATGAAAGTCCTCCTAGAGCGATCAGTCCACCCATCAGTCATCAAAGTACATCCAGTTTCCTTCCAAACTTCTTTATAACTTTCAACAAGCTTCTTCACTTCATCAACCCACATATTTAACAAAGGACCACGAATTCTATAAAAATTTGGAGCTTTATACCCTGGACTCATGGTACTAATAGCATCAATCATAGGTTGATAATATGCTGAGTTAACTGCATTAAATGGAATTGAAGCATCTATCATCCATTTTGCAATGGCTTTGTCACACTTTTCTACAATTTGCTTATTTTGCAAGACACTCTTCAAGCTAGGTTGAGCTCCAGGCGTTGTTCTAGGCATGAAGTAATCATCTACATGAGGAATGTTCTTCCCCTTTTGAGAGTTGCAAGAAACTGATTTTTGAGTTGCCACAAGGTCTTCATCTATTTCAAATGTATCACTCTCATTAGATTGTTCCTGCAATTTTCTTTTCTTGTTTTTTTCAATTTGTTCAAGTAGTTGCTTCATTTGATGTTGGACATCAGCAGGAACCTTTTTACAAACCTCTATTTGGCCCTTTTGTCCAGCCAAGTGAGCCTTAAACCTATTAATTCCCCCTCCCTTTACTCGTTTATCACAATAGATACATATCATTGTCACTTTGGAAGCACCCTCATCAACTTGTTTACAATGTCCCCAAGCTGGATCATTTTTCCCTCTAACATTCTGAGAAGTATTTGTAGTGGATGCTTCTTGAGATAATGGGGCTTCATTCGATGACATCTTCGACTTCAAGTCTAATTGAAAACATTAGTTGCATTAGTTATTGATCATATCATCATATAATTGGTAAGTGTAAGTTAAGAGTGATAGGAACTAGGAAGTAGGAAAGTAGCATTAAACTTGAGAATTGAGATAATTTAATGTTTTTTCAATTTGTGAGTTATAACTTATGACATATTTCATATCATCCAATTGCCAAGTGTAAGCTAAGAGTAAATCTAATTCCCTTTACGTTCAAACTTTAAAGGAAAGATTTTGGCTTAACCATGATTATTTGTCATGAAAAATATATTCTGGTCTAAACAAAAGAAGAATATTCTATAAAAGATAAATTTAATTGCACGTGGTTTTTCTACAACAGTATATTTTTATATTGTTAAATAGCAAATTGATTGGTACTTGTATTTTTAATAATAACTAATTTAGTTTGTCAAATTGATTGTTAAATAGCAAATTGATTGGTACTTTTGCAATTTACTGAATTTAGTATGTCACGTAAAATATTTAATTCACATGAAACTTGTTGCAAATTATATCAGGATCATTCGTTGATGGAATTGTAAAAGATACAAAAAAAAATAATGAGCTAATCGATTAATATATGGAGTATAATCTTTAATCTTGATTATTAATCTTGATTAACTCTTCAGCAAAATTGTCCAGACTCCAGAGTTAAAAAAATCAGATCACCAAAGAGAGTGAGAGTGAGAGAGACATTAATCATTACTTCTTCAACTAAGCTTAACAATGCAGACAACAAAAGCAACAACTAAGGAGAAGTGGAGAACAAAGAAAGCCACAAAGGCACAGAGCTACTTTCCAAAGAAATAATCGAGTAATATATAAAAGCAAAAGCAGAACTTGAGCTATATTCCTTTTTTTCGAACACGTAACTGTGAGTTGTGACCACTTCCAATTCAGAAACAAACCATTGACATAGTTTCATCATCACTACTCATTCAACTCACTATTCTCTTATCATTTTTCTGACTCTGACTACATCACAATCTAGCTTACAAATTCAGAATTAATCCAAATATAAATTCATAAACATATAGAATAGAAGCAACCAAGCAACCAACGCAAGTTCAAAATGAGAAATTGAAGAGCCACAAGTCCATAACACAACCTAGAGATCGCGTGTTGGCTGAAAGGCCGGCGAGTTGGCTAGTGGCGGCGCCGGAGACGAGTGCGTGACGAGTGAAGGGTCTAGCTCGAGTGCTTCCGCCTTCCACACTGGCAACGGCAACGACGGCCACAACAACCGTGACGGAGAGCGCAAGGATGAGGAAGAAGGGGCCTTGCAAAACCACAACTGAAATCCCGTGAATGGCTGGGTAGTGGCTGCAACTGGTGCTCATGTTGATTTTAGGGCATATCGAAACGGGCCGTTTTGGCAAAATTTATTGTCCCTGCACTAACCCGGTCCGGGTCACCAAAACTGGACGGGTCACCGGGTTACACGAAAATCGGCCGGGTTTCGCCGGGCTAAACCGGGCCACTTGCATGGCCGGTCCAACGCCCAACCCGGTTCGGACTGGTTTTCATAACATTGGTCGAACATGTGATCATATTAAGATTTTTTAGATTACATGTTAAATATATTATTTTCTTTTTCTAAATTTTTTCTTTTGATAATTAATTTGTTAATTTTATTAATGAGAAATTTGAACCATTTAACACCATTTAGGTTACCTATCATTTCATCTATTCACCATTTTGCACCAAATTAACCTCATTATCTTCAACTTTTTTTCATCTTATCTTATGACTCCTCTAATGCCGCAACATAATCGCCTAATGTCATTGCCATTTAGGATGGCATTAGGAAGCTTTATAATTACAAATGTATTATTAATCAGATAATTTTTATCATCTAATTGATCAATCAATCTTGATTCTTTAGAAAATAATACATCGATAAAAGTAACTTTGGGTTTAGGATAAAGTGTCAAATCATGAAATATAATTAAATTATAAATTTTTCAGTTAGGTACTATATATATATATATAACAAATCAATGTTCAAATATAAATACAGTTCTTTATTTATAATTTTTTCTTTTAGTTTGAAAATTATCACAATTGAAAACATAAGTCATAATCTTATCAAGACGTGTACATTTGTATGTACAAAAATGTTAGAGATTATATTTTTTTTAAGTTCTTACTCAATTATTTAGATATTGAACATAAAAGTATATCAAATGATTACTAAAAAGAAGGTTGAATAGAAATGAGAACTCATTATATTTTTTTCTACACACAAACACTTACTTTTGATTTTTCATTCTCGACCTAACTTCTTGTTTGAGAATAAGAAGTTTATTTTAGAGCAAGGATTTTTCTTCTTGAGCTGTTGGATAAAATGATAATATAATATATACTCCAAGTTAAAACTTTAAGATATTGCTTCAAAAGCTACCTTTAAGATCACGGATTTTGCTTACTAACAAATTCTGATTTTCCTTGTTTTGATACAAGGTAGACGTTGCTTGTAAGTTTTAAAATTGTTTTGTAAAAAGCTTTGGATAAAACATCCAAATTAAGCTTTTGTAAAACAAAGTTTTTCAAAACTAAAGACAAGTATAAAATAGTTAAAAATAAATAAGTAGTAAACAAGAATACAACACACAATGAAATTATACATGTTTACTCCAACCTATGTTATGTTTAATATCTACACTTATAAATTTTCTCCACTAAGACTAAGCACACAACTATGGTATTCTTTCTTTTGAAGCCTCCACAAACTTCTACATCCATTATTCTAAATCTTTGCAGGTTTCACTCAATATTCTTTTTTTGCCTCAACATGTAACACCACACCCAGTATTCTAAACCTTTGTAAGTGTCACTCAATATTCTCTAAACTTTTACATGTTCTTACAAGTATTCTTTCAAAAAGTCTCTCTAAGCTTCACTCAAGTATTCTTTCAAAAAGTCTTTTTAGGCTTCATACCATCAGTAGCAATTGTTACTAGACTCACACAACACGTGTTGTGTTTACTCAAAACTTCAAAAACAGTAATCCCTTGACTACTCTTCTAAGTTCTTCCCTTTATCCTAAATGAATGGACACTACATCTTTTGGGATATCTTCTGTTAAGGCTCCTCGTATAAAGGTGTTTACAAACTCTCTTTTGGATTAGGCTCTAACCTATATTGTTTTGGCTAAAGAGGATTCTTTTGATTAAGGTATTCTAGATTCACTATTTTATACCCTTACCCTCCCAATTTGGAACTCCAACCTTCCAAATTGCTCATTCAAATTTGCATCTAAATATGTGCTAATTTTATCCATCCTGAGAGTGGGGAAGACCACATGATACCTTCATAGGATTTGGAGTAAGGATGGTTTGTTTGATGTTTCCCTAGAGATTGAATGGCTCAACAAATGTTTTCGACAAGGACATCAATACTATATTTACCAGGGATAATGGAAGGATAGTTATTAGCAAAAATTGTTTCATTTCTTTGTCTACATATGTTGTTAGGTGTTGAGTCTGAGCTCTAAGGGCACAAGATTGACCCCAACAGTTGTATTTTTTTATGTTTCTTTTCATTATTGAAGCAACAATTGATGTGGGCCTTAAATAGTGCACAAAGTAGGTTCCTTGCACCTTGGCAGCTTTGACAATATCTTGGGCCAAGCAAGGCAACAAGTTCAAAGTCTTGGACAACACACAATAAACATAAATATCATGTAAACTGGGATGAGTCACAAAACCAACGAGTTAACGATTTAACTAGAAAATTGTCTGATTTATATCGATCACACAAGTTAATATATAACATACTCGATCTAATATAAGGCTTGAACTAGCAAAACTATTGGTTCCTATTAGAGACAATTTTTATAACTAGGTCCAAATGTAATATTTCTAAAAAAAATGCAATATAATAAAAGTAAATCATTTTTAACACGATAAGCTAATTCTTACAGACTTGCCAACTTTAAAGTGTGTTTGGTTAAGCATTGAAACCCACGTTCAATGAAAAACTTGTGTTTCAAGACACAAAAGCTAAAGCAATGTGAGAGAAACTTTTTGCAACGCTAGTTCAACGCAACTGGTTCGCGAACACACCCTTTAATAGTTTCAAGAAACCACTTTGTTTTATCCCATTGGAAGAAAGTTGTAGGAAAGTACTATCAAGATACACTAAGAAGGAAATTAAATGGTATTCTAAAGTCTTACAGAAATCCTAATAGTAATAGGTAATAAAGAATGTTTGTAAAGAAAAGATAGTAAAAATGAAAAAATGTAAATAAATATAGGTTTTTGAACTCTTAAAGAATGAAAGAATGTAAGTAAAATTATTGTTCATAAATTATTTAGTAGAAAGTATTTATAGATTTTGTATTATTTCTAGTCTCGTTGGAGGCAAAGTTTTTCTTCAACTTTCATGTTATAATACTTTGGATCTCCTATACAAAAGTTTTTTTCCTCGATCCAGCAATTACATTACATCCTTTTGTTTCTTAGTTTTTATATGTGGGAATTTCTATTCTAAGCTAGACAATGAGACATTTATTGAAAATTCATCTGTTACATCATTCGTTTTAGATAAGGACTTTGTGCTTAAGGAAAATCTTCTCTCTCTTTTTATCAGCGAAAAGGAATATATATATAAAAAATAAAAAGTAGTGCATGCACTACTGAAAAGTTATACAAAAAATAGTACATACAGCATATAAAAAATAATAGTTATGGTTCACCCCTGTTAAAACTCATAGATGGATATGACTTAACCACAACCCCTCATGCCATACTGTCCTACCCTGCATAAGTGTTAGTACCCCATCAAAAATTCCAAACAACTATCTCATAATCATCATCTGGTTAATATTGTAACCACATTGGCCAACCAGGAACAAATTAAGATTTTTTAAGCACCAACCGTGTTTGCTTTGTCCACTCACAAAGTGATACTTTCAAGAACTTCAGCTTGGCTCTATTCCACTGTCACGCTCTAACCTTGATCAGATTTAGGATTTTTTTAGAATTCCAATGTCCACCATTAAACACCACATCATTTCTCATGAGCCATATAAACCATATAGCCACTATCCACACATTCCTCCAAGCTAAAGTTGCTTCCCTACCAAGTACAAAACCTCTAAATTGCCAAAAATATTCCATTGCTGAAGGTTGCAAAGCAGAATATATGCCAAGCCATCCACAACATTGATACCATATAGTAGAAGTAATAATGTAGTTAAAAAATAGGTGGGAGGCATATTCATCACAAACATAACATAAAGGACAAGAGTAATCATCATATAAGCTTATTACACTTATTTTCCTCAAGTTCCCTCTAGTCGAAAGTTTTTCCAAAGCAGCTCTCCATACCAATGCTAAGGCCTTTGATGGTGTTTTTGATCTCCACATTACTTTAGTGTCCATATCCCCTATAAACTGTAATGCTTGATATGTTTCTTTAACCGAAAAGTTACAGGCAAATCCATAACTCCAAATCCATGAGTCACATAGGTTCGTCTTCAAGGATACAACTGATAATTGTTATACATAATTTGTACATTTAAATCACATAGCAATTATCTACTTTCTTCTTTTTTAACGCTTACTTTGTGTTAAAACATTAGGAATTTAGCTTCTTCTGAGTTTTTATCCAATAGATGTTGTTACGGAATCTCAGCAAGTGCACCGATGTATCGTTGTAAGTTTACAAAATTAAGATCGTCTCCACAGGGATTTGGGTTTACTTAAATAATTTAAACAAATTCAATAGTTCAATAGTTATATACAATACGGAAACTACGAATTTAAGAAAACAATTAATTAATTTAGGAGAAGTGTAGGATTGGATTTCATCATTCTTATCCTTTTATATCTAATTAATTTTATCATGCATAAATCCTTTTCTACTCTTATTGATGCGCACGTATTTTATCTCAAATCGATCCCTCGGATTTTAGAATCCTAAGAATATTTACTAGATATCGATCCCTCGCATATCAAAATAAATACCCCAGCATTAAGAATTAAAATCGCATGCTTATGCAATTAAAACGTCAAGCCTTATTCCTAGCAACATAACATGATAAGTAATTTCATTCGGTTCAAACTCTAAGATTACTTTCCAATCTCACTTAGGATTAAATTCATGAAACTAGTGATCAAGTAAAATCAAACATTAAGCACAGAATGAAATTACCAACAAGAGATAGAAAAGATGCATGCAATAAATAAAATAAAAAGAGACACATAGGGATAAGAAGATTACATCCAATCCTTAGAGAAGCTTAGGCGACCATGGAGAGAACCTCCTTAAGAGAATAGTTGATGAAGGAAATCATCTCCGCTTCAATCCGGCAGGGTTTCCCCTATAATCACCATTTCTCTCACTCTCAAAACTACCTAAACTTAATACTTAAGACTCCTAAGCTAAGAACAACAAGGTGCAAGGAAGGATTGAAGAAAAAACATGCCTTGCTCTCCAAAATCATTGGCTATTTATAGGAATCCACCACCTGCCAGCTTCAGTCGCCTGGGCGCCCATTTTGGCCTGAGTTTGCTCGCCTGGGCGAGCTTATGTATATCTCATTGGAACTTGAAGCTCGCCTAGGCGAGCCAAATGCACTAGGATAGGTCGCCTGGGCGAGTTAATGCCTTAATGCTGAAGAATGCTTTTGGGCTTTGATGGATGTTGGGCCTGATTTACTTGTTGCACCTTCCATGTTTGCTTTATGATCCATTTTAGTTTGCTTTATGTGTTCGGAAGCTTCAGAAATCCTTTAACCTATCAAAAAGTAAGAAAAGATTGGATAAATCTTCAAGAATATGAAACCAACATTATCCTAAGTACTAAATACAAACTAACTAGATTAGGGCAAGTTTTTATAGATATTTTTAGTAAAAATGAAAGATAAGTGCCTTCAATGTATCCTTAATATCACTAAGATATGGCACTTATTAGATGCTAAAGTTGATTTTCAGTGTATTGGTTGTATTTTTTGTAGAAATGACACAATAGGAGGCTTGGAAGATGGTTCGAGAACTGGAGCAACACGCTCAGGGCGACAGACCTGCTCAGCACAACATCACTTCTCAGCGCAAGAAGCCCCGCTTAGCACAAGAAGCCAATTTGGAAACCAGTTGTCCCATGCATGTGTGCTAAACGCACATCTAACGGCTTAGCGTGTGGCCACTTAAGCCAACTAGACTCTGCATGTGTGCTTAGCACGCACTTGCAGGCTTAACGCACAATTAATATCGAAAAACACGATTGTGTTGTGTTTTGAAGATAAAAAAGGGGGAAGGGGAAACATTGTGCTACTATCAAGGGTCAGCAGAAGAGAAAGCTAGGGCACGAAGGAGGGAAAAACCCTCTCACTTGGAGCTTCCTTCCTACCATTTTCTTCCATCTTCTTTCATTCTCTTCCATTTCTCTTGCCATTTTTTGTAATTTGTAAGCTTCTCATGACAATGCAAGGGTAAACCAACCATTGTTGGGAGCTCAGCAACTAAACACTCTTAATGTAATGATTATCACTATATATTTAATGTTATTTTGATATTATTGTCTCTTTTCTGAGTTAATCGTCATGTTTATGGTTTGATCATCCATGCACATGTAGTGTTATAGGGTTTATGCATTGAAAAATGTTTTACATCCTAAGATCCTGAAAAGAACATCTAGGTAATTTATATATAGGGATAAGATGGTATTATTTAGCCTGAAGTATGCATCTTTACTCTTAATGCAAACTTTTTGACTTACCTCTTAAGGAATTAGGAGTAAAATTATGTAATTTAGGCTCTTCCACGTGAAGAATCATGGTTAGAGTAGGT
>CM023949.1:26645942-26697293 GCA_013407115.1 Glycine latifolia | reverse complement strand
TGTGTGTGTGTGTGTGTGTGTGTGTGTGTGTGTGTGTGTGTGTGTGTGTGCTTGTGATGTCGACTACCGAGATGAGTTTAGCCGAGTTATATATATATATGTACTTGTGATGTTGGCTACTGAGATAGGTTTAGCCGAGTTGTATATGTACATGCCTGTGATGTCGGCTGTCGAAATGGGTTGGCCGAGTTGTATATATGTGTTTGTGATGTCTGCTGCCGAGATGGATTGACCGAGTTGTATATATATATATATATATATATATATATATATATATATATGTTCTTGTGATGATGGCTTGAGATGTTTTGTACCTTGATAGAGCCATAGTGAGAGGCTATGTATATACACGTGCGATGCCGGGATCGAGTGGGGAACCTTGTAAGGGCCACAGTCAGTGCATTAGTGAGCCCGTGTTGGGGCGGCCCTCATTTGGGGCAATATGTATGTAACATGGGAGGGTATAGAGATCCTAGCCAGGGCGAGAAGTTCCTGTGTCAGGCCATACGTTGATGGCGCCCATTAGAGACATACTTCATTTGCATGACGGAAATAAGATGATTAACTATAATAGTACGAGAAGTACTGGGGGGCCACGTCTGTAGGGAGATCCTTATGACACCCGTTTGGTTGATCACCACAAAGGGGTGAGCCTTGTGCACGACAGAGTGACTCTGACGTCAACTACAGCTATCATTTGGACCATGAATTTGACCTATTTCTGGGATGGTACCACATAGCATGTTGAGAGTTGAGACATGAGCATACATCATGCTAGACTTTCTTTTAAGTCGACTAGTGGAATGCTCTTGGATGTTTGTTTATGTTGGTTGCGTGTTGATATATCTGGACTTGTGGTGATGCTATGACACTTGGGTTGTTTTTCCTTGACTGATATTACCTTTCATCTGTTATTTTATATGATGAACTCACCCTTGCTTTGTTGTGCCATGTGGTCTGGTACCTGTGATGATTGCGAACCCAGTTCGTGTGAGCAGATGGATAGCAGTAGGTGATCCGGGAAGATGACAACTGTTTAGTTGGAGCCGCCGAGTTGTCGAGATGTCAATATGACAGATCCTGGACAGGGGTTATGCTTTGCTGGTTACACCCTTGGTTTTGATTGTCACATACATGTTTTGCTAGTTGCACCCCTGATGTTTAATCTCTTACCTCACTTGTAAAACACTTGTACATTTCAAACAGGGATAATTGTACTTACAATTAAAACACGTTTTGTATATGCAGATATATGTATGCAATTAGAATGTTTCATACGTGCCTTGTTTATGTTTATAATCATCATGTGATTGCGAAAAATTTACCACAGTTTTCATTGACCTAAAAAATGGGCGTTCCTTTATCAAAAAATTACGTTAATATTGTGGTTAAGAGTTAGAGATACAGTAGCGACGTGACGGATCATTACAATTTAGGGTCTTGCACTTGAGGAATCAAGGTTAGAATATATTAGCAGATGAAGGTGAGCGGAAATAATGTTGAATAACAAAAAACCTTTAATATTGCATCAAAGTTAGTTTCGGTTAGTTGAGCACCCAACATTCGTCGCATTATATTTCAACTGTCACTGCATCATTCTAAGTGTTTGTGTCTCTTTCTCTGTATTTAGTTTGCTTTATAGTTTATATTAAGTCAAAATTTAGTTATATGTCATTTACTCTACAAACTAAATCAATTTATTAATTACTTAGAAACAAACGTGTATCAATTTATTAATTATCGTTTCTTTATTACTTGGACAAATTGGTAGCTTGCCAAAGTGTTAACAAAGCACACCCTCTTTCCTCCTTAAATCTATTCTCCAAGAAGTTTTGTATTTCACCATTTACCTCTTGAGGTTCCTCAACCCAATAACCTTCAACACTAATCCCATCCATATTATTCACTATTCATTTCCAGTTGGCAACATTATGAAATAACTTGGAGGTTGAATCTCCATCAGCTAACCACTTCAACCGGGATTTTTGGGGCATGAGGGACTCAAATCTTCTTGACACTACCCCAAGGTCATTTAGTAAATTACTTTGTGCTAGAGAATCATGTAAAGAAAGCTCCCTCAATTCATCCTTGGAATCTAACTCACCAATTTTCTTGATCAATTCAACTTTCTTCACTCCTGAATCCCTAAAAGTCTCCACATTCAATCATTTTAATTCCACCTTCAAGAACTTCAATTTTTCTTTGAATATGTAAGTTGTCCAACCTTGTACTTGTATCCCAATGTAAGATTGTTGAACAAAATGCAAGAACCCTTTGTAAGATAACCACGAATTGATAAAACGGAAAGGATTTGGTCCCCAATCTTTATGTGACTCCTTTAAAATGAACAAACAATGATAAAAAAACAAAATGGGTAAGGACAAGTTGAATGGATTTTTTGTCAACAAGTTATCCACTCCAAACTAACCAAACATCTATCAATGCAAATGACTGTTGTACCCATTGGACTGAACCATGTAAATTTCATTCCAGAGAGTGGCACATCTAGCAGTTCCATATCATTCATGAAGGCATTAAAGTCCCTCATATCAAAGTATGCTTGTGATGGTATATGATCGCTTCCCCTTCTTTCATGATCCTCTTTAACAACATTGTGGTCACTGATCAAGCACCATAAACTAGACCCCATGTACTCTTTCATAATCTTCAATTTGTTCCATATAATATGTTTCTATATCGCCCCATAAGGAGAATAAATATTAACAATGGTTACCTGCGACATATCCCTCTTCCATATACCCCTTATATCAAGGAGTCCAACGCTTGAAAACACATCCTGAAGCTAAAAAGTGCTTTTTCCCTATAAGCAAATAAGCCCACTAGACATATGTAAGGTTGTAAACATCTTCCATTCAACATCTTCATTCCCCCCAAATCATTGAACTATTTTGTGTTCAATGCTTTGTAGCTTTGTCTCTTGCAAACATACAAAATCAGGTTGTTCCCTCTTCACTGTATCACATAAATCCCTTCACATCAATCTCCCTCAGCCCTCTTATGTTTTGGCTTAAAATCTTCATAATAACCTTGACCTCCCTACCCTTATAGTTTCCCCTTGTAAATTATTAAGTTTTTGCTTGTCTCTCTCTTCCATCATCATGAACTTGTTAATAACCATGCTTTTGTCCTCCCTGAATCTAGTACCCACTTCCTCCCCGAGAATCATCAATTTGTTTGCCACCTCTTTCTCATCACATAACCAAGTGATTTCTTTCCTCTGCACCTGGCGACATTCTAAATAGAAGGATCTAGACTTGGACATTTGTAGAACCTTCTTTTCATATCTATCTCTGATCCTCAACCCTTTCCTACTCTGATGGATTGATTACAATAATATTTTCTAGCATTTTGCTACTTGCTAAAAAAATCACCTTCTGATTTAGTCGTTGTCTTATCCTCCTTCTCCATTAACTTCCAAAATTGCGACCATCGTTACTATTTGCCTTTGTCTTAGCATTTTTTCAAGGTTTTCTTTGACTCTCCCCTTATTTTCCACCTATTTATCCCAAGTTAATCCTTTCACATGTTTTGGACGTCTCCAATTGTATTTGGACTTTAAATTTGCCTTATCCTTAGCACACCTCACCACCTTCCTCTCTTCTACATGAGTTTCTCCTTCAAATGTTAAAGAGTCTGTAGCCTTTGACAAAATGGGTCTATGCCCCTCAGATGGATGGTGTTTGCTAGATATTGAAAAAGAGAAGGATAGTGTTTTAAAAAATAATCTAAAAGCTCTTCTAAAAGTCTAGATATTGCCTAATAAAAATATCAAAATAAATTTAATTATTTTCACTATATTAATTAACATAACTAAGTGTGATGAAAGAATCTAAATCTAAATCCAAGAAAACAATTACATCTATGTGCTTCAACGAGTTCAAAAATTAGCAAAAAGTTGATAATGAAAATTAATGACTCCATGGTGCAAAGAGATTGATGTTTTTCTTTTTTGATTCATAAATTGGGAACAAACACTCTTTCTTAGTGTTGAAAAGGACACATGCATCGACAAAGCATGTTTCCAAGTAAACTTTCACTTTTAAAGCAATCAAGGATTCCTCAACCGACTTGTTTGTTTATACATTTTTTTGTTTATAAAAAATGTACATGTTTTCATCGTTGTTTGTTTAAACAATATAAACTATAAAATTTGGAAAGTATTTGGATTGTGCCCTTAGACCAATCTAGAGAAATTAACGCTTATTTTATCAACACATTAATATCAAGTTTTTTTAGGAGGCATCAATATCAAGTTAAGAGGTTAAAAATGACCACAAATATATCAGATGGAGCGAGAGGTCTATTTGTTGTCAAAATCTGTCGTTATATAATACGAATTGTTCCTCTATATACCGTTACATGAAATTCTACATATTTACTCATTTTGCCCCATATTAATTCCTATCAACATTTTGTCGCTTTAAAATTCCTTAATTTTTATCAAGGACATTTATTATTTTTTTATAGTCATTAAAGACATAACAAGTTTTTAATGAAAATAACTTTACAACTATTTTAAAAAAATAGAAAATAGGTTATGCATGGATGGTGTATGACATTTTTTCATTGTTTCCTATCACTATATCAAGTATGGTAAGTTTATTAACTTTTACAATAATTATCTTAAAAGTCATACTGACAATAATTTTTATTGATTAACTGTATAATTTTTTTAAAACCAACAATATATAACCATTAAACTCTTTAAAAAATATAGTGATAATGCACTAATATAATTTTTAATAAAAATGTATATTTCTTAACTAGTAGTATGATAATATGAATATGAGGAGTGTAAACAACACATTCCTTAGGCACACTCTCCTATAGACTAAAAATTATTAAAAAATTATATAATCATGATTTAGGTCATTAACAAAGGAGTAAGACACATGCATTTTATTGTTTTTTTAATAAATTTTAATAAGTAATAGAAAGCATATTAGATGATGTGTTCTTAACATTAATTTCTCATATGAATATAGGTACTTTAAATCTTTGTATAAATCATTTAACATGGGATTGTTAGCAATCTCAAGTTTGAATTTTAAATATGTGATCATATCAAATACTTAAAGACATGGTAAGATCGAGTGTCGATTCCACATATACTTTGCTTGTACTCAGAGTTAATATATTTCTACTTTAAGCAAACAACGACTTAAATTTGATATTTGTCTAATCCTAATATGGAAACATAAAATTTAACATATATAAAAATAGTTAAGCAGAACAAAATAAAGAGATAGAATACAAATACTTGGGGGTGAGTTGTCGGTTGATGCAGAGATTTGTGACGTCTTGGGAGCTTAACTCACTGAAACTACCATTGATGCAATATTAAAGGTTTTTCTCTATTCAACATTATATTCGCTCACCTTTATCTACTAATATATTCTAACCTTGATTCCTCAAGTGCAAGATCCTAAATCACTTAATTTCACTCCTAATCCCTCAAGAGTTACATTAACTGATTTGCATTAATAATAAAGATGATAACATAGGCTAAGCAAAATCATCTTATCCTTAGACATGATATTGTTTAGAAGTGTTTTTCAATTCTTAAGGCAATAATCATTTTCTAATGCATTAAAACCTATAACAAAGCATGCAAATGGGTGATCAAACCACTAACATGAATAAAGCTTAGAAAAACAACAATAATGCGAAGATAACATTAAATAGATAGTTAGAATCATTACATTAAGAGTGTTTGGTTGTTGAGCTCCCAACAATGGATAATTTAGCCTCCCATTGTCATGAGAGACTTACAAATACAAAAAGGAAGTAAGAGGAATGGAAGAAAATGGAGGAAGATGGAGGAAAGGGTCCCCAAATGAGTGGATTTCCCCCTCTTTTTCGTGCCCTAGCTTGGCCTCTTTTTCTCCTTGGTTGTCTCCCTTTAGTGGGTAAGTATTTTTCCCTTTTTATATTTCAAAACGCGTACTATTATATGTTTCAGAATTGGTTGTGAGCTGAGCCTGCACTTTTCGCATTAAGCCTGCATGCATGTGCACGCTAAGCGAGCCACTTCAGATCTTCAATTTATCTTCCATGTCTCTATTGTATCATTTTTTACAAAAAAAAATACAACCAACGCACTATAAATCAACTAATTTTAGCATTTATGGGATAAAAACTCAAAAAAAAACTAAATTTCTACATTTTACTCACAAAAGAAACTTTAAAAGAGAGAAAAAAGGTAATTGCTATGTGATTTACATGTAACATTTACATATGCATAGTAATTATCATAAGATACATACATTTTATTATTTTTTTATTAAATTTTAATAAGTAATAGAAAATGTATTAGATGATGTGTTCTTAACATTAATTTCTCATATGAATATAGGTACTTTAAATCTTTGTATAAATCATTTAACATGGGATTGTTAGCGATCTCAAGTTTAAATTTTAAATATGTGATTATATCAAATACTAAAAGAATTTTTTTTTATTATAATAATCTTATTTATCTTAAATATAATTATCTTTAGTAAAAAAATATATGTGTTGTACTAAATAACATGAATATAGGTTAGCAATCATCTTATGCTAAAATGTAAACTAAGACGTCATGTTTTGTAACTTTATTCCTTATTCCTTATTCGAGATCCGATCTGAGGGAATTTTAAATAAGAAAAGCGCCAAATTTATATTTGTCTAGGCAAGATTTTCTAGTAACATTTCCAACGATCGTCAAGAGGTTCTAATTTGCCGTTTTGGATGGGTATGCACCTTTACCTTATCATTACAAAAGTTACCCATTAACAAATGCATAAAAAATTGAACACTTTAATGAACTCTATCATTTTTGCTACTTGTTAAAGTTGTACCAAGAGTATGTATTGTCAGTTTAGGACAAGTGGAATGAAACAAATGCTTCATATACAAGTCAAACCTAAGTTCCTGCATGATTAAGATTTGAGCATTTTGGAAATTGAAGTGCTAAAATTTTGTAGTGCTACAGCTTTTAAAAGCTACATTTGTTGGGCAAAATCTTTCAATTTTTGTTTTTTTTTTTTAATTCTTCAATTTATTAGAAATAAATATTTTGATTAATCCAAAATTCAATTTAAAAATAAGTAAAATTTAATAAAAAATTATTTTTTGAAAAATCAAACTTAAATACCAATTGATTTAAAATCTTAATCTTATCACATTAATCATTTGTGTTCAATTTCTTTGTGTTCAATTTTTTTCTACAAATTCTGTGTTCAATTTCTTTGTTTTTAATTTTTTTTCTACAAATTAACGTAAGAATAATGTTAATTTTGAAAAGCATTGTGAAAGAAATCAATTCATGACCAGTTGACTTGATCCTGAACATGCACTCTCACCATGGAACTTAATTACAAAAAGCGAAATTTAAATGGTTATAATTACACCATAATTACATGGAGAAAGATGCAATTACAACTTTTGAGATTGAATGAATTCAAATTATCTGTCATTTTTACAATTAATAAATTAAAATCGCACAAATAATTAAATAAACACAAAAAAAAAAAGTCTTCATGAAATGATCAATCAGAAGATTACATTTCTCTACCGAACCCAACATACATGTCTTTGTCTTTCCGCAATTTGGGCAGCCAAACATTTCCAAAAACGCGTCCCTGTCACACTACCCTCTGAGCTGTACCATTTCTTTCCTCACATCAATCATAAAATAATATTTTTTTTTCTTCAAATAATTCTTTTACATGTGCATTCCACTTGTTCTCCATCACATGCATATTAATCATATGTGCAAGATTTCTTGAGCGAAATAGCAGCATTGAGCTTTTTGGGATCTAATGTGATGGAACATTTAATGGTTTTGTAGTACTTAGGCTTCACCAATTTCCCAAGCACATAAGCCCTAGATCGTAGCACAAAGTTGAGGTTCAGTGGCACAGGCACTGTTGGCACACCCGTTGTGCTACTTAGGCTAGCACCACTTCCATATAGAGGGATCTTGTTACCCATCACTGCTACACTCACCAACCTTTGGCTCCTCCTAGATTGATAAAACTTCTTCAACTGCGACAATCAATTCCAACGTTAGAAAAAAAGTGAAACATCAAACATGTTTGTATTGTACTATACTACCTAGTACCTACTACACTAGGATGTGTAGTGTGTTTTGTTGTTCATGGATCTTACATTTCCCGCAGCAATTACAATGTCTGAATAGGAAAGTTCCACGGGTGTGGATGTGACATGGACCCCAAAAAATGTGCCTGTGTTGCGGTATGTGAATTTCAAAGTGGAATTCAACGTGATCATATCAGTTGCTACCCCTGTTGCATCCGAACCAGCTTGGACCCTTACATGATCAAACTTTATGCTCTGCAAAATGCCCAAAAAATCAAATAAATCATCATGTAGACCCACTTAAAATTTCATCCTGAAAACATGAGATTAATCAAGAACTAGTTCATATTTCCTTCCAAAAATGACAAATCGAACTAGGCCCACCTCGGATTTCATTTCAAAAACACGAAATTGATCTAGAGACCCAGTTCATATTTCAATCTGAAATTAATTAAGAACTATTAAAACTCATCTCATATCTTTTCATTATAAAACTAAAACGTTACAACACATAGTTCAGATTCCATCCTATAAACACAAAATTGATTAAGACAAACTTCATATTTCATTCTAAAAATGAAAAAATAAATCAAAGCCCAGCTCAGATTTCATCCTAAAAATTCAAAATTGATCAAGACTCAGTTCATATCTCATTCTAAAAACGGAAAATCGATCAAGACCCAGTTCAGATTTCATCCTAAAAACGTCAAATTGATGAGGACCCACTTCATAATTCATCCCAAAATCGAAAAACCAATCAAACCCCAGTTCGTATTTGACCCAAAAAACGAAAACTCAAACACGATCCATCTTAGATTCTATCCTAAAAACTCAAACTTGATCAACAACCACCTCAGTTCCCATCCTGAAAAACTCAAACCAAGGATCATGAAGCTAAAAAAAAGAAAGAAAAACACGTACCTTGATGGTGATCTTGGGCTTCATGGGCCTACTGGCCCCCCAAAGGATAAGCGAGAAGAACGAGAAGAGAACCAAAAACCCAACAACGAAAGCAAGAAAGTAGCACCGACGTGGAAGCCCGTTGCGGTGATCATCCCCTTGAAGAAGCCCTTCTTCTTCAATAACATCGATTTGCTTCCACGGCTTAAGACTATGGCTATGGTCCTTCTTCGAGAAGCGCGTGGAAGAGGAGTGGCGCGAGTGAGGAGGGGAAGCAGAGGGGCTGAGAACGGGCGTGGAATGAAACGACGTCGTTGCGGTTTTCTCGCCGTCGTGAGAATCTCGCGAGGGAGACTGAACGTAGTAGAGAGGACGGCGTGGAGGGGAGCGCGTGGGGGAAGACGCGGCGAGGCTTGTTACCTCTGAGTCTGTCTTTGCGTGCATTTTTGTTTCTCCTGTGTTTGTGTTGTGTTGTTAGGATCTCTTTAGGGAAATGAGAAACTTGGAACTGTGTTGTGCTGTGTTGTGTTGTGTGTGTTGGGGGTTTGGGTTATTGGTTAATGGTTGCACATGCGTGTGTGAATGAACTAATGAAGTGAGATTATTAATGATGATTTATGCAGTGGAAGGGAGAATCTGGACAACTGGAGATTTGAGGTTGAATGTGACACATGTTGTATTTTTTAGTAAAGTACAGCGGCATGGAACCAACGACTCTGTGTTATGTCATCAGCAAGTTTTTGACTGCATTGCAATTTCCAGCTGTATTGTTTTTTTATTCTTGCTAATCACTTCCATTTGTGGGTTCATATTTCAGTTATAGATTTTAAATTAAAATTTTAGACTATTTTTTATAAATTTTATAATATTATATAAAATGTAAAATATTTTTCATTTTTTTTAATAATAAATTACATTTTAAGATCTTAGAAAGAATTTTTTTTTATATAAATATTTAGAATTTTTTTACAATAACTTATTATTTATATTGGATATATATGCATCCTTTTTACTGTGAGATATAGTAAATATTAAATATTTAGCTCAAGATTATTGTTCAATATAGAAAACTAAAAATCTCTAAAAAAATTTTAAAAAAATATATTTATTATTATATTTTGAAGATAAGAGAACGTAAAAGAGTTATAATTAACTTAATTTTGTGTACTCTAATAAAAAATAATTCTTTATAGTTTCTTAATTTATGTTTTAAGAACACAAAGTAACATTTTTTTATGATATGTATTTCAACTTTTTTTCTACATGTATTTCTTTTTTTGGCAATTGTTTTTTCTGGGTCTCAGTTAATCAGGGTTTGAATCTTGAATACTTTTTGCAATTGTTTTTATTTCCATATTTGGAACTAATTTATATTGGTTACCCTAAAAAAATCATATAAGCAAGGGAAATATTTTTCAAAAATTTGTTTTTAGGAAAAAAAGATGTTTTTACTCCATATACTTTAGGTCAAATGAAACCAAAGGTTTTATACTTTTAAGTATAATTGGGAGGCACAACCACATGAAGGTGAAACTATAGCTCTAATAGAAACTTTGTTGTGGCTAAAGGCTAAAGGATTTGGACGTTGATGAATTAATAATAGAAACAGATTGTGAGCTTGTGGTTAACGGTGTGAATACAAGTGCAAGGGATCACGAATCATTAGTAAGTGTCGCCAATTTCTTCAGGATTTATCAAACTTTAAAGTTTGTCATGTAAGGAGACAAGCAAATCTATTGCTCATAATCTAGTTAGAGCAACAGAGGATCAACTAACCACTTTTATTATGGTGTTCCTCATTGTATTGTTGATCGCATTTCTTATGAAATAATATAAGTATGTTCACTTAAAAAAAGTGTAATTAAAAGGATAAACTTCATTAAAGAAGTCAATTCAAATTTTTAGCCAAAATCAATAAATACTTCTTATATTATGAAAAAAATAATTATTGTAAAAAAATACTTTTTATTTAAAACTGTGTGATTAGACAATAATATTAAAATTTATTTTACATTATTTACTCTTTTTATTATAATTGAACACAAAATGCTGAAAATATAATTCTTTATATGTAAAGTTTGAATAGTGCTAAAACTTAAATCAAGATAAAAAATATTTTCAAAAAATTAACTTATTTTATTATATTTAAGCAATGAAAAAATTAAATAAGGAACAAAGGAAGAAAAAAAAAAGTCATCCGAATGAGCAATAACCAAACAATGAGGTATTCAACATTCATCCATGAAATTTCTCTCTTGTAAAGTTGATAGACGTAGACAGAGATTTTTAGGCTCAACATATTTTCTAATTTTAATGTATTATGACAAAAAAATTATCTTGAAAGAGTGATAATTATTTATAGTCATCCAAATTTGCAACTCATCATTAGTTTTCGGTTCTAAAGATTAAAGAACAATGATGGTTCATAAATTTGTTCTTTTTTCTTTACCAAGTCATGTATCCTAGTCCTTCTCTAAAAAAATGTATCTAGTCCTACATTCCTGCCTTTATATCCACGTATTAGTACTTTATAACCGACTCCAGTAGCTATATAAAAGGCTGTAGTAATAAATAAATGTGCGAGAATTATTATTATTGTATTATTAAGAGAATGCATCAGTGGTTAGTAACCGTTTGTCTCGTGGAGTTGAATGTTGGTGCTAAAGAACATTTATGCTTTACTAAATCAGAAAAAAAAAATACAGTAGTTTAAAAGATAGTAATAATACATTTTAAGAAAAGGGACAGAGCTAGCACATGGGAAGAATAAAGAAATGGAAATGGTTGAGAAGTGAAGACTGAAGAGGAACAAGTTAGGAAGTAGTGAACCGACAGCCACATCAACATTACAGATATCAATAAAACCGGGTATATAAATTAATAATTCTACAGAATTTTATTAAGAGTACTAATTAAAATGTATTATTAAAATTAAATATTACTGTATATTATATATAAAAATATTTTTAAATTTTATGTTATTATTTAATATTTTCTAAATGGTAATATTAAACAAATAACAAATAATAAATAAATTTTTGTTTACTCTCTTAATTTTAAATAAATAAAAGTTGGGAATGTTAAAACTATAAAATTTGATAGAATACAGGAACTAAAAGAATAAATCTTTTACAAGAAATAATATTATTCAGTTTTTTAATATACTCTCAATGTCAAATAAAAATTACTTTATATATTGATTTAGGAATCTCGTTAATAGGACCAAAAAACAATTCTTTATTTTCTTAATAAATGATTATTAATATATTAAAATTGTAAAAGATATAGAATTACATATGAAAAAACATGCAACCGACAAAGCCTACACACGTGACAGATAATTTGTGCGTGTTTGATTGTATAAATATGTCCTGTTAATTTTTTTTTTGAAAGTGGCGGAAGGAAATAAGATAGTATAAAAAAAGAATATAGATAACAAAAAATAAAAACTAAAAAAACCTTAAATATGTTCTGTTATTTATTTAAAAAACTGAACGCCATATTATTATTCTTATTCAACAAATTTTTTGTTTTCTTATTTTTTTTAAAAAAGCAAATAGCAAAAAAAAAATGGTTTTCAAGAATAAAAAATAAACAAACCACTTATCTCTTTTTTGGCATAAACCTTTATCTCTTAAACTAATGATCAATGTCGAAAGTGATATTTTGTTCAGATAAAAAAAGGTTCGTTGTAATGATCTTTACATATTTTGGGTAGAGTGCTTTACCTTCCTAAAATCACACCAAACAATAAAGTCTTTTTCTCCGTTGTAATGAACTTTTAATTAATTTAATCAAACTTTTGAAAAAACAAAATTTTTAAAACAACCACATTTATAATCATTTTAAAAGAAAAAAACACTTTAAATACTTATTTATAATGCATTTGTAATTATATTTTGAAATGAGCCATTTCATAATTTAAAACTAAACAAAAATAACTTTACTCAATGTCTCTAAAGAATAAATCACCTTTTTTAAAAGCTCAAACAAACAGGTTAAATGACAAGAACAACCTTAAAGCATCTCTAATACAAGAAACTCAATTGGGTTCTTAAGCAATTTTTGGTGGTTCCCACAGTACTTTTTGTGATCTCCACAGTACCATGTCACTCCTAAGGAATTCACCCAATATTTTGCTCAAATGCAAGAAATCACAAAGAACTCAAAAAAATCCACATATTTATATTTTTTTAATAAAACTTAACATTTTTTCAATTTTAATAAATATAAATTAAAATACATAAAACAAAATGCATAACAATATAAAACTAAATTTTACATAATAATAAATAATTAAACACAATAACATCGAAATAAATAAAAAACTTAGACCTCGGAAAAAAAATTACATAACATATTGTTAATAACTGCATACAAAATAATTGAATAACAACTAATTCAAACATAAGGACTAAACTTTATAATGATGAATAAAAAAGACTGTAAATAGCAATTACCTAAATTAAAACTCAAAAGTCCATTTCAAAAATATAATATAAAACTGCAGAAAGAAGAAAAGTGAGTACAGAAAGCAAATTAGACCCAAATTAGGCCCAAATAAGGCAAACCTAGCATATCTTCTTCGTTCGTCCTTCTGTTTGCAATGCTGCGCCTGTTTTTCTTTCTGGTTTCCATGAATGGTGGCCAAACCTCCCTAACAGGTATTTATCCTTCTTCTCTTTCCCCATTTGTGTTGCATGTAGTATTTATTTTACTTGGATTAATTTTCTCCTTTCCCTTTTCGTTCTGATTTTGCTATCTAGAACGTTGGTGATGTTGAAAAAATAGTAAACTTACCGCAAGAAATGGTTCTTATATTAGAAACCCGAATTTAAGGGGAAGCACCTTGCTTGCCACGTAAATTCTCTCCAACGGAGAGTTTCTTGTAAGAAACCGTTTCTTAAACTAAGAAATTCATGAAGCAACTCCCATTGGAGATGCTCTTACCATTTATCCATGGTTCACCCTCTGCCATTAATTTTTTTTGAAATTACGGAAAATGCAGTAGTTACATATTGGAAAGGAAACTATATGCTACAATAGTCAATGAACCTAAGATTTCAGCATACATTAATTACAGCCTAAACCTACATTTCATGACATGATTCTGCGGTTTTATGCCAAAAAAATAAATGTCTGAGAGCATTAAACCAGCTTACATAACCAACTCCCCCCTTCTTCAAAGACACTAAATGGGCATCGAACAAACCGCACAGTTTTTAACCAAAAATCCAAAGCTTACTTGAAGAAAACTATCTCAATACAGCACCTTGTACATACACCTAAATCAGGAATCATAGCTAACTTGTATTGACAAATGATTGCAGGTACATTTTACAATCATCCACTGAGCAAAACAGATTATGCAGTGGATTCACCTTGCCTCCTGAACAAATCCTGTAATACCACAAGATCAGAGTTATATTCTGCAACCTCAGCTATGTATTTCTAAGTATATACTGTACAAAAGAACAAACTTAAGTCAGCATAGCTTCTATCAAGAGGATGAAACATAATATAAATATTGCTGTACTGCTGATTGACCTTTAAAATAACCTATTCTTGGGTAACGTGGTTCATTTCACAAAAGCCAATTACACAATCCCAACTTTGAATTCATATAATCACATTTATTCAAAAATGGCACACTGTAACAGCCACATGATAACAGAGATCGTGCTTGCAAATGTCACATCTGGCTCTAGCTCTACCAATTCACCACTCCATATATACTTCATTGCCTTCTCACCATGAAAACTTGCAAAGTCCAATTTTCTTGACTCCTTAAACTTCAAATATCTGACTAAACCCCACGTTACCATAGGAACGCAATTTCGACTTTATGAATTTGAATTCTTATCCAGCTCTTCTTTTATACTCCTAAATTTCAACACAAGTTTCACACGGTTTACAGTTCCTCTGTATTTCTAGTAATTCAAAAGTATTATTCTTTTGGTAGCAGCTAGCAGGCTAGGAGCAATTTGCCAACAAGGTCGATATTGATGACAAGGTTGAAAGTCAAGTAAATAAGTGTTTATACATCAAACTTACATCATCTTCCCAGAATGTAATGCACATGCATGAAACATTCAGATAACATAATAACTTACCAATTTGGTAGCAGCAACTGTGGAGCGCTGCCTTTCCTTTTTCTCACGATTGCACTCGCCACACCAGCTGGAGAAATCTTTTTGATACCTTTTCATTTCTCTAAAGACAGAACTACAATGATGTAATAAAAATTCATATAAGCAAACAACTCAAAAAATCATTAGACAAATTGAAGAAGCAATGAAATCAAGCAACAAGTGAAATCACCTTCTGCACCATAGAAGTAGGTTGACCCGATTACCAGATGTTGTAGCTCTAGCTCCATGGCGATGACGACCACGATGAAGGACAGCTCGTCCAGGGACATGAGAATAATCAAAGATCTCCTGCTTTCAAATAACGGACCCCATAAAAAAAGTGTACAACCACCTATGAGAAATAGCAAGAAGCAATGGTCCATAAACTTCCTTACAATAGTAAACAGACAACACTAACTTTATTGGAACAGAATATGAACCCAAAATAAACAATCATTTGGATTTGCTTTCATGATTAAAAACAAATATATACCACTAAAGCCAAACAGAAATGAGAAATGCTAGGAACACACTCTCTTATTGGTTGAAATTTTATTGAAAATCATTGAAAAATATGTGGGTCCCACGCCTTATTTAATGTTCAAGAAATTTTAACCAACATGTTAGAAAAAGTGCATTGGAGAGTTTGTTGCTAGCACTCCTCAAAAAATAACATACAATTACATATACACCAATTCTCGGTCCTACTTGTATAACACACGACATGAAGAGCATTATTTTTTAATTCACAAGTTATTTGTCGTAAGGGCTCAGGTTGTAAACTAAACCTATCCCACACTTCATAAAGATCAATATATAACCTCCCAATAAATTTAAATTTGATTTTCTTCTCATGCACATATGACTGTACGTATGGCAATAACATATTAGTATTTAGCAAGCATACATATTTCAAAATAGATATATGGCCAGTATAGTAAAAGGTGCTAAAAGGTAACACCGAAAGCATGGAGGACAACTTGATATTTTAGGCACAGAAGGTGTCAATGCTTCTTGCTGATTTAAAGTAGACCAACATACACTTACAGTGATGAAAAATATATATAAGCATTAAATCTTCTTAAAACCTATCTAACTTTATGTTATTCAATCACCATGAATTACCTCTGAATGACTTCCAGTATTTACATGTTTCTCACATCGTACGCCCCGAAAAAACAATTCCCCTCCAGAAAATTGCTTACCCAAACAAACATTTAAGGTTACTTCTGAGTCATCCACATGGAAACCTACAGATGCAAGACTCTTAGTTGTACAATATGAGACATATTAACGTCCGGAATGCAGCTGTATTAACCAGCATATAATATGAACCCAGCATCATCAAAATATGTCACCAACAATAAAGCATTTATGGTCTCTATCCAAGCTTAGTATGAATTTGAAACTTCAAAAGAAGTATTAAATTGTCTGAATTATTATTAACCGCAAAGCTCCATAGTTATACTGATACCATGATGTAGGTTCACTTACTAAATATTATGCACATGACCTATGGAATGATAAAACAAATACAGATCCAGCAGAAGTCGTACCCAAGTCAACATCTCTATCTTTACCATATTCTACAACAAAACCATGATGAGAATCCAGGGTTGACCCACCAACTTCTGCAAAGAAGACTGTATAACAAACAATTAAGTGACTGAACATGCCTTGTAAGAATGAAAAAACATAGCTAATCATTTTTAAAGTATAAATAGATTCAGTCAAATCACCATGATATTATAATGCAATCTTCGTTTACCTCTGGATAAAGGACGGATAAAACCTTCCATAAGCTTGTCAAGCATTGTTTCAAGTCCAAAGTCATCAAGTACAGCACCAAATTTATTCATTGTATTCGGACGCATGATCCGAAATTTAGTTTCAGTCACCCACTTCTCAAAATTTTCAATCTAGGGAGACCACAAATACATTTTCACATACACAAAACATAAGTATACAAACAGGCATCCGTTTACAACTTCCAATTTAAAAGATGAGATAGTGCTTGTATCATAGATAATGATTGTTAAAATGATGAAGTACCTCAGATAGCAATAACTCACAAAAGTGGGTCTGAAATATGTCAAATATAAAAATGCCTGGAGAGGGCTCAGACACTATACTTCTAATGCTTTGTTCCGTATTATCATTAATTGCTCTCAGAAATGTGGGGACAAAGAATGTAGCAGGATCCACAGAGTACAACTCCCGATGTAGAGGCTGCAAAATTGTGTTTAAGAAACTGTAAGTTTCGCTATAAAAATACGAGAAAGGAGGTACAAGAGACCAGGGAAAGAGTGCTATTGATTATCATACTTCACAACAGAAATATAAACACAATGTTTTAAGATTAATATTTCTTATTTCCTTTGAATGGATGTTGAGCAACTTTCCAACAGCAGCAACACAAATGAAGGAGATTTAATTGAACAGTGGGTATAAATGAAAAATAAAAATATCAAAACTTAAAACACAATCTCATTATTAAAAAAAAAAAAAAATAGAACGGTGGGTATTGAGTAGCAGAACAGAGGGTAAAACAAAGGAATAAGAATTGCAAGCTGGACAGAGGGATGTGGACAGGGTAGAGTGTGTATGGTAGAGATTGAGTAGCAGGGATCAATGGCAACAAAAGGGTGACAGAGGCTTGCTTCAAATTAAATAATGATTGGAAATGAACAATGGAGAATTTACAATTTTCAGATAAAAACATATGTGGAGGAAATGAAGAGACCATTATATAATTAGGGTTGGAAGAGGTGAAAAATGGGGCTTTACCCTTCAGGAGGCAATAGTGGTGTAAACAGCATTGGATGGACACTGTACATGATTGATAACTGCGGTTCAGGGTGTTCTATATTTCGAGTATTAAAGATCTGCTAACATTAAAGGTTGTCTAAATCAGGAAGTTGGATTCATCATTAGATTTAGCATTACAGTTTATTATATATGCTTTTTTATTTAAGAAATTACTTTATGAGACCACCATTCTCTCTTCCCCCAGTCTTTCTGAAATCATTCTTTTAGGTTCAACATTAATTTCTGGTCAAAAAAGCAGCCAAGATGAACTGTCAAACAAGTTAATATTCGGTTACTACTTACTACATACCTGATAATTTGCTATGATCCTCTCTCTATATTCTCTATGCTTTTGAGCCTGCCAAAATAACATAGAAACTATCATATAACTATGTAGTAAAATAACAAAAAGCCACAAGAGTATGGTAATAATGATGACGACAAAGATTATTTTTTCAGAAGTAATCACTTATTTTTCAAAAATTCTCTTAGACAGCTGGCAAAAATAAGCATTTATTTTTCAAAATAAGTTGAACCAAATATACAGTTGTTAACAGAAATGGAAAATTTTCCAAAGGCACTTCAACTTCCCTGTCCATAAATATAACAGAAGGAAAGTTACTAAACCACTACAGCATGCAAATGTTATTAAAACTTCTCATTCTCAGCATGAGTTGCTCTCTTCCTCCCCAGCATCCTAACCTCAATAATATTCAGAATTTTATTTTGTTTTTCACTAACATAGAAAAGTATCTAAAACATTGATATCATCCCCAACATTGGAAATTTGGCAGGGTTTTACACTTTGTAAAGCCAAGTCCAGCTCACTAACCAGACATGGATCATTCAGTGACACTGTAGAAAAACTGACAACCAAAATGTCACAGAATAGCACAAATATTTTTATTCCCCCTGAAGCTTCCTGTCTCAAATTATTTCTAGCACACGAGAATTAGAATTCCAAGCCTAGGGAACCAACGATTGTTTAGAAAAAAAACATATAAAGAACTTTTATGATTATGTGATTAATATAAGAAAATACTTATCTGAATAGAGAGATTTATAATAATTAAATAAGTAATCGAATAAGGGAGCCCAAATGAATAGAATAATTTAGTCGTTGTGGGCTTGGGGTCATGAAGCAGCACATTTGCTTGAGAAACCTTATAAGACCAATGCAAAGGGTTACTTTTACTTATGTAAAGAAAAAGGCTCCATCCACAACGCTCACTAGCCTCGCATTTCCCTTTCTCCCTTTACATTTCTCACTGTCTCTTCCTATTTTCACTGTTTCCCTTCCGTTCTTCCTCACTATTGCTCGCAGTCAAGTCATTTACAGAGAGAAAACATGCATTATTAGAGTTTATTGTCTTCCTCTATCTATTTTCACTGTCTCCCTCCTGTTATCTGTTTCTTTTCTTTCTCTGCTGTTGCTCTCTATGTGCCGGCAAACTTCCAACAAGGAAGTGCACACAGTTGCAGCAAGTATATTTTTTAAAATATTTTTTACAGGAACGCCCAGTTTATTGTGAACCATCAAGTTGCCGGTTTCCTCTTAAACCAGCTGAGTCAAACTGATTTCTACTGGGCCATTACATTTCTAACCTAACTAGCTACTCAAACCGGTGATATGTCCAGTTCCTAATTCGACCGACTAGTCCAAGCCAGTTTTGATAGCATTGCCTGTAACAAAACATACTTGCAACGGGGGTAAATGTCTCATTTTGAGTCAAATTAAATCACTGGCCTAAGAAATCGTTCTACTTTTTTTTTGTTTTCCACGTATATCCTCATATAGAAGCAATCCATGTTGAAAGGAGGTAGCCTCTTTCACTAAACCCCACACCCATTGATAAGAAAACCATTCTACTGCTAACACAAACTATCAACATTTCTTCCCATTCATGCAACTAGGCTAACTTGACAAACAAGTTACGAAATTCACCCAACTAAAACTAAAAATGCAATCCCTCACCTAATTTTCTTCGATTTTCCAAACAAACAAACATTTAAAACCGAAAAACAAGTCAAACACACAGAACAGTGATTAACAGTGAAAGAACACATTAGGGCAAAATCAGACAACACACTCTGTTGCGTTCCCCGAGGGGAAGATACTTGAGAAGAATCTCGCGCATGAAATTGGCCTTCTCGTCACGCGGCACGTTGAGCATGCTCGGAGGGAGGTACCTCTCCAGGGAGCTGAAAATGTTAGGGCTGAAATCCAATTGCATGTCCTCGTACCCGTCGGGCTTGTGCTCCTTGTTAGGATTCAGCCGCAGCCTCAGGCTAGCCGCTGCCGCCGGCACGGTGCCATTTCCGCCGGCGCTGCCCGAAGACGGTGCGTCGCGGCGGTCGCTGCCCTGGAGCGACATTTTCGGAGTGGGGGAAGCAAACTACGCGGTGGTCATGGGGAAGAGGGAAGGGGAAAATTAGGGTTTTTTCGGAGGAGAAACGAAATCGGAGTTAGAAATTAGGGTTTTGCTGTGTTGGGCGAAGAAGGTGATAATTAAGTAAAGTGATGGGTCATCGATCAGCGTGCCACGTATTTTAAAAAAATTTACTCAAATGCTACGCGCACAGTATACATTACGACCTATTTCGCTATGCAGTGCTTACATCCTATTTCGCTATGCAGTCCAACAAGATAGGTAATCTGATGTGGCGCATTTATGGTGATCACGTATTTCAGTACAGCCTCTACTGAAACTCTACATATTTTGCTTGACTTCCCAGCAAAATACGTATAACGATCACACAAGAAAGGGACCGTTATGGACACTGATTGGACATGGAAGAATTCGCTAGCTATTCCAGCGAAATAGGTCTATGTGACCTATTATTTAAATGACTCCCCCCTCCTTTAATCCACTCTGATTCTGTCTGAAAATGACTCCCCTTTTTGAGTGTGACTCTCTTCTATCAGTGTGCATCATAACAACAGATAAGTTTTAGTTAATTATTTTCTATTATTTATCATTTTGTATTTTGATATTATATATTTGCTTTTTTTAATATATTATTTATATAATTTTAGTTGTTAAATAATATAAAGGTAGGTTAGAGGATATGTAGTTAAAATTTATGATTGTTAATAGTTATAGGATATTTAAATATTTTTGAATATATATGTATATTTCTTTAATTTATTTAATTATATTATTCCATCCTTTGAGGACATAATTATTAAAAAAAATTAATTTTCAGTATATAATTAAATAAGGAAAAAAATGATAATTAATAAATAGATAGAAAAGATATAATTAAATAAGGACATAATTATTAAAAAGCTTATTGTTGCTCATATTAATTTTTGAAAATTAATTCTCAAAAAAATTAATTTTCAGTATATAATTAATTTTCAGAATAGCGAAATCTGTCTAAGGCGTCACGTGTCCTGCCGTTTCTGATTGGTTACTAAATCATTGACCACATATTTCGCTGGAGGCTGTAGCAAATACGTGGCCACCAGAAATGCACCATGTCAACTCATCTATTTCGCTGGAGTGAAATAGACCATGTGATAGTCAGGTAAAATTTACATTGTGTGTAACATTTAGACAAATTTTTTTAAATGGTGTGACACAATGATCGAGGTCCCCTAAAGTGATTGGTTTTTATAAATGAAATTTTTTTATACTACTACAAGTTTTATAAATGAATGTGTATTTAACTATTTATAACCCAAAAAAAAATTAATATGTTAATGCGAATTTTATGGTTGTCTGTGTCATGCGAACAAAATTAGTTAAGGTCCGAATGAAATAAATTGGGGACAACAAGCACGCAATGATTTTTTTATATTTTTGGAAGGTGACAAGCAATGATGTTAGAAATATTTTAAAAAATTGATACGGTGATTCACCTGGTGATTATACTGAATTATTGAGTTAGTAGTCAAATATATGGATCATTAATTGATTCATATGACTTAGTATATAATAAAAAAATATAAAAATTTTATATTTATCTTAAAATAGTTTTAAAAAATATCTCAAATTAATATAATTCCATAACATAAATAATTAGATACCAAACTCATATGTAAAATACATTAAAAAAAACTATCCACTATACTAACATGCAATTATACCAATTTTTTTCATTTTATTAGACAACCATATTCAAGGTCTAAATTTAATAAGCTCAAATATACACTTGATATTAGGAACCTCATGAAAATAACACGGATTATGCTTTTGATAACTTGAAATAAGGGATTGGTATATAAGCCAACGAATAAGTCTTAGAACAATTTAGGGTCACAACGCAAATACATTATTCCATACATGAGTAACTTGTTAAGTTAATAAGAGATATTAAGTTCATTCATATATATAACCTTAAATATTAGTAACTAATATTAACTAATATTTTGGTATGTGAACCTAAAATTTACAAGATACTAGTAAATATTTATTTTTATACAACTAAAATTTATAATATTTAAATATTTTTAAATATATATCATTTTTTATTTCATTATTTTCTATTACTTCAATTCAAAAGTTTTAAATGTCCCTCATTTGGCATTCACACATTACCACACATTATCTTCACAATCTCACAATTGTTCGGGGGAATCCAAAATCATGTATGGGCGTCATATCACCAACCTAGAAATTCATAAGACTAATGAAATAACACCACATTGCAAGAGTTCCTGAAATTGAAATGCATGCACGATGTATCACAATGCACCTTATCACTGCATGCAAAGAGCCATTTTTATAAGCAAAATCACATGTGTTGTTAGAGTCCTACCCCATGAAATTCGGACTACTTGTTGACCTATCATCTTTTTCTGCATCTTCTGAATGGCTTCTTTAGCATATACTCTGCAGACACCACCAGATTTCATATCTCATGATTGTGTGAAAAATCTAGCTCAACCTATTTTTCAGAGATACTAGAGTCTTTGTTCTTGCATATTATATATTAAGCTTGAATGCATCTTTTGTCACTCATCATTCACATATTCATGAATTTTGCCACCAAATTATGAATTTTACACTGCCCAACTTTAAAAAAGTGAAAATAAACCTATATAATAATATATTTTTAATCCGTCAAAATTGAATATAATAATAAAGAGTTTTCAATATTCATGTACTCTATTTAACTAATTGAGTTAGATCCCCTTAATAGTATATATTAATATGAGAAATAGGTTATACATCAACCTTATAAAATGTAAATCAATTTTGTATTATCATTTAAGTAAAAACTAGAAACTACTATGTATGATTATGTTATTGATTTATTATAATAATTATAAAAGTAATATCAACAATGATTTTTAATTGATTAACATTGTAAAATGTAAAAAAGAAGAGTTGTAATATAACATTTAAACTCAAACTTACAAATCAAAACTACACATCAATGATGTTCAACTCACTTAATCGAGTAAAGTATTTAAGTTATATCATGTATTCGAATTTTGTCTCTGATCCTTAGCCTAGTTAATTGAGTATAGTATGATCATATCAATACTAATTCACTAAATCTAATAAAAATTTCACAATTAAACATATTTGACTTAAAATAATTTCGTAATGTGTTACCTTTTAAAAAAATTCTCAAAAAGTATATAAATAATGATGAAATAGGTTAAAAAATTTATATTGATTTATGATAACAATCATTAATCTTATAAACAGCCAAATTTTACTAGTACTATTAGAGATAATTAATTGTCTTGAAAATAACTACCTAATTTTTTTTAAAACAAACCTTCTGTAAAGTATATGATTAAGCCTATAATAGAATGTACCGTTGAGATGTAGACTTTCAGGTTTGTTAAAAAAAAAAATCAAAATTACAGTGATATAACTTATAACTAAAAATTCAATTAAACTATTTTTTCTTCCTATAAATAAAGGAAAGAAGGTGGAACAATAATACATCACAATTGCATAGGAGCTGATAGAAGAGAGAGAGTACTTGATTTCTAGGGTTTGAAGCACTTCCCCAAGTCGAGGCTGGAAAACAAGGGAAGAAAAATGAGCGAAAGCACAGAGACCCAGAAGCGCGAAGCTGCTGGTTCAGAGAGCAAGGAGAATGCTGTTGCGTTCAAGAAACCAAAGATTGAATCTTGTGGAACGGGTACCGATGGTAATGCTGTAAAGGAACCATCTTTCCTCATTGAAGCTGATGCAGCTGAAGATAAGGGCGCCAGGCACACCATGGAAGATGCGTCGGTCATGCTTCTCGACGCAAGTTTAGATTGCCCTGGAAATTTGAGGTTCTTTTTTCTTTTTTTGTTTATAATGATTTAGTTTTTATAATTGCTAAAGTTTCTTATTTTTTGAAAAAATGAAAAGCAAAAAATGAATGTGAGCTGGCATGTGTTTCTCAAATTTATTGTATCATACTGTCAACGACTTTTTGCAATGTTCATGTTTTTAGGATTAGGATTTGACATTGTCGCTTCAAAAGTTAGTGGCTTATTTAAGATTGAAAAAGATACTAAGTTATGTCAATTGAGTAATCGAGTGAATTTTAGCAATTTCAGGATTTGCAATATATCTCAGTACTGTGCAATTCATGAGTGAAAGACACGTGAATGTGCAAGCATGTATGCACACACAATAAAAAAAACTCTAGATGCATTGAAATTATAATTGAAGAAGACAACAAAGCCTTTGCTGAAGTTATTTCTAACGTTTTAGCTTTTCATGTGCTCATGCAAGAATTGTTCTTCATTTAGTGGAGGTGTGTGGTTCTGGACTTATGGTGTACTTAATTTCTTGGTAACTCTGGCTGCTTGGTTTTCAGATGTGCACACTTTGCTATCTATGATGGACATGGAGGCCGGTTAGCTGCTGAATATGCTCAAAAGCATCTGCATCGGAATGTTCTTTCAGCAGGATTACCACGTGAGTTGGTGTGTTTACTTGGTCTAATTTCATATATACTTGATCAATTAGGCTCTTAAGGCTGTGGCAAACTGAAAAATCTATTGCTTGGTTTTGGTCATAATAAAAACCAATTAAGGACAACTGTGCAGCCATTCTTAACTGAAGTAGTATGGTTTGGAACACAGATTTAGTTATCTCTTGGTTGGTTGAGGCACCAGGAAATAAGACATATATGTATATGATTGAGAAGTGAGAACATAGTTATCAATCTCAGATAATGGTGTGAAGTGGGTAGGATATTGTAGGTTCTGCATTTTGTCTGTTAGGCAAATTAGTCTAAATATCCCCACAATTGAGTTGATGCAATGAGTCTCAATAAACTAATAAGGAAAAAAAAATAGCCAAATCTACAGATGAAGCAGATGATGACCTGATCATTTGAAAAATTGAATGTTTGAAATTAATTCTTGTGTCCTTCTCTGGAGTATTTGTTTAAAAATGTGAACAATTTTCTTTATGATCTTTTTTTTTATCCATCTTGCTTACTATTTTATAAATTTCCCTCCTCTTCTTTCCTTTCTGTGTATATTTCAGTTTGATGGAAAGGCAGCTAGACGAGCTATTTTGAATGGTAAGCATTCAGTTTGTAATTTCACTATTACTTCCCCCTTTTTGGAAGTTGCTATGTTGGATCTTCATGGAATATTTCTATTCTATTTTTCTTTTTGGTCATAATAAGTTTTCATTTGATATTTTTATTCTGATTTAGGTTTCCTTAAAACTGATGAGTCTCTTCTTCAAGAAAGTGCTGAAGGTGAAGTTTCAAATTCAATGCTTTCAATTTGTTGATATGCTGTTATACAAATGCTAAGTCTAGTGTAAACTTTGTTTATATAAGTGGATAAATGGAGTTTTTATTTCTATTTTAAAATTTACTGGCTTCAAGTCCATCTAATTTCCTTTTTTGTGCTTTAAGGTCATTTGCACTCTTTATTTTGATTTTAGCATTGCAGTCTCAATTCCTGTACTAATAATAATTATGAGAGATATTTTGATGTTATTTATATCTTGCTGACTTTTAATTACTGTTTCCAGGGGGATGGCAGGATGGTGCTACAGCTGTATGTGTTTGGGTATTGGGACAGCGAGTAAGTTTCCTGTTATTTATTTTCCATTTACCATTTTAGTAGTTTACACTGCTGCTTTCTGATGCTAACTGCAGATAAACTTCATAGGTAGTATAATTATGGGCATTTTGTTGAGCAATCTTGCAACAAAATTGGGAAAGTCAATGTGCTGTTCCCTATTGATATTGTATTCTTTTGATGAATTCAACTCTTGGTTTGTTTCGGTTTTTTTCAAGTTAGTCGTAACTTGTTTTGGCCTTTCCTGTTTGATGAGTATTTGTTAGGTTGTGGTTGCAAATTTAGGAGATGCCAAGGCAGTATTAGCTCGGTCAACTAATGGATCCCAAAATCACCCAGATGGTGTCCAGACACGGCTGAAGGCCATTGTTTTGACTAGAGAACACAAACCTATCTTCCCATTGGAGCGTGCACGCATTGAGAAGGTATGAAACTCCTCAATAATGATTGATTAGATCACCAGAATTATTTGATAATACTTAATTCATGGAGTTAGCAAATAAGACCCTGACTCCCATCTGTAATACATCAAAGTTACCATTACCACCTTTTTTACAGAGCTTTCAACTGCACTCTCTCTGTAACATACATTGTTGATTAAAATGGAGCATTTTGAGATTGAGCACCTGAATTATGATTTGTTGCATGAATCATCATTTTTTGTTGCCAAACAGATTGAGTGCATGTTTGGTCGGGATCATTTATGAGAAAAGAATCACTTTTTTTTTCTAAAGCTCTTTTAAGATGAAAAAAAGTGAATTTATTTCTTCAAAATAAACCAATCCAAACATGGCTTAAATTACTTAGGACCTACAAAGACCAGTTTTAACTAGTAAGGTGCCAAGTTCAGGCTAGCTTTGAAATGAATCATTAAACAGCCCAACCTTGATGTACTGTTGATAATTGTCTTAGATAGCCCTGGTTTATTTTATGTATGTTGCTTGTTAGGAATTGTGCTTTGAAGAACTATCAGAATTGATGGAAGTATTCATTCTTCGTGATTCATTTTAGTTTAGAATCAGTGATTGGAGAGTGAACTTATCTCCACAGATACGTGATTCATTTTCTAACATGATATTTTCTACTTACAGGCAGGTGGTTTTGTGTGCCCAGATGGACGATTACTAGCACGCCTAGAAATTTCTAGGGCTTTTGGAGATCGGCAGTTCAAAAAGGTTTGCCTGATTCAAGGCTACTCGTTATTTTTGTTAGTTATCCAAAGATAATTTTTTTATAGTATCAACTAGACCTGAAAAAGAGCATTTATGGGCCCAAAAATGTTTGTAATCTTGAGGAGTAATTCTGTTTGCAGGTGGGTGTTGTTGCAACCCCAGATGTATATAATTTTGAAGTTACTGATACGGAGCATTTCATCATTCTTGGCTGTGATGGTTTGTGGGGGGTATGTCTCTTGTATCCATAAACATTGCTTTACTCGTTTTTGCTGGTTTGAATTTTCTGTTTTGAGATGAACTTGGCGTTTTGGTTATGTGTCAGGTATTTGGTCCCAGTGATGCTGTTGATTTTGTTCAGAAGTTATTGAATGTAAGAGCTTGCTACATCTTTTTCTATCTTGCAACTCGAACAAAGAAGTATACACTTGTTAAAAACCAAAATTGAAGAATGGGAGGTAGAAAGGAAAAGATGAATCTATTATTGCTGAATGAAATCTGAACAGAAAAAGGAGACAAATCTTTCAAGGGTCTCCCTTTTTACAAAGTGTGAGTGTGTGAACCCTTTTTACAACCGAGCTAGCTACCTGCATAATTCACAAAGCTAAAAAACTCCAAGGCCACACCCTTCTATCTCTCGTATTTAGGCTAAACTTCTGTCCTTCCAACAACTAACTAGCTAATTGTTTTATCTAACTATTGATAGTCTACTGTAATTAACTTGCAACTAACATTGGTATTTGGGAATCTCTTAACAGCATTTTCACCTCTGTTGAATAATTCTAGTGCATTTTTGGTTCCATTTAAATGCATTGCTTTAATCAATTTAATGTCACTAAAAAGGTGTTTTTGTTTTGCAATTTACATCTGTGTCCCTACAATAGGGGTGATGTAAGGTGGTACTTGTAGTGACTGGTTAAATTTTTACCAGTGGACTTGATTTGATTGATGACTTGTCAACTGCCACACTTATTATTTGCAATATTTATACCTGAAGTTATTATTATTCTTGCTAAAAAGTTGTTAAAAATGTCAATTAAATTATCACAAGTAAAGGAGTACGAATCTAGTTATGTTGATCAAGAATTACTCCAATCGGCATAATATCTTAATATAATTTTCCAATTTCCATTCAATGAAGGGTTTAAAATTGTTGACATCCTATGGACTTCCTATTTAGTGAAACACAAATAGGCTCACCTTCTTTTCTGGATTTTCTTTTTGTTTGTTTCTTTTTCATTTACTGAGGATGCTGTCTTCCTTACATGAGAACAAATTGAATTGAACCTTTGTAGGAGGGGCTACCTGTTGCCACAGTGAGTCGTCGTCTTGTAAGGGAGGCTGTTCGTGAGCGTCGCTGTAAAGATAACTGCACTGCCATTATCATTGTATTCAAGCACAAATAATCCCTGAGGCACCATCTCCATGTGTGTGTAATACCAATAGAGATGTGATTTGTTTTCAGATACTGCTTTCAAAAGCAATGTGAAATTTGTGAATTACTTCTCACTGCAAACTAAATGGTGGCACTAAACGCATACCAACTAGTCTTTTTCTCTTGTAAAACTGATTGTTGTTAGTGTAATACATGTTGAAGTGTAGTGAAAGTCAACTTGCTTTACAAAGCATCTAAATTTGAACTCTGAAAGGATATAGACACTTTCTGAGAAATTTCAGGTCATTATACCCGAAACTCTGCTACCCCACATGTTCATTCGACTTGAATATATTGCGGGTTAATAAAATTAAAACAAACTCTTGAAATGAAAAAAGTAAACAAAGTCCTTAAATACAAGTCCTTATGTGATTAATGAGTGATCAACAACCTAGTTAAGAATGCAGTGTCAACTTTTCGTGATAGAGACAGAAAATTAACATATGCCAATGACCATCGAATTATTATTTATTTTAAAAGTGGGTGGGACAACATTTAATTTGATCACAAATCGAATAAGCTGTGATTTGGACAACAGCATGTGGCCATATATGGTTTTGTTAACTGAAATTTGATACCGATTAGCACTAGCAGTTATATGCCAGTCACTTGTTTCTTTTTCTTCAAGTTAGTTACACTGTCTAATCAAAATGAAATTCGTAGAACATTCAAGTAATTGTTGCAAGTAGTTTCAAATTTGAATATAAAATTTTAATGTAAGTGCTTGTGCTTTTGGGTCTACCAATCCCCATCACCGCTGTTGTGCAGAAAGACACGATACAATTTGAATGTTGAAAAGTAAAAGCCGATGGTCTATGCTTTCTATTCAAGCAGTAGATTAATGCAACAAGATGAAAAACAACGGGGTTAAATTTGAGTAGGACAAGACTCGTGCACGGTGAAATGATTTTAAAAGAATGATATTTTTTTATTGAAATTTCTTGTTTGGCACCAAACTAATCCCTTCTCATCAGATTTTGAAATACAGTGATATCTTCAGTTATGTCTCTGTCCAACCTGGAGATAAAATCGTAGACCTTGATTAAAGGATCCAAATGTGGAATCACTTATGTCAGATTTTGGTAAAAGATTGACATTTTGGTAGAGATAGATGTAGCCAATCATAATGCAATAATATATTAAAGTATGCAATCAAAACAAATGATGAGTTTTGCTACCAACGAACCACATATTAGTAAGTGATTTTATAATTTCATTAAACAAATCTTGTTGCCTCTCTCCTATGCGGTGCAGCTGATACATAATCTATTATCCACAAGTAGCCTCTCAATCCCGAATATTCTCACACTTCTCCAATTACATGTTTGTTTTCTTTTTCTTTTCTTGCTTGACACTTGTATGAACCAATCCAACCTTAGGTTCATGAATAAGTACATCGAGTCAATAATGTTCCTCCCATGATCTAGTTGATGCAATGATTAAGATATTTTTTTTTTATTCAAGGCAGTACCTACCACTGAAGAACTATGAGAAAGTTCACTGAAAGGTCTCAAAAAGAAAAAAGAAAGGGTTGGAGTACCTCGTAAGGATTGAACCCACACATTTTCTTTCATGTCTCAAAACACTGAATTATCTCAAGGCTAACTAAGCTATTTGTGTAGGATGAATATAATGCATAGCTTCATTCTTCTTTTTTTTTATGTGTAGAAATAATAAATAAGTATCAGGACTCATAATTTCATTCTTTAAGAAACCGCATTACATCCGATAAAAACTTAATAAAAAACATCAATTCATGGAAAAAATTGCCTCAACAAAGAAGACCAAAAGAAAAACTCAGCAGCAATTTATGCCAATTTTCAATGCAATATGGTAAGTTTAATCATAAAATATGGAAAGGGTATGAAGATTGAAGGGGTGACGAAACTAATTAATTAAACAAAATCTAAGGACCAAGCAAGGGTATGGTGTGAATGGAGGCAATATTAATGGAGGCTGTATAGTACGTTTTGAAAGAAGAATTTGTAGTTTCTAGAGAAATCTTTTAAGTTGTTTCTTAGTCCAAAAATTAGCGAGAAAATTCAGGCACTGCTAGATCAGTGTCAAGGCTTTAGTTGGGATTCCATCAGCTATCGTGTTTGCTTTTGTATTGCACATTGGTGGGAAGGTAAAAAAAACTTCATTCTTTTATATACCAAAGCCTTGACACTGATCTCTGGTGGTCAATTTTACAAAAATATTAATTGGTTTTATTTTGTTTTACATGCTAATTACTTCATGTAGGGGCTCTGGTTGGGGATCATATGTGTATGCATTGTTCAAGTATGTTAATTAATGATCAATTGATCATTACTATTCGTACTGATTGGGAGCAAGAGGTGAACTTTCACATTTTTTCTCAATCTCTTTGGTCCTTTAATTTACGTCATGCTGGGTGCTGACATGTTTTTATTTTAACTCCTTATTCAGGCAAAGAAAGCTACAGATAAAGTTTATAATTTGTAACACCAGAGAGCTTAGTCTCATGAAAGTGCAACATATATCTTAGTTTGCAGTTGCACATTTTGAATTAAATTCTATTTGGATGAAACCGATACAAGCTTTGGTATCCTTCTTTTGGCATATAGTATATAGGGACAAAGTCAACACTATATACAATTAATATTATCAATCTTCAAAGTTCAAAATCATCCGCACACACTGTTGCTAAGGAACTTAATTACCTGCTATAGGTGTTGGCACCACATTTGCCTCAAAATTTTAGCAATTTGATCCTTCCTCATACTATCTTTAAATCCCTATAGTCTTTACAAACTTATCTGCATGAATATGCTCACTGTTTTTTACATGCATCCATCTTGCTCCCATTTAGTGTATAATGCTTCCAGCTGATTTTGTTTGCTAACCTATCTTTCTAAGCCACTCACCATGTCACACTTGATAACATTTCAAGAGCTACAATAATAAACTTGTTCTAATTAATAATTGTGATTTTTTTTATTGTGTTTATTATAGTATAAAATTCAAAATATATTGAAAATAAATTTACCATGATGAAAACCTAAAGCTTCTTTTTGTTAGAAACGTGACAATATTGTTTTCAGGGAACAGATACACGAGACAACTGCAAATATGCCACGTTTTGGGAAAAAATTTGCCTGAATGCCACGCCGTACATTTTATTTCCCAAATTGCCACGTCTGCTAATTCGCTGGGGGCAGGAGCGAACTAGGACAGCTGAGTTGGCGCTTCCAGATTGGGCCACGTAATTCGCTACAGTGTCAAGCGAATTACGTGTGTCAGGCTATGTCGGCCTACGGCGTGGCATTCAGGCAAATTTTTTCCCAAAACGTGGCATATTTGCAGTTGTCTCCAGATACACAAACCCCACGGAAACATTTAAGCAAACTGTACACTAACTTCCAAGGGAGACACAATAAGTTAGATCAACATATTAATTCTCATAGTACAATCAACAATTAGCTCATAAAACAATCAACAATATCTCAATATCTTTGGAACTTACAAATTACATAAAACAAATCACAAAGTACAATGCAACTTTTACATAATAAACATCAAACCGATTTGCATAATTTTGAAACAAAAACTGAAACAAAATAAAAATCTCAATTGGCTAAAAGACAAAAATACACATGGTTCTACTACCATTTTTTCCTGCACCTTTATGATTCAGTCGCAATTTAATGATCATCCATTCCCTTTTTGTTTAAAAAACAAAAAAAAAATATTCGAATGAGTTTTGTATTACGAAACAAACACTCAACAAATTATAGTTTAGCCTCTCCAATTTTTTTTCTCATGCTCTAGACTGTTGAGGTGTCTAACGACAAAGTCTTGAATCCAACCCTGAATTCATGATAACAATTACTTCATTAGATTTCACATATTTTTTTTAAGAAAAATTCATTTACTTTAATGATAATAATGTTTTTGACCCTTTACCTATATTTTGGATTTTCAAGGATGCTTCTTTAGCCTTGTGTTCAGTCTTTGATCATTAATGAAAGGGCCTAGGCCTACTTTTCTGTCAAAAAAAAAAAATCTGAATAGGTTAAAATTGAAAATAAATTTAATTATAATATGAAAAATCTTGAAAATCAATTTTATTACTAGTATTGAACCCGTGAAATGCGTTGGTGAGACATGTCAATTAGGGATTCTGTGATTAATGTTTCCTATTATATGCTGATTGTAATATGTCTATTTAAATTAATAATCAGTGTATTCATTATATAGATTGCTTAATTTTAGGAATTAGAATAATTGTGCCATTTTTCCTATTGATTTTTTATTATCAGCAAATGCATAAATTATATAAAAAAAAAAAAACACCAGAGGTGCTGAGAAGTTTACAAAAATATGAGAGGCAGCCACCAAGGCTTTTTGGAAATAATAGAATTATGGATCTATAATGCCCATCCCAAAAATAAAATAAAAACTGCCCTCCCCTACAACATCTTAACAATACATGGAAAGATATCTTCACCTAATAGAAAAAGAATCTTAACCTATACAAGTAAGAAGTTGCATAGGAAAAGATACATTCTCTAATAACCAAGTTACATCATGATCACCGGTTCTCAACCAATAGTCTAACAAATACTAGGATCCACTTGTCATTGTTGGAAAGAAACATCAAATTCGCTATGATAGGTTTTTAACCATGACCACCTATCAAAGAGAATTTTATGCCACAACTTCTCCTCATGAATTATATGTTCTTCAAAAATTACTTTGTTCCTTTGTAACCATAGATTCCATAGAATGAAACTCCATCCAACAAAACACCAAATGTTTGGTTTTTTCACTTGCAATCCATGAGAAATTTGTCGAAAGTGATCACAAGCCCTATCATGAGACACCAATTGGATTTTCAAGAGTTGGTATCATCTCCACCAAATAGCTTGAGCCACTTTACATGAAAAGATAACATGTGAGATGTCCTCTTCATATTGGCCACACAAACTACAAGCAAGGCCATCATCCAAGAGTTGAATATGTCTTTTATGAATATTAATTTTTGTAGGTAATCTATCATGTAAGACTCTCCAAATCATGAAAGAGACTTTATTTGAGATTTTATTTGCCAAAGCTGCTTAAATACATCCTCATCAATTGTTCCCATCTTCAAACTATGTAAAGCAAGATAAGTGGATTCAATCGTGAAAATGTAGGATAATCCACAATTCAAATCCAGTGATCTTGATCAATTCTTTGAATGTTAACATTATTAATTAAGGCAAAGAATTCATCCACCAAATGCTTCTCCCACTTAAACCACTCTCTCCTCCATCTAAAATCCCAAACCCAACAACCATTACACCATGTACCCATCTTTCCCAAATAGACTCATAATGTTTTGTACCCCCATCACTTAACCCTTGCCAACTAGAGTATTTAGAATCTAACACCCTTTCCCAAAGCTCTCCTCCATTGTGGAAAATATTCCATTTTCATTTAGTAAGCAGAGTCATGTTAAACAAAGAGTCCTTTACACCTAACCCTCCATCCTCCTTAGGACAACAAATTTTCTCTCACCCAACCCAAGGTATTTTTTTCTCTCCCATTCTCCCATTCCCACAAAAATCTCCGTTGAATCACCACCAATTTCCTAAAAATTCCCTCTGAAATTTTGAAAAAAGATAAAAATTAAAGGGCAGGCAAATAAGTACTGAATTGATTAAGCATACCCCATTATTGCTATTGATGGCTGTAAATATCTTTGTAATATTTATAGATGGTATTATGATGAGAAAAACATTAATTCTGACAAGACATTCAACTTGATAATATTTTTTTAGTTGATTTTATTTTCTAATTATATATAAAGTAGATAAAATATTTTACTTTTTTATTTTATAGCTATCCTTTTAATTTTTATTTCCTTCTTTGGTTTTATATGCATTAGATTTTTTATTTTCCTTTTTTTCAATGACAACAATTCAAATTTATCATTTAAATTTGTTATGGATCGACACTATATTATTTTTGTGATGAATATACCATTGTGATTGTGAATACCCGTTGTTGCATTTGAGTTGTCATATTTTTATTTTATTTTTGTCAACATATGTTGCTTGTCTTTTAAGTGAATATTGTTCTAGCCTTATTTTTTTAATATATGCAAACAATTATGCTCATTTGCCCATTGTATATTCTGTGATTTGGCTCTAGCGATGAACTATTAATAGAGCTAAAGAACTTCAAAATTCAAATTCAGGCTCGGTGAAATTTTAAAAACTTTACCAATATAGAAAACCCTGTGTGTCTAGTTTCGACAAAGGTAACACCCATAACATAATTAATCAGGGTTAGAAACGTGACAATTAATATTGTTTTCTGGGGAACATATACAAACCCATTAAACATTAAGCAAACTGTACACTAACTTCTAAGGGGGGCACAATAGATCTCAGAACCTTGTAACTAAACCATGCACATTTTAGTTGATATTTTAATCTGCCCTAACTGATTGACAGTAATAATTTATTTTAAATCTGTCCAAAGTGTTTCTGACAGTAATAATCAATTTATTTTAACAGTTCCTTACAACACTTCTCTACTCATCTCTCTGTACAAGGGATAAATGGATATCGAAATTAAAGATAACAGTTTGAAGTAGAACTGGTAGGGTACGCAATAGTGCAAGTGGTTAAATTAAATATCATGTGATTCTTGTTACCTTCTCGTATGCTTTTGTTGACTAATGGTGGTTGGACTTTTGCGCAGCAAACTAGATTCCAAAGTATTGAAGTTTTTGTTTTGTTGTTTTCTCTCAGCATTGCAACTTCTTTAATTATGGTGTTTCAGATCTTAAATCTTAATTAGTATATTCTTTCCAATTTTATTCCCAATAATTAAGCTGAACCACTCAGAAATTTGGCCAATTGAAATATAGTTCTTCATTAATATAGTATTCTTTTCCAATTTCAAAGGTGAAAACATCAGTGCTTTTATCATCGGATTCGTATTCAATTTAACAACGTCTCAATAGTTTATATATTCATGGAGGTTGTACAGTGCTTTTAAGTCGCTGCACTGCTATTTTTATAATAAAAAAAGAATTTATAATTAAAAAAGTAACTGTACTGCCATTTAACACAAAATATTTAAAGTTATTGAACAAAAAGTCTTAAACTGTAATTGGTGGTAACAATAGTGAAAATACATATATCATTTGGGAGTTGTTCCTTCTTTAATGCTTTGCTCAAATTTTAAGACATTGATTCAATACTTGGCTCAAATTCCAATGCACTGGAATTCTCAACTTGGAGTGCAAGGCTCAAGATTCAAGGATTACATCTTTTGAGTGGATCAATGTCTATTCATTTCCCTTGTCTATATATATGTTTATAGTGTGTGAGGTTAAAGAGGTTAGAAATTGAGAGAGAAAAATTTTGAATACCATTATACTTAGTAATGTTTTGATTGTATCTTTAGTGAAAGATTAAGAAAATTTGACGCTTATAACCCATTATTCTTATAATGAAAATTTGATTCTAAACTAATATCTCGTGAGTTTTTTACTTCTTCTCGTTGAAGAAGGTTTTTTCAGTTAAACAAATTTGATTGTGTTATTATTTATCTCTCTCTTCTTACATTTTATTATTTTCCTTTCGAAATTGACTTGAGGGTTCGACGTTACCCAACATCATATAATATCAAACTGATAAGAATAGATATATACACTTGTTCTTAGCCAAATATACAACAATTGGAACTAAGTAGGAGAAGAAAAAAGAGTAAAAACGATTTTCAATTCAATATATATACGCACAATTTATTAAAATGTTAATTTTTCTTCACATACAAATATTTTTTCTATTTATAATTACATGAAAATACAAAATATTACATGAAAATATAAAATATTACATGCAAATAAGTATTTAATTTTTTGTTAAACAAATTTTTTTATTAGCTTTTATTTTCACCAATTAATAGTCAAAGTCTAATTTCTTTCAAGATAAATAAATTATATATTATAAATTTTGCTTCTTCCAAAAAAAAAGTAAATTCTATATCCAATAAGTTGAAATTTAAGAGTTAAATAGGTTTTGAAACAGAGCTGATAAGATGAAATTATTGTAAAAAAAACATGAATGTTCCTAGGCTGCCGCACCTCGAAACAAGCCCCGCCATGCTGGCTCTGCCAAGTGCCAACATCAATTCCCCAATCAAAACTAAAACAAAATTTAATTGAAGCACTTAACCTGTTAACCACAATATCAGCATAACAATATTTTGGTTTTTTGTAAATCCTTTACATATGCAGAGGTATAGTCTCTGTGTAGCAAAGTGATACAACATAGGGAAGGTTACTTTGTTTCCCCTGTACACTCCTTGTACAAATCCTTGTAAATGTTTTTTTATTAATATAATTTATTTGCCTTCCAAAAAAAAAAAAAAACTTAAAGAGACAAGTCTATTATCAATTCAATTTAGGGAATAATGGGTTGCTTAATATCATTATAGTTTTTTTCGTCCTTTTTTTTTTCCAATCAAATTGAGGGAACATGTATTTAATTTTAATGGTTTACATACGTCAGTGACAATCCTGATAGAGTATTTAATGGGAAAGAAGGAGGGGAGAAATTAACGAAACAGTGAGTTCTAGTGAGCTATCAATGGATGGCTCAGATTTATCAAACAGGATAAAAGCAAAAAAGAAGATATCAATCTTTAATAATGATAGAAATATAATAATGGAAACAATCATAATAAATAAGTCTCAATAAAACAATCAATTTAATTTGATAAATTTAATTTTACGAAGAACATTTATAATATAAAGTTATTTATTGAGTAGTTTATTAGCTTTTTTTGGTAGGTTATACGTTCCGCTTCATACTTAAGAGCTCTTGTTATTTTTTCTCTAATGCTAAACATTAGCTGCTTAAATTAGTATGAAATCAATTAAACAATTGTACTCACATAAACAACGTCTTATCATTCACTCCAATGATAAATTTTGTTAAATAATATTGCTTAACTTAAATCAACTATTGTATATAAGCAACAATGTTGAAGATGGTCTAATATATATTAGCATACAATAAACGTAAAATAAATTTAGAAAAACTGTATGAAACACGACACTAGATGAACTAAATGAAATTCAATATTTTGTAATGTTCGACATTTTAAATTTCATACATCAAGGTTGATGAATTAAATTTTTCTAAATCTATCTTTACAATGGATTTTTCTGAAATTTGGTTTCTAATTTAATCTATCAATATTTTTTTTCTTTCCCACATATCTTATCCATAATGTTAAGACAGCAGTGTTTGATGCACGGTCGAACACCTCATCCTATAGGAATTAATTAATCTTTAAAGATATTCAACAAAGTTAATCAAGTTCAACAATTAAAATTTTGGGCAATACACAATTTTTTTTTACAAATTATTAATAATTTATACTCGCAAGCAACCATTAAATCCGTAGCAAGCCATATACAATATTAATTACTTTTCTTTATTAATCATGTTATTGATGTTATTTTCCGATTTTACTAATAACTAATCTTTGTTGAAAAGTTTGACAAACACATTTAATTAGTAGGGTATCATCCTTCTTCAATCATGTTTTTTCATTCATGAGACTTAAAACTTAGACCTTGAATTAAATGAGATTGTGAAAATTAATACCTAAAATTGAAATATCTAAAACTTAGAAGTTAAAATTTTGAAGAAAGTAAAACTTTCACTTCTAAAATTTGAAGTTATAATTCTAATCATTTAAGTTTGATGTTTAGAATTTTCTAAAATCTAAGTTTCTTTAAATTAAATTATGCAAATTTATTAGTTTATAACATTTAAGTTCCTCAAAATTAAAAAGGAAAAAACAAGTTTCCCATATTTTTATCAATTAAAACCTTTGCATTTATAAAAATCTAAGGGTTCGTCTTCGTTGTAAGTTTTAAAAATCAAATAAAAAATATAACCAATTTTTAGCTTCTCTCTAATTTTTTGTTTTTCAAAATAAATTCATTTTGAAAACTTCCAATCCTATTAAAATTAGTTTAGGATGTGTTTGTGTTGCAAAAAGAAAATAATGGTGACAATGCCAATAATAATAACAATATTAGTGGTGGTGATAAAGGTGATGATAAAGTTAATATTAATGTCAATGATGATAATAATAATAATAATAATGTTAGTATTAATGTCAATGATAATGATGATAATAATAACAATGTCAATAAAGGAGTAGTTATGGTAGTGTATTAGCCAACCAATTATGATACTAATGATGGTGGGAATAGTCATTATCAAATGCCAAGGATATATTTTTTTAAAATTAAAAACAAACTCACAAATTATTTTTTTTTGTTTTTAAAAAAGTTTTAGTTCTATTTTTGTCAAGAATAGTTTTTTAAAATTATATTTGAAAACCAAAACTAGCATATTTATCCCAAACAAAAATTTTACAAAAATAAAATTGTGAGCGTTACATGTAACATGAAACTAATGAGATTGACAATTGATAAAATGCTTAAGTTAAAAGTAAAAAAATGCAATAACATAAAAGTTTGTTTATATTTTTAAAATATTTTATACACCTATTAATTTATACAAATTAATACCAAATTACACTTCTATTTTATTTTCATTATTTGTATTTAATTTATTAAACAACATATGAGAAACGAGAATTTAATTTTAGCAATTAAAAAATTATATTTTTTAGAGAAAGAATTAAAAAATTATAAGAACTTATCATAAATAATTAAAAAAAATCACATGTAGAGTAAAATATAGAGAATTAAATTTAAAAATGTATTATAAGTTGTAATATTATTGACTTTTTTTCTCTCATCACATTTTCAAGTTTCAAACCAAAAACATTAAAAAGAAACTAGGAAATTGCTAAATTAATAATGAAGGAGACACCTCGTAAAAAATAAAAAATGAAAATGAAAGAGACCAACGTGAGGAAAGAAACTTAACAAGGAAACAAAACAAAAATTCATTCGCAATATGCAATCCGTATTTTTTCCATTAATGAAACGAAACAAAACAAAAATGAAAGAGACACATGAATATAATCGTTTACTGGAAGTCTATTTTTTCCACACTAATAAAACAAAAGAAAATGAAAGAGACAAATGAATATTATTGTTTTCTGGAAGTCTTGGATTTCGACTTTCGAGTGCCTTTGTCGACTCTAGTCAACACCTTGTTGGCTTATTTTATGCCTATCTGATACACTGTTTCCATTGCAAATAAAATAATGAAGAAAGAAATAAAAGAAAAATATATTTAAATAGTTAACTAAAAAACAAAAATTATTTTTTTCTATTTATTTAGATAAATGAAAAATTTAATAGAAATAAAAAATAAATTATATAAAAATACATTAATTCAAAAATTAAATTAATTAAAAAATATATCTGCTCATAAATTTATACAATCTATATCATAAAAATATTTAAAAATAAATTCATTTATTATAAAAAAAATTAATTATATAAAATAAACATTTATCAATCAATATATGGCACAGACTATATGATAATAAACATCCATTTTCCTCTTACAATTTCCTTTGTCGAAGGATAAGTTTTACTAATTATGTTAGCATCTACAATGTCTGTCTTAATTATAGCACTATCTCATTTCTAATCACTTCGCCCCTTTATTATTTTATTAGTTATTATTCCAGTTATAGCAAAGCCTTTGTTTCCACACACCACATGGTACGTAAGTAGTCATAGACGTGCTCGACTTGTCTTGGGCATTACAAACCAAAAATATATAATAAATATAACAATAAGTCATCATGTTAGATTTTCTACGGGTCCCACTACTTTAAGACGGATTCTAGGTACGAGAGTGAAACATCTCTCCTACCATGCGAAAGAAATAGGAGATGTTGGATTCACTAAAATTTTCATCAAACGGGCTTAATTTTTTTCTTTTTTCTTTACCTCTGTTTGCTTCCCCCCATTTGCCTTTTCCTTCTTCTACCTCTACCATCGTCCACCTCCACCATCTCTCTGTCATGCCTTCTCTCTCCGTCACCTTTCTCTCCATCACAAAGGCCACGTTGCTACTAATGGAACCATTGCTTCTCCATGACCATGGTGAACAAGAACATAACAACACCATGCTCTCGCTCTCCACTGCATTTGCCGCCTCCGACTGGTGGCTCAGCGTCAAATCGTGACTTCGGTCCACTCGCATGCCACTAAACTCGGTTCAGCTGAACCCAATTCGGTTTCCTTATTGTTGTTGTTTTCGTTGGTGGTGGATTTGGGCTTGGCGTTGTTGGCGAGGGGTCACTTCACTCGAGACTGAGTCTTGACTCGTTGGTGCTGAGTTTCGTTGGACGCGGCGGCGGAGTTCTCAGCTGGAGGTTGGAATGGCGAGGTCGCGTGTGAGACTGACGGTGTTGTTGTTCAAGTGGGCGTCGCCGAGGAGCTTGTTCACCCATGAGGTCGAGGTCGAGGTCGCCTTTCTTGACGTCGTTGAGGACGAGGTCGAGGTCGAGGCCGTAGGTGACGAGGATACCGTGGCAGACGCGGTGGTGTTATTGGACGCGGATGTCGAGCTGGATTTGTCACCGGAGCTGGGTCGGAGAGTGAAGGGAGGAAGAAGGACAAATTGGTAAATGGATGAAAAAAAAGAAAAAGAAAAAAGTAAAATAAAATAAAAATAACATGATTCAACGACCCACGTTAGTTTCGCACTTTACACAAAAGGTTTGTCTGTCGCATCCTAGACTCCGTCCTACTTTAATGTATTCTGATTGAAAGTTACTTTCTACGGGTTAAGTTGAGGGTAATTTAGCAAAATAATACAATTTAATTAATTATTTAGCAAAAGGGGGCTTTTTTGAAGTTATTTAGGAATTTGGGGTCACCAAACACGCCCAGGCTAGGCGTGTTTAAACACGCCCAAGCCAGGCGTGTTTAAACACGCCCAAGCCAGGCGTGTTTAGGTCCCCTGCCCCTATAAATACCCCCTGAAAATGATATTCGGTCCATTCCGCCTTCTCTCTAGAATTACCTCTGCCTTCTCTCTAGATTTTGGGTGTTGATTTGTCTGAAGCGAAGTCCTGCCGAATTTGAAGCGCTGTGAACAAGTAAGTCGATTTAACTGATTGTGCGTTCTATTTAGTTTGTTATATTAGCGACATATATATTAGGTTAGTGAGTAGTGTTTAGGTATGCTAGTGTAGCGTTAGGGTTTACGATGTGATTATGGTTTAGGGTGTGGCCTAGTGATTAGGGTTTAGAGTTTAGGGTTTAGAGTTTAGGTATGCGTTCTATTTAGTTTTAGGGTTTACGATGTGATTAGGGTTTAGGGCGTGGCCGAGTGATTAGGGTTACGTAATTCGGTGTTGGAATAGGGTTGATATTGTTATTAGGGTTTATGGCCTGGGGGACATATGTAGGTTTAGGGGTTACACACATAGGGTTTAATGGTACCGGCTTAATGTATTGGATTTATGGGTTTATGGCGCATGTGTGGATTAGGGTTGAAGGGTTCCTGTTTAGGGTTTATGGCGCATGGGTGGATTAGGGTTTAGGGTGTTGGGAACACGGCTAGGGTTGAATGGTTCTGGCTTAGGGTTTATGGCGCATGTGTGGAATAGGGTGTAGGTCTTGGGATACACACCTAGGGTTTAATGGGTCCGTCTTGGGGTATATGATTTATGTTGTGATGAGGGTATAGGGCGTAGGGTACACACCTAGGGTTTACGGGTTCTGGCTTAGGTATTAGGGTTTAGGGGGGATTAGGGTTTAGGTTCTGGTGGACACACCTAGGATATAAGGGTTCCGGCTTAGGGTTTAGGACGCATGGGTGGATTAGGGTTTAGGGTGTTGGGAACACGGCTAGGGTTGAATGGTTCTGGCTTAGGGTTGAATGGTTCTGGCTTAGGGTGCACACCTAGGGTTGAATGGTTCCGGCTTAGAGTTTAGGTCCTAGGGCTTGGCGTCACTGGGCCTAGAGTATAGGTTGTCTTGTACACAAAACCACTTCTTTATGCCTTTTTGGGTTTGACAATATTGACTTTCTTTTAGCATTTGATGATTTACCAGGACGTGTTGTTATGTGGGTTAGGGTGTGTTTAGTGTGTAGGTCTTGGGATACACAATTTAGGTGAGAAGTTTGTGTGCTTCAAACGTTTATTTATGTTGATTGCAGGAAATGAGTTCAAGTGGTGCGGAGGTTGTTCGTGTTGTGTTATTTTTCAATGGAAGAAAAATTGAAGGGGAAACAGGTCTTGTCTTCGAAGGGGATAAAAGGATGACACGAATCAACCGAAATGGAACATTGGTTGATTTGCATCAGAAGATACGTCCAAAATTGGGTGTGGATGGAAACATTTGTATCACATTGCTGACGACAAGAATATGGCAGCAAGAAGAATACGTGGGGTTTCCAATACAGGATGATGAAGAATTGGAAATGGTCATTGACGAATTTTGTAATCAGGCACGGAAGAAATTTTTAGAGTTGTATGTGGATTACACCGTACTTCAGGAAGCTGTTTTACCTAGGAGGTCAGTTGGTTGTAATTCTGCACATATTGCAGCATCATATGATGCTGCACTTGAATATGATGTTGTAGGTGCAAACATCTCTCAGGAAGATTCACATGACCCAACTTGGGTTATGGATGACGATGAAGATGATGATGATGATGAAAATATAGCGATGGAAGATCGTCTTCTTCAGGAGAATGCAAGTGCGTCTGATAATGATGAAGATGCTGGTGTGGATGCTAATGCATTCCAGCAACAAACTGATGTGGGGTCGTCTGGAATGCGGTACCGTGCGGGTGTTGGATCGAGACAATCAGAACAACCAGTTGAAGGTAAGTCATTTCGTATAATTGTTGTTCATGTATATATTTTGCAAACCCATGCTTATTAATGTGTGTTGTATTTAAAGGCGGTGCGGTTATTCCTTTTTGGGACGGGATTCCACATTACACATATATCGATTGGAATCACCCAAGCGAAGAAGATTCTTTTAGCGGTTCAGCTTCAGGATCGGGTTCAGTCCAAGGTCCCTGGCAAATAGGGGACGATTTGTTTGTTGAACAGGAATTCCCTTCCAAAAAGGAGGCACAAATTGCAATTAAGCGTAACCTGATGAGGGAGCATCAAGAAGCAGTTGTGGTTGAGAGCAAGCCTGACAAGTTTGCCATGAAGTGTGTTGCCCACAAGGATGGTTGCCCTTGGAGGGTTAGGGTGTATAAACCATTATACCGTGAGAAGTGGGTGGTTTCAAGATGGGGTGGAAAACACAATTGCCTCAACAACCATATATCACAGGATCATAGACAACTTGATGTTGATATCATTGCTTCAATTGTGGCAGGTACGATCTAAGAATTTGTGCTTTTTTGAAAATTATTACATTGTGTTAAGGGTTTTTGTTAATGTGTATGTTACAATGTCATTTTCAGGAATGGTTAAGGAGGAACCAGGCGTGTCAATTGCATTGGTTCAGGAGAGGATCACCAACAGCTTCGGATTTAATATTTCGTATTGTAAGGCATGGTATGCGAAGCAGAAAGCGATGGCAATGATTTATGGAGATTGGGAAGAATCTTATGCATTTTTGCCGAGGTGGTGCAGCTACATGCTTCGGTTTTCACCAGGTTCTTTTTTTGATATTCAAACCAATGATTATTTTGTGGCACATCGACTGGTCAGAGGGAAGCGTGTGTTTCAGCGAATGTTTTGGACTTTTAGACAGTGTTGCGAGGCTTTTAAATTTTGCAAACCAGTCATTCAAATTGATGGGACTCACTTATATGGCAAGTATAAAGGAAAATTGTTGATCGCCACGAGTCAGGATGGGAATAATGAATGCGTGCCATTGGCATTTGCCATTGTTGAGGGGGGAGACGTTGGAAGCTTGGGAATATTTCCTTGCTAACATTCGTTTCCACGTAACCCAAATGCAAAATATATGTCTCATTTCAGATCGGCACCGTAGCATTATATCTGCAGTGCAGAACCATGCCGGTTGGCAACCACCTTTTGCGCATCACGTTTTCTGCCTTCGTCATATTGCCAGTAATTTCAATCAAAGATTCAAGAGTGCAAGACTGAAGAAGAGCCTCATGACTTTGGGTATGTTGACAATTACCAGTAGTTTATTTTGATTATAAAATGTGTTACCCAACTAACGTTAATGGTATTATAATTGTGCAGGTTATACTCCCTGTATGGTCGATTTTGACATATCGTATGAACGATTCCGCGATACCAGTCCTGAGGTTGCAGAATGGATTGACAACATTCCTAAGGAAAAGTGGACTCGTGCATATGATGTCGATGGGAGAAGATATGGCCATATGACAACAAATTTGTCTGAATCAGTCAACAAGGTGTTCAAGGGAGCAAGGAACATGCCTATTACTGCTTTGGTTAAGCACACATACAGTCGATTGGTTGAATACTTTGTGAAAAGGGGTCACACGGCCACTGCACAGCTGCATCAATCACAACGACATTGTAAAAATGTAGTTGATGCTATGAGGCATAATCAAAACATTGCTACAGGCCACTACGTACGCACCTATAACCTTGAGCAAACGTCGTTTGAAGTGGCCGATGGCAGGGACAGGTTATATTCAGTTAACCTAACTGACCGTTTTTGTCAGTGTGGGAAGTTTAAGGCCTTCAAATACCCTTGTAGCCATGCCGCAGCTGCTGCTTTATCCATCCGTCAGAATCCTTTGCAATATGTGGATGATGTCTTCCTCGTAAGCAACTTGATTGAGGCTTATTCATTACCTTGGCAGCCTATTGGTGATGAACTTGCCATTCCCCCCAGTGAAGATCCTGTTATCATACCTGACAGGTCAATGTTGCGTGCAAAGGGTCGTCCAAGGTCCACTAGACTACATAACGAGATGGACGAAGTCGAAACAACTCGTAGAGCTCGTAGATGCGGTCTGTGCAAGCAAGTTGGACATACTCGTACATGTTGTCCTACTCGGGGTGGTGTTTCATGATTCTGTTATTATGTTTTGTTGATAAGTGCGCGGTTAAATGTATTTGACTTTAAAAAAAATGTTGCGTAACATGTATGACGATAACTGGTTTCGTTGTGGTGTTTCATGATTATGTTATTAAATGTATGACGTTATGTAGGACCGATAATGAGTAACTTACATTCCATGCATAAAAATGTTAGAATATTAGCCAAATAAAGGTAACAGTTTTTGCATCACGATACCCAGAGCTCGGGATACATGCTGAAGGGATTCCAAACTTGTTCGGGGGATTGGCAATCTTCCCTTTGGTACTCGGATTGGATGGGAAGTGGAAAGCTGTGTAACAAAGTGGATTATGTTCATATTTCTGGGACACATCTTAAGGTGGCAGGAGAATAATAGTTGGAGGTTGAATCACTTGAATTAACTCCTTCCTCAAGATTGTGTTCAACAAATTATGAATATCCCTATTCCCATCAATCATGTGTGGGGGAGGGGGGAATAATGTTGGAAAGGGAGCAGTTCTGGTTTGTACTAATCCCAATCTGCTTATCGGTGGATTAATAATGTGTGATTTATTTTTTTGTAATAATATTTAAATAGAAGACTTAATTCAAAAACAAATGGACTGAATTAAAAAAAGAAAAATTAGTTCAGAAACTTAACTAATTAAAAATTATCAAATATTTTAAGATCTACGGAACGGAGTAATAATAATAATAATAATAATAACTTAGTATGGTAAAATAATAAACGAGCACTGTATTTTTAACATTATTATTATCATAGACAACCGCGAAGGCACTGTTACTTGTAACTAGAAGATCTAGCATGTGATAAAAGGGAGAAAGTACACGTGCATATCCGCGTCTTCATAGATGCAGTTTTTGATGTGCCTAGACATGTAAGTGCTCACGATTCCAATAGAAAATAAAATATATGTTTTTTCATATTATATCATTAAATATATGTATAAATTATGTTACACGTGTGTAACATTCCTTGATACAAAGATATATATAATTATGAAATTCTTAAATAATCTCTTATTTTGAAGTAATTCATTTACATATGAATATTCGAATTTCTCATCAAGTCCTAATTCACAACAATAAAATAAATTCACATTGTACCAAAATTACTGTACCTGACACTAGCACTGACCTATGGATAAGAAGTGAAGTTATTTTGTTACATGATTTACGTTACACGTACCCACGTTAATTTTGTTACAGCTAACTGAAGACGCCAAGGAAGGGCGTGATTTAACACGCCCAATTCATATTTAGGCGTGCCTAGACACGCCCAACTTGGGCGCGATTACCCCTATATAAGGTACACGCTCGGACACAAGATGCGTCGCCCCGTAAATTTCATTTTCCATACCATGGCCTTCTTAGGAGAAACAAGCAGCCAAAGCATTGGTAACTCCAAATTAGCATTCATTTATCCAAATGGATATACCAACCACAACAACACGGGTGTTTGTTTTCAGGGTGCCACTCCAATAGCGATGCGCGTTCCTAACGAGTGTTCGTTTCAGACACTTCAGAGTAGGATTCACCACACCCTTCAACTAACCGATGGCCATTTCGTGGATAACATCTACTACCGACAACCATCCCTCGACGCAGGTCAGCACTATTTTTTTCATTCTCTCGCACTAACAAACAATGATGATGTTTGCAGAATGTTAAGGTGTCACGACCAAATGTCCACTGCTGGTCCTATAGAAATATTATGCACCGTAAACAGAACAGCCGATGGGATAATCAACCTACTTCAGTCGACCATCGTCCCCACACATGATGCAATGTTATACTACAACGGAAGTTGGAACATACCACGAAGAGGCAATTTTTTGGGTTATTCCTTTACTGGAACAAACCCAATCCGATTTGAAATTCCTTCTGCATGCACCATTGAAACACTTAAGGCCGTCATCAAACAAGTTGCGCCTGTTGGGGTTCCCCCTAATGGAATTCACATGTCACAGGTGGTAAGGAAATTGTTTTTCCGTCGTCCAACACATTCACAATACTCAGACACCACAATCCAGTATGACATAAAGGAGTTGGTAAGCGATGAAGACGTGTTGCGGATGCTAGCGGAATCCAACTACTGGAAACGTCATGGTCCAATTGAAATTTTAGCCATTTTTAGCAAACCACAAATCGATATGGAATAACACATGTACGCCGAAAATGTTGTTTTCAAATTATCGTTATCATTACAAATGCATTTTCCCCCTTATGTTTTTTATTGTAATCGTGTCTGTTATTCTTTTATGTTTTGACGGCTCCTGTTATTGTTAGGGTTTGCGGGGTTAACGTGATCAAATAATAGTTAGACCGAGCATCATAAACATAAATGTCTCAAGCTAGGCGTAGTTTACAAAATACAATCGATTCTTTGTTCAACAAAAAAATATAAAACAGTAACTACGAATAAATCAGAGTGAGGGCGGTGGCCACGACACATGACGTGCCTGTCGATCAGGTTGTACTCGTCTTCGTGGTCGGCGAGAACTGCCTGGCTCGGACGGGGCTGGCTGTGAAGGGCCTGGCTGAGAATGGCCTGCCTGATAATGGTCCGGCTGGGACGGGCCTGCATGAGAAGGGCCTGCATAAGAAGGGCCTGCATAAGAAGAGCCAGCATCATACCGATGAACATGAGTAGATCGACATGCCGTGCCCTGCTCTGCATACACCGGCATAGGGCACTCATGATCGTCGGTGGCATGTGGTGAATGTGGTTGCCAAGGGGCATAGGCTCCTGCACTAAAATCCATGTTCAACAGCATGTCGTCGAACTCTGCCTCACTCCACTGGGTCTCCGTGTTGATTCCAACACGGATCCCGCCATCTACATCTGCACATGTCATTGCAGTCGTAACATGTGCGGAATGGGTCTGCGATGGGCCTGGTGTAGGCATCTGGGCTTCGGTACTGAAATCGGCATAGTCCACGCCCCCATGGCCCCCCTGCGCAGTAGCCTCGTAATATACGGGCTGTGTCCCATATGTCGATGCAATGACAACAGGCCTAAAGTAACCCTCCGTGCGTGGCCTCGGTCGAACAATGGGCTCAGGAACCTGCTGCACCGGTCTCCGCCGACGCTCTAGCCCACGACCCTCTTTTCTGCGTCGGGTTACTGCAACTGAAATGTCTGGGTCGGCCTGAAGCTGGGATTCGGGAGCATGTGGGCCTGCTTCCTCCACGCGACAGCTCTCGGCAAAGACAGACATCAACCGACCGAGCTCGTCACTCGCCCACTCGAAGTCGAAGCCCTCCTTATTGGGGCTAATCGTCGCGAAGTACAAAGACTCCAGCCCATCGGCCTACAATTTTAAATGTATACACATATTAGCTAGCATGTCATGTAGCATAATTAATTTAAATAGACAAATGAGGATGTAAAGAAAACTTACACCACGACCGGCCTTCGCGCCCTTCTTCGTGATGAACCGCTTCCCGTGTTCTCTGAACCAAACCATGTACTCATGGTGTGGTGACAACAACCCCTGAATCAAGGGGGGAAGCTCAATGTGCTGGTCCCTAGCATCCCACCGCGCAATAAATGGTCTGAGTTTACGAACCCAGTTGTCTTCTCGTTTCCCCCGAAGCGAAAGATCATGCACACCCTTCAGCTTCCTCGGAGCGCGTGGGATTGGCTGATCCCTCCCGAATTGCCGCATGCATCGATCCGGCTGCGAATATTCAACTGTGTGAAAGCATATGATAGGCGTAGTTGCCATCCACAGAAGTCGCTCACGCTCAGAAGCACCAAGAAAGTCGTAGTCCCCGTATGGTTGCCAAACGACCTGCACACAACAAAATAACACTTTATTAGTTAACAGCATGTTCCACAGATGCACACGTAAAGTAATTGAAAAACTACTATATGTACCTCGTATCGAGTCAGGGAGTCCAATGCCATCCTATACACGAGCAGTTCATGTGGTTTAAGTCGACCTAAAGCGTTAAACCTAATTTCAAAATAAGTAATGTTAGTATAGTATAACACTTCATTGTTACAATTGCAAACAAGAACAACATATAACCACACATACCGATGTCCGAAATGCCAATCCGGCTGCGTAGGCAGTGGAATAGCTGGAGCAATAGGTGGGAATCTCAGCCATGCCCACACCTGAAGAAGCATATGACACCCACCGATGTCACTCCTGCCTGGATCTGTACATTCACACATTTGTCTGAACAAGTGTGAAAGGACGGCTGAGCCCCAGCTATATTGACCGATGTCCACAAAATCCCCTGCAAGCAACGACATGTATCGTGCTGCAATCATGCTACCTCCAGATCGGTCGCACAGCAGCCATGATCCGATAAGTCGTGCGATGTGGGCCTTCGTGAACCGCGTCACGTGGACAATGTCGGGGACCACCTCACCCCAATGCGCAAAATGTCTATCAAAGTACGACAGGCGCAAATATCCACCTTTCAGCTCGGTGTCTTCCTCAGGTTCGTGACCAAACACCTCCTCAATGACGGTCGCCCACTCGTCAACCGTCACTCCGGTAACCACATTGCCCTCGGTGGGCAATCCTAGAATACCAGCCACGTCTTGCAACGTGATGGTCATCTCACCCTGCGGCATATGGAAGGTGTGAGTCTCTGGCCTCCATCGTTCAACCAGAGCACTAATAAGCGGAGCATCCATCTGAAATACATAAAAAATTATTAAACAACTTAATTTATCAAATTAACCAGTCTTAACTCATTTCATAGTTGCATCATTGCATACCTGAATATGTCGCATGCGTGCGACATGAAGAAACCCAGCATCACGCAACATGTCGGCAACAACCTCGGGTATATCATCCGCATCTGGTCCACCGCTCACCTTACCACGTCGAGTCTTCAATACCCGAGGTGGCACCCCACCGTTCCACACAACTTGTGAAACGTGCGTGCGTTGAATACGCCTACGTAGCGTACCCCACTTGTATGGGGTAGGGACAACGTAGGCAGTGGGATCCATGGGCTCAGCCTCATGGTCGGATGCAGATCGCGATGATGATGTGGAGGATGAATCAGCCATTTATTCAGTATCTTCATGCACAAAAATTTAAAATCACGGTAAACAAAATATTGATGATTAACAAATCATTCGAACAAAATTTTCATATGTATCAAATACATTAAACCAAATACACGAACACAACATAAGCCCGAAAGCTTAGCCGACATCCATAAACCCTAAGTAAAAAAAACATAAGCCCTGAACCCTAATCACAACTTAAGCCCTCAAACTAAACCGTAATCCAACACAAAGCTTGAAACACTAAAGACCTCAGGTTGATTCTACCCCTCATGATCACACGCGTTTTCTCATTCTATAATCCAATAATTGTTCCTAAACAGACAACATCGACACCCATAAACCCTTCATCTTTTCAAAAGGAACTGTTTGCCAAGGCAAAACTTGAATTGGAAAACTAATTACTCAATATTAGTGAAGTGTATGTACCACAACGCCTAAACCCTAATCGCAACATAAGCCCTGCACCCTAAACCGTCACCCATAAACCCTAAGTCTATAGCCACAATCCATATTAGTGAAGTGTATGTAACACTCATTAGGTTATTCACTGCCATAAACCCTAAACCGGGATCCATAACCCCTAAGTCTGAAACCGAACAACTAAACCCTACTCACAACATGGACCTAACCCTAAACCACAATTTATCATCCATAGGTCTGTAACCCAAGCCCTATACACTAATCACAACATTACACCTAGATCGGAATCCATAAACCCTAAGTCTGTAACCGACGACCTAAACCCTCGTCACACCATCAACCCTAAACCTA